>JAOXNZ010000044.1:34527762-34541389 GCA_028566095.1 Kryptolebias brasiliensis | reverse complement strand
GTACAGAACAAAGTATTCAATGAGAATATTTCATTCATTCAGATCTAGGATGTGTTATTTGAGTGTTCCCTTTATTTGTTTGAGTAGTGTATAATCTCTACTTCTAACTCTCATCAGAACTCTGGCAGCAGCATTTTGAATCAACTAGTAACTAATTGATTTTCTTGTTTTATGGATAAGTATGACTGAGTATCATCAGCATAACATTGAAAATGTATCTCATGCTGTATAACATAGGTGTCAAACTCTGGCCCGCAGTGTAATTATATTTGGCCTGCTAGACCAAATACCAAATGACTACTAGAGCTGGCCCGCCGGCAGCGCATGTATCACCGATACTACAAATCCCAGCATGCTCTGCTGGTGTTTTGGCGTGTCAATCAGGACAGTGCTGGTAAACACGCCCTCCTATGTTGACAGTTGTCACAGCATCCTCATTCTATTACTGGCACCATTCTACCCCTCCCCAAAATGGCAAAAAGAAAGTCAGAAAACAGGAGCTTTCTGGACAGGTGGGAGGCAGAATATCTGTTTACATATATAAAAGACAGACCTGTTTGTCTTGTATGTGGAGCCAACGTAGCTATAACCAAGGAGTACAACATTAGACAACACTATGAAACAAAATACCACGACAAGTACAAGAACCTGGACATGACTCAAAAACGCCAGAAAGTAGAGGAGATGAAAAGAAGTTTGATTTCACAACAGGCTATGTTCAAAAAAGCCATATCACAAAGTGAGGCTGCTGTAAAGGCTAGTTTTATTGTGGAAGCAGAGATCACAAAATCAGCCTGGCCCTTTAATGAGGGAGAGTTTGTGAAAAAGTGCATGATTAAAGTTTGTGATCTTGTGTGCCTAGAGAAAAACCAAGCATTTTTAAATGTGAGCCTGAGCAGAAACACAATAGCTGATCACACATGTGATCTTGCCACCAGTCTATATGACCATCTGATGGAAAAGGGAAAAAATTTCATTGCATTCTCCCTTGCTGTGGATGAGAGCTGCGACACATTTGATACTGCCCAGCTGTCAGTCTTCATCCGTGGAGTGGACTCAAATCTGTGTGTTACAGAGGAACTTTTGGGATTAAAATCAATGCATAGCACAACCACAGGACAGGAAATCTTTGAAGAAGTTTACAAATGTGTAACTGAAATTAAGCTGCCATTGGATAAACTCATGGGATTTAACAACGGATGGTACGCCAGCAATGTGCGGTCAAAAAAGTGGACTGGTGGGCAGGGTTGGGGAGAAGATGCAGGAGGAGAACTGTGCAGGTGAGCTAACTGTTTATCACTGCATCATACATCGAGAATCGCTGTGTAGCAAAGCCCTAAAGATGGAACATGTTATGACCACAGTAACACGAGCAGTAAACTTTATAAGAGCCAAAAGTCTGAATCACCGCCAGTTAGTCCTTTCTGGAGGAGTGTGATTCGGAATACGCAGACGTGCCGTATCACACAGAGGTGAGAGGAAAAGTACTGAACAGATGTTTTGAGCTGCGTGAGGAAATATGTCAATTTCTGGAAAGCAAAGGGAAAGACACAGCGGCGTTCCGGGAGCAAAAGTTTCTGTGGGAGCTGGCCTTTCTGTGTGACATCACGAGTCATTTTGATGCGCTGAACCCGCAGGGACGGGGACGTATCATCACAGACATGTACGCTGCAGTGAGGGCTTTTCAAACTAAATAGTGCCTGTGGGAGAATCAGATGCTGCAAGGAAACCTGGGCCATTTTCCTCGCTGCCAAACCATGAAAACGCAGATGTCTACCGCTGTGTTCTGATGTGCAACATTTGCTGAAAAACTCTATAACACGCTGAGTTTACCTGGCGATTTGCCGACTTTGACGTCCAGAATTGTAGGTTAGTAACCTGTTTGCAGTTGACGTGGAAAATGCACCAACCAACCTCCAAATGGAGCTAATTGAACTCCAGTGCAGTGACACGCCAAAGTCAAAGTATGATGCTGTGGGCGCTGCACAGTTTTCACATTTCATCCCTGACGCAATGCCTCAGCTCTGCACCCAAGCTGCTCAGATGCTCTCCATGTTCGGCAGCACTTATATATGTGGGCAACTATTCTCAGGATCGAGCGACAGATGTCTGACTGATGAACACCTTCGCTCGATCCTGAGAATTTTCTCAGCTCAGAGCCTGAGCCCAGACATTGATGAACTAGCATCCAGGAAGAGATGCCAGGGATCTGGTTTGGACACATCAGAGTAGATTGGTATGTAGCAAACTGAGCTATACCAGCTACAGTGTGTGCAAACCTTGTGAAGACTTACAGGAAACGTTTTACCTCCTCTGTCATTGCCAACAAAGGTTATGTTACAAAGTATTGAGATGAACTTTTGTCATTGCCAAATACTTATTTTTCACCATAAATTCTTTAAAAATCCTACAATGTGATTTCCTGAATTTTTTTTCCCCTCATTTTGTCTCTCATAGTTGAAGTGTACCTATGATGAAAATTACAGACCTCTCTCATCTTTCTAAGTAGGAGAACTTGCACAATCAGTGGCTGACTAATCACTTTTTTGCCCCACTGTTTTCTTGGTGTCCGTACTCTTAACAACCTAACCCAGTCAAAGGGACTAGTGGATATTTGGAGATTACAACACCCAACTGATCATGATTACGCATTCTACTCCCACGTGCACAAATCATACACAAGGATCAATTATTTTCTGTTAGACTCCCAACTGATCCCCTGCGTTAGTAACTCCAGATACCACAGCTTATTAATTTCAGATCATAGCCCAGTATCGATTTCTATAAAAATTTGCCTTCCCAAACAGGATTATTGTTGGCGCTTCAACCCTCTTCTATTATCAGATCAGGCCTTCATTAAGCATATTACATCACATAAGTTAATGATTCTGTACTTTGGGAAATGCTTAAAGCATATCTCAGGGGGCAAATAATCTCACACAGACTCTTGCTCTGCTGAACTACGACCTTAAAATTATTACAAAAGTGTTAGCAACGAGACTAGGAAAGCATATAGCTGAAATAATTCACCAAGACCAAACAGGATTTATTTCAGGTAGATACTCCTTCTGTAATGTGCGGAAAATTATCAATGTTCTGTAAGATAGATTCACATGCAGATTGCCCTATCTCTCCTAACAATATAGTCTATTTAGGGCCCTTGTTCACATGACTCACTGATGGGCCACTCTGGTCACATGAGAATGCAGGTCCTGATTGGAGTGAAACTGACTGGGGGTCTAATGCTTCATTATAGGTTTTAGAAAGCTGAAATCTGAGACCTCCTTCTCTGTTTAATGTTGGTTTCTCTCTTTTGACATAGATGGCTTCCTTTACCCCCCTCTCAAACCATCTGTCTTCTCGGTCCAAAAGCTATGGAACCCTTGGCAATTGGTATCAGGGAGCACCCAGAAATTAAAGGAATTCGAGTTGGTGGGATAGAGACTCTTGTGACCCTTTATGCTGATTACCTATTGCCTGGATGAGCTGCAGGTTTCCATTCCTGCCCTCCTAGATTATGTAAACCTGTTTGGTAATAAATCCGGTTACAGAATAAACTGGGGAAAATGTGAGTTTATGCTAGTAGTTGCCACTCTAACAGATGATTTTCTAAAGATGTTGCTGTTTACTCTGACTAATCATTTCAGTTACTTGGGCCTCAAATTGACCAGGAAGCCTGAACACCTTTATGAGTTCAACTTTTTGGAAGCTTTAGAGGAAGTGAAGGCCAGCATTGACAGTTGGAGGGTTCTGCCTCTCTCCATGATTGGGCGAACCAATGCTGTTAAGATGGTATGCTTACCAAGGTTGTTATATATTTTTCAAAATTTACCGGTATTTCTACTGTCATCATTGTTCAAAAGGCTAGACTCCATCATAATGCCATTTATATGGGGGTACAAATCACAGCATCTCTAAGAGTCACCTTCATAAACCAGTCACAAGGGGTGGCCTCGGTCTCCCAGTTTTAAAACATTACTATTGGGCAGCTAATATGAGAGCTCTGACTTACTGGAAACAGGGAAATTTATTTGATAATTTTGATTTGGTGACCTACCAATATGGCCACAGATAGAAGCTTCTTTTAACAAGAATATATCCCTTTCTGGATTATTGTTTCTGTCCCTTTACTAGGTAATAAGCAAATTAAGTTTCACCATGAAAAATTCTTTGAAATTTCTCAAATTAGAAAGGCTTGTGGCATCCCTAATGTCTCTATATTTGGTCCCATCTGCCTGAACCACACATTTAGACCAGGACCGTTAGATGAGGTCTTCATCATCTGGAAGAACAAAGGTATTGTCACTTTCTTAGATCTGTACTTTAAGGGCAGGTTTCCATCATTTTCTCAACTCCGCAGCAACTTTAGTCTTCCAAATGCACATTTTTTCCGTTATCTACAAATCAGGCATTATATTAAGGAACATTTCTCACAATTAGACTTTAAAGCCGATTCTCATCCCATTTATGAAAACCTAAGATCATCTCCAGATTCCAGGCATTTAGTCTCAACTTTTGTTAATTGTTTTAGCACTTCTATCTCTTCATCCTCATTAAAAGAAGCCTGGGCATGCGACCTGGGTTCAGAAGTAACAGAAGGACTTTGGGAAGAAGCAATGTCACAAGTCCACTCCTGCTCGATTAATACTCGATACAGATTGATACAATTTAAAGTCATGCACAGGCTCCATTACTCTAAAGTTAAGCTAAACCGCAGATTTCCTTCAATATCCTCTGTATGTGACAGATGCCTATCGGCTGAAGGGTCTCTTGCTCATATGTTTTGGTTTTGCCCTACTCTGACTGTATTCTGGTCTGCCATCTTTCAGTGGTTTTCTAGATCATATTCTTGTGACGCCTCTCTGGACCAAAACCTGGTAATATTTGGCTGTTCCTCAGAGTCTTGTCTGCTGCCATTCCATGTTCAGATGGCTATGCACCATGCGAAGGTGGTGGCAAAGAAACTCATCCTATTGACTTGGAAGTCAGCCACACAACCAAGTTTTGAACACTGACTGAACGAGATGTCTGTTCTACAAATGGAAAAGCTTCAACTAAATAAACATGGCACTCAAGACAAATTTGGGAGAATGTGGGGACCCTTTTTGGCCCAGTTCTTGCTGCTTGTTTGTGTATTATACCAAAATTGCAAAATAAAATAATTTTTAAAAAGTAGAAAAGAAATGGAAGGAGTATGGGATGTGTAAATCTACCAAGAGCAGGCCGTCCTTACAAACTGAGTGATCGTGAAGAAGGAGAATAATGAGAGAGACCATCAAGACACCTGTGAGCACTCTGAAGAAGTTAAAGCTTCAGTAGGTGAGATGGGAGAGACTGAGCTACAACAACTGTTGCCCAGGTTCTTCACCAGTCTAAGCTTTATGGGAGAGTGGCAAAGAGAAAGCCACTGTTGAAGAAAACTCAGATTAAATCTCAACAAAGGCTGGCTGCCAAGAAGCACTTGACCATGGAGTCTTCCACATGTTGTTTGGCAAACTAGAGTTTGCAGATTTTCCGTTTTTCTACAGCTGTTTTCTGTAATCCTTTTTGGTTCCATGGTAAACTCCTCACAGAGAATTAGGCTGAACAGACTGGAGAAATCACTGGGTTTTTAGATATATTTATATATTGATGAGGCTCCTTGATGTGTTTCTCAATGAGCAATACGTGTTTCAGAACATGAAATATATTCACTGATCTTCTGGATGTTTTCAGCTTGAACCTTTGTCTCATTGGTGTTTTTCTGCTTCTCTTATCAGTGATGGTTCTTCTGAGGAGGGGATGTCCAATTTGGGCTCCCCCAGTGATCCCTGCCTGTCTCCCCTAGCTTGGAGCGTCACTGGAAAATATCTGGCTTCTGCCATGGAGAAAATGGTCAACATCTGGCAAGTTAATGGTAAACATTTCTTTTTATTTGGTACCATCTATTCAGGCTTCATTTTGTTTTTTATTTTCCCATTAACTTTAAGCTTCTTTCAAATTTTACAACATACAACTTTTGTTATTGTTAAACAAATTTTTTCTTTTTTTTTTTTATTTGTCTAATACACACACAGGCTCAAATATATACACCCACTCTAATATTTGGTTAAATGTGCCTTAGCAAGTTGTACCTGCACCACAGGCTTTTTATATCGAACAACAAGTTTCTGGTATAAATCTGACTGATATGTGACCACTCTTAGCAGAATTGGTAGAGTTCATCTGAATTGGTCCATTTCATAATGTATAGATATATTTGGGCATCAGACACACTTTAGAAAGCCCAAGTGCCCACTGCAAACAGGAAGAATTGATGAATGAAGGGTGGAAATTACTCAGCTGTAACTACAGGGTAAAAGCAGAGCAGTCCTAAAAGAGAGGAGTTTCATTCCTGCCCTCTGTCATCATCCAAAGGGATGATGTTTGCTGTTCTGTTCAGGATCCCCATTATGAGTCACTTGATCAGACAGGAGTCTGGTTCTGCTCCATAGGACTCTTCCTGGCTAGCCTTTGCAGCTGCAAGGAACAGGTCCCTCCCTGACGGTTGATGTAGGTTGTAGAGTAATTTGTCTTTATTAAGACATGACAGTCTTTTAAATGGGGCAGACAGCACTTTAAAGCTAGGAACACTTCCTGCAGTTCCAACACATATATGTGAAGCCACGACATTCCCCTTGACCACACACTGTTCACTACACTGCCCATCATGGTTGCTGTCAGGGAAGCATCCGTTGTCACAGTAACCCTGGCTGTTACTGCCCACAGTGCACAAAAACAGCCATGTCCCTTCATGTCTGAAGAGCTGTCATACATGTTGGTGATATTTTCACTGATAGCGGCAGGAGCATAGTCTCAATGACACGACCCATCACAGAAAATCTTTTGTCATCTGAAGCCCCAGTTTTACAACAGAAACCACTGAAGCCATGAGCTCAAGGAGGTTCAAACAAAGCCTATATATAAAGCCTATATATAAAGACCAGCTGAAACCATGCTATGCTCTTGGTGGCTGTCCTCTGACAGCAGAGGAGAGTTTATGTTGAAATCCAGATACTATGTACATTGTTGAGGGACCAAGCAGATTTTTGTCCAGTTTATTCAGAACCCCAGGTCATATCGGTGCCTGGGAGTTGCTGATTGTCTGCTCCCAAGTTTGGGAGTGTATCATATTATCGTCTATGTATGAGAGCGTATTCCGATGCCACATGTTCTTAGTGGCGACAGCGCTGGTTTCACATTCTTGCTGAATATCCTCTGAGTTAACAACAGCTCCGCTGCTGAGTTCTGCTCTTTCTTCTGAAAAAGCATTAGCGCCCTCTGTTGGGCACAGAAGGCCCTGACAAAGTTTGCTCTTTTTGTGACAAACAAATAGGATTTCTGCTGGGAACACTTGCAAAAAGGGATAGTTCTCTCTTTTGCCAATGTTCTTCTTTCCACAAGAGGGGAAAGTGAAAAAGGAGAGGATTCTAGATCTTCCTCTTCTTCCTTCCCATGATGGGGTGGGATGGGTGGTTTCAAGTAGCCATCATCTGCCTTATTTTGTTTGTTTGATTGTCCAACCGTTTGTCTCTGTGCTTTAGTGCCACCTTACCAACCTTTTACTGCTACAGCAATCACAGCGAAGTCTGGACTGGGTCTTTGTGTAATATGGGGGTTTAGTCCACATGGCAAGCAAAGGTGAAAGCCTTCACCCTCCTGTTTCCTACAGGTGCTTTTCTTCCTCATGTCCATTGGTTTGCCTTGATGGGTTACATACAGGTTAAACCACAGGGCTCTCTAACCGCTGCCCTGGACAGGTCCTCTGGGTGAGTATGGGATGAGATCATTCACCACCCATATTTCATCACACAAAGCAGGGTTAAGTGACCCTGAGTCCAACTAGCGGCCCATGTCCTCCAAGATTTCAGCTTGATATGCTGACAACAGTGTAACAGCATTAAGAGAACACACCAACTGTCCTTCATATTTGTCCATTCTCTGATAAATGGATGTGGTAAGGGGTGTGATTTTAATGGGAGAGAGATGTTTAAGGATGCTGAAATCAACCTGCGATTGGGGTGGAGGTGGTATGCCACTGAGGGCTCCACAACTGGGTGTTCAGCCAGCCCCAGCTCACTTCTCCCATGTATCTTCAGCTTGGAGCAGCCCTTGGTGTAGAGCTTGCTCTTAAAAGGCTCATGCAATAATGGCTCATTCCCTCATACAAGCTGGGACAGCTGGTAGAAGCTGTTTTGCTGGTTCTGAGGCTCTTACTATCATACAGGTCCTGTTCTGTCCCCTTTGCATCCTAAGCTGCAGGCCATGGATTGACCAGAGACAGCCTGTTTGCAGACATACAGGTCACTATCCACAGTAAATGCCATACCAGCTCCACTGTGTGGCCTTGAGAGTGAAGCCAGGAAAATTGAGGCTGATCACCTACAACCGCAGCCGCGGACAGGCACTGGTCCAGAAAGATAAGCTCACCTTGATGCGTCAGCTGAAGGTACACCAGTGACTGCTTTTCTGCTCATTAAAACCGAGCAGCAGCTGGAACAGTTCGCTTTGATGTGATCACTGTTCCTGACGACAGTGTAACTAGAGTACTTCTCATGAGGCACAGACTTACTCGGCACAATCTAGACCAGAGTCGGGAACTGCGTTTAGCCACAAACTCCTTTACAGAACACCTAAGAACTGTTAAGCAGCTAACCAAGTGGGCCTGAATTCACTGAGGGAGCTTAGTTGTAGTCTCTCATGGAAAAAAAAGTGCAAATGTGTAGGGGGTGGTCTGTTGGTAATATGAAGTGGGCTGAGCCTGAAGCGTGGCTCAACTGGTCTGTCTCAGACAGACGTGATGTCGTTGGAGCTTCCTTAGTTGTCACGCCGAGGTGATTCCAACGATGAAACACAGAGCAAAGTTAGGAAAAGAATTGCAATAAATTCAAACTTGTTATTAAAAATCATTGAAGTTTTATGTTCTTTAATCATTCCACACTTGAAAATTACCAATTCAAATAAATCATTAAAAGACAGAAATTAATCTGACATTCATGCCCATGATGTGTGGATGGAAACCTCTTACTGTAGTTGTCTATCTCAGATCTTATTTGTTTCCTGCTGTTTTTTTTTATCTTTAGTGTGCTTTACCATCTTACTGTGTAGTTACAGTCTCTTCTTGTTCTTTCTTTAAACTGTGTTATGAAAAATCAAGGAACAGAAAAGTCCAGAAATTTAGATTCAGCCTTCTTTTTTA
This sequence comes from Kryptolebias brasiliensis, assembly GCA_028566095.1. Lineage (NCBI taxonomy): Eukaryota > Metazoa > Chordata > Actinopteri > Cyprinodontiformes > Rivulidae > Kryptolebias > Kryptolebias brasiliensis. Next base: position 34,532,172 of record JAOXNZ010000044.1, on the reverse strand, counting down.
AGTCTCAATCTTTAGAATGTAGTCATGAAAATGAGTAAATCAAAAGTGTTTATGTTCTCAGCATAATGACCTGACAGCCCTGACTGACCTCTAACCTCCTGTTTTAGGAGTTAAGGGTCTTCTGGACGTGCAGCCCCACTGGGTGTCTGCGCTGGCGTGGCCTGAAGAGGAGGCAGAGTCTTTGTGGTGCGGCGAGCCCAAAGACATGCTGCTGGTGGGCCGAATGGACGGGTCCCTGGGCCTTATTGAGGTTTTAGATACAACCAGTATGCACTGCATGGAGCTGGAACATTGCTACAGGAAAGATGGTACGTACTCTTGGCGCCCCCATGTTACACGTGTTGAGAACTGAAAGAAAAACTGAGCTTTGGGTTCTGTTTTAGTGGCAGTGATGCACATCGCCTGGTTCAGTGAGGACAAGCCCTTTGCTGTGGGTTATGCAGATGGGAAGCTGCTGATTGGATCCAAAGAACCTTTAGAAAAAGGAGCCATTGTGGTTATTGATGCACACAAGGTGATCTGATTCCACCTCAAAAATTCAAGCCCCTTATATAAATGGTTGGTGATTTGTGGCCAGATTCATCCCAGTCTGTTTTTCAGGAGTCCATCACCAGTATGAAGTGGAGTCCCACTGGTCAGATGTTACTGACATGTGCCAAAGAGGAGACAGTGAAGCTGTGGGCCAGTCTGGACTCAGACTCGGGCTATGGTTCTGACTGGCGCTGCCTGCAGAGTATTCGACATCCCTCCCTGGTTAACGGCGTGGCCTGGTGCGGCCTGCCAGGACGCGGCACTAAGCTCCTCAGCCTGTTTGCCATGTACGATGTTACTGCAGTGTTGGTCTATTGTGATATTTTTTCATATTATGGGTCTTGTATTGTGTATTGTATTCTTCTGACCCTTGTCATCAGCTCATGTAGGTGGATATAAATCAAATGTGGATTATTAGACTATATCATCTTATAAATTACTTTGTGTTCCAGCACTGGATACACTTTAGAATGAACTGCATAATCTACTTTAAATATTATTTTTAGTTAGACAGTCAGTTCATAAGCATTGAAGCACCTACTACTTGCCCATCATCTTTTTGTTTGTTACATTTTTTGATTCTCTACTTCATCTTAGATTATTAGGAAGGAAATCACAAATTCTTTTGAGCTTTAGCTTTTAACTAGCCTTTTGCTAAATTTAGCTTTTTGCTACTTTTAGCTAGTCTTTTGCTACATTTAGCTTGTGTTTTGCTAATTTTCGCTTTTAGCCTGCGTTTTACTTATTTTGGCTTTTATTATGCATTTTGCTGTTTTTACGTTTAGCTAACATTTTGCTTTTTTTAGCTTTTAGCCAGTCTTTTGTTTCTTTTAGCTTTGAGAACCCAGTTTCAACTACTTAAGCAAATTAAAGCACTCAGCATTCGCACTGCATTTTATTTAGAAAAGGGTACATAAAAAAACATTTGTTTAAAGGTCTCAGTAGATAAAAGTCAAAACAAACCACTGACAGTGAGTTTTGGCAAACCTTCACAAAAACAAACTCTCTGCAGCATTAAAGCTTGAATTATTATTATCAAAGCAGTTAATCTGCTAAAATGTGACCAAATCTCCCCCTAATTAACTCCTCACTTGTGTCCAGATAATACAAGGAAAATTACATTCCAATAAAAAAAAATCTTTCCTCTGCATATTTTGGCTCAGTTTTTTTTTTTGTTTGTTTGTTTTTTTAGATGCTGTCAGAATGGCCTGGTCTTTGTCTGGACCATTCCTCAAGAAATCTCCAACTTTCCAGAATCCCGTTTGTCTGACTCGGATGAATTGTGGGAAAGTGAAACAAAGCCCCAGTTAATGGTGACTTGAGTCATTTTTATCAGTAAATAAATGAAAGTGTGAATATCTGAGGGAAATATTTGAAATATCTGAGTTAAATATTTCAAGTGTTGTGGACTATCTGAAGTTGTGATGTTGTGTTGCAGTCTTCCAGATGGTCTGAGGGCAGAGCCGTATGTGTTTTCCATCTGAAGGGACACATCACTCCGGTGCGAACGTTGGCTTTCAGCCCTGATGGTCTGACCCTGGCATCAGGTGGGGTGGGAGGTCTGATGAACATCTGGTCTCTACGGGTAAGACTCACAGCTGGATGGATTAAATACATCCAGACTCATGATCCCCTGCCATTAGTTAATGTTTGTGTTTATATCTGACAGGACGGATCTGTCCTTCAGACCATAGTGGCTGGTTCAGGGGCCATCCAGAACATTGTCTGGATTCCAGATGTGGGAGTGGCTGTGTGCTCTAACAGGTCAAAGGTGAAGACATCACCCCCTTTTTTTCTTTTGTGGTTTCTCCACTCCTTCCCATCTTCATTGCCTTCATCTTTTTTGTGTGTGTATGTTTTGATCTCCAGGATGTTCTGGTTGTCAATTGCAACAAAGAGTTTGTGGCGTCCAATCACATACTAGCCACCTGCCGTACGGCACTCAAGAAGCAAGGCGTGGTCGGCCTCAACATGGCACCCTGCATGAGAGCTTTCCTTGAGAGGCTGCCCATGATGCTGCAGGAACAGTACACCTACGAGAAGGTAAAGACTCACCTTGGACATTACTGAGCAAAAGTCCTCATCCTGACCATTGTCAGAGGAATGTTTTTTACTCTGATCTTATTCAGACAGAAAAGGACTTTTAAACACAAAGGATGAGCTAGAGTCATGTTGACACATAGTAAACAAATGAACAATTAGATCAGAATCTAGATCTGAATTAGATTTATGACTTGGATTTGTTTTTTCTATTGTATAGTGCCCTGAGATGACTATTGTTGTGAACTGGCAGTATATAAATAAATTAAATTAAGCAAATTTTAAACTAGATCTTCAGACACATTTTTTTAAAGAAACAATATTTTCTTATTGCAATATACAAAGCATTACAAATGATAAAACAAGATGGTATGACAAAACAAACCCTTCCACCCATTCATCCACCCACACACCCCATTCATCCACTCGCCCATCTACCCACCCATTCTTTCATCCATCCATCCACCCACCTACCCACTCATTCATCACTCACCCATCCATGGGTTTATAGTATGTGTTTGTGTTGATAGCAGTAGTTCCTCTGCTTCCTCTGAGGAGCTGGAAAGTGGATTCACCAGTTGTGGCATGGGGTGAAGCCCTGTAGCCGTGAAGCATTTCAGTAGGCTCTTTCACAAAACAGTTCTGCGAAATGGGCGCAAAGACTAGTCCTCTGGCCAGTCATAAATCACAGATGGAGCCAGCCACATCCCGCAGACTTGAGAGTCTCAGAGAGGGCGCATCTTACCCGCTAGAGCGATTTAAATTGGTCATGTGACTTGGATGAGCCTATGCGCCAAACTTTTGATTGCTGCCTCAAGCTCTTCTTTTTCCCTCGAAAACAAGCATTTGCAGCATCTACAGCCTGTACAGGTGCCTGAGGGACTATATGCAGCTTAGCATTTTTTTAATGCTGCTTAGACTTAACATGCAATGGTTAAAGCTTTGTCCAGTGTGTGGGTTTTCTCCAGCAGTATCTTATCCTTAACAGCATTGAAATAAGCATTACCAAAGAAATGATCTTCTATTAATTCACTTTCTATCAGTCCAAAACCACACGGCACAGCTAAAGCTCTTAGAGCGATAACATACTGGCTTATGGTCTCATTGACACATTAAGCATGCTGTATGAGTGTGTCTGCATGCCAGTACATTGACTTTGGGGGCAAAATTCTTTTAAGTTCAGCTATGATTTCATCAAATGTTCAACCTTGTTCTGGTAGCATGTAGAACAGATGTTGTCCCTCTGAACCCAATCAAGAGCATGTAATTGAATATTTTCTACACTGTTTTAAATGGTATGGGAGGCTCACCATTATGATGTACTTAAGGCAGTGGACTCTGTATTGAAGCACTCAATCGCATCTCCAATTTTGCTGTGGTGGTTGTAGTAATAAAATAGGAGACAATGGTTTAAACTTAGGAACTTTATTCCAGCAACTACTGACAATCCATCATACAGAACACAGCTTTGTCTGCATTCTTCTCTCAATCCTTCGGACAAAGTCTCTTCTGCCCATTTTGTTACACCAGTGCCCTCTGGTGACAAGGAGTTATTACAGCAACAGAACACATGCATTCACTGCAAACCTAAGAATACAACACAACTGACGAGGTTTAATGAAACAGACAATGATCGTGGGATGGAGAAATGAAAGAACCTTTTTTATTTGGATCTTTAGGCATTTGTTACCAGCAGCCTGTAATGAATACACAAATTGTTCTAATTTATTTAGTAAAATCTATTAAAAATACCATAGGTATAGGTAGGGCTGGGTATCAATCAAAATCTTTCGATACCGGTACCAATACCGATACCTTCACTTCGATATCGGTTCCTGA
>JAOXNZ010000044.1:34507760-34523846 GCA_028566095.1 Kryptolebias brasiliensis | reverse complement strand
GTAGACTGCTCACCCAGGACACTTCAGGCATAAATTTAGAGTATTAAAGGCCAAATTTAGCAGACTTCATATACATTCAGTATAAACAGGCTCTGCTTACCTTTTTGGAGTGACGCGCCTTGAACCCTCAGTGTCCGTGGGGGGCAGTCACCCCTGGCCAGATTGGATCCACCAGAATATCCCGAACGATTTTTACACTAGTAAAAATACAACAATATTTAGATAAATAAGAGTATGATGCAAGGAATTAAACTTATACAAATAATATCATGATTTAACTTCTCTTCACAGCCCATTCAATGACAGGAATGGGTCCTTGCCGGAGAGACTAGCTTGGCATCCTAGCTGTCTTCAGGGGCTCTTCATGGTGAAACATGAACAGTCCTAACAGTCCACTGCCAGGCGGGCATGTTCCAGCTCGAGGCAGGTCGAGCACACCTGGTGTGGATCCTTGCTTGAAATTTTGTTCCCGCAGCCGCAGAGATGAGCCTCCAAATCACCACCTCCTCTGGCATGAGGGGGAGCGGAATTCATTTCAGGCACTGGTTTGCTAAAAAAAAAAAAAAAAATAGCCCGTGCAGTCTGGTGTGAAGAACGCGGGAGGAAAAACGGTATTAGCTGGTGTGCCAATACCAAAGACTAATCTCAATAGTCAGGTGCTCCAGTCTATGGTGAAGGCTGGAGCTGCAGCAGCTAGCACCTGTTGACGGAGGGTTAGATAAATTAGCTCCGACCATGGTCAATTAAGCTAGCCTGCACAAGAGATACACGTCAAAGCGAGTAGAGGGTTTTTAATGGTGCTGCATTGTAGCGTAAGCTACTTAAAGGGTAGGTGACGCAGCTGTCGCGATCACCAGCCAATCAAGATTGGTGTAATGAGATAATGCTTCTGAGGAATACACAGAGGGGGCGTATCCCATAGTGAAACATCGAATTGAATGCTATGAATGAGAACTGTACTCTAGGCTGTGTGCACACAGGAAAAAACAAAACAAATAAAAAAAAACAGACAAAGAAACAAAACAAAGAAGGAAGAGAGTAAAAAATAATACATGTAAAAAGGAGAAAAAAGAAATCTACACTTAAATATGTATAACTATAAAAGTTGACGAGTCACTTTTGTTAGCTTTTTTATAGATATTTTCCTGTAGTCTGTCTCACTATCATCATCTTTAAGTTATTCTAAATATGTTAAACAGATGTTTTAGCTAGTTGGGATGTTTGTTGGAATGTGTGCACTTTCGATCCCAGGTGTTTGTGTGTTCCTGGTATTTTTAAAAAGAGATAAATTGTCCTTATGAGTTAATGTGATTTTCTTAATTGTTTAATATTCTATGAGAAACCTAATCTATTGATTGATACATAAACATTGTTTTATTTTACAGTTTAAAAGAAATGTTTTTTTGGCATTAGCTAAAGAGATAAAAAAAGTGGTTTTAATAAACTATTAGCATGATTGTCTACCTTTATGGAGTAGCTGAGTAAACAAAGTGGAGATGTGGGGACACTACAGCTCAGAATGGTTGAACGTTTTTCATTTACATTTGAGCAGAACTGGTGTGCAGGCCCATGTGGTATGAAAGTAATCAGCTCTGTTACTCATGGTGCATTGAAAACAAGTGTTTGTGTCTGCTAATCCCATTTTGAAATTTTTTCTTTGGGTGTTGTTATTATTATTGTTATGAGGACTTGGACCCAGATTGCAGACTGACAAGAGGAGCTCAAAGAAAAAATAATTTATTAAGAAAAACAAAAGGCTGACATGGCAGCAAAACTAATAACACAAAAACTTACACAGAGAACCACGAGGAGACACAAGGAGAAGACCTGACTCTGGGATAATACTAACAATGAACCAGCGGCAAGTGAGTGACAAAAGATTCATAAAGGGCTGAGGGTGAGATTGACTACAGCTGGGAGATGATAAAGAACAGGTGAGGTGGGCGTAGCATGGTGAGAGGAAAACTACAAACAAGACAATTCAATAATCTAAAATACAGGGAACACAAGGAGCAGAACTAAACAAGGAACTCAAACACAGGAGATAAAAACAACTCAAAAAACACCCAAATCCTGACAGATGTGAGATTTGTGAATAACTTTATACTGACTATGTTGTAGGTCACTATAGCTAATCACAAAAAGTATTGTTTCAAATTGTCCAGACATCAGAGCTGGGTGAAAAAGCTACTTTGTTTAACCCTTTGGATACTGGAATTGCAGTTACCAAATCTGAACCTGATATAAGTTTGGAAAGTTTAGATGTTAATTTTTTTAAGTTTGCCATTTTAGGTATTATCAATATTAGCATGCTGCTACTTTTAGTTTTTAGTTAACCTTTTACTGCTGTTAGCTTTAGGTTAGTGTTCTTCTTTTTTTAGATTTAAAAAGCTGAAACTGAGTTTTTTCAGCTTTTTCAACAAATTTCAGCAAAGTCATTCAGCTCTCAGCATTCAATTCAATTTAGTTTATTTATATAGCGCCAAATCACAACAAAAGTTGTCTCAGGACACTGTACAAAAACATTCACATACATTATAAAAAGCCAATTAGTAAAAGTTATCTATCTAAGGAAGCCAGCAGATTGTGTTGAATCTTCACTTTGTTGCAGTCTCCCATCCATAGCACATTCACACTGCTTTTTGATAAAAAATGCAATTTTTCTAGCTTACCATTGGTGAGGTCAGGCCTGGACATTTGGGACTAGCTTTGGATGGTTTCTGTCACGAGTAGTGTTTTGACACTCATTCAGTTATGAAAACACAGCTCTTAGCTCTCTAGAATTGTGGAAACTAATACAAAAAGGGTTTGAGATGTGTTCAAGATGCAGAGAACTCTGTGACTATTTTAAAAGAAAATTTGTCACACATTTTTTTTTAACAAATTCAAGCGACAAGCCTCTTTGACTCACTCAAGGAAATTAAGGATGCCTGCAAACATTTTTTGAGATGTTTTGGATGTTTTCCCTCATGAATGCTGTTTATCAACTAGTTTCCAACAGTTACAGCCCAGTGAGATACTGACTTTATGTTACAAAGAGCATAAATTCAATCTGAAAGTTTTTTATTTTGTCTTTACAGAATTTAAAATGGAAGAATTTCTTGAAGAAATAAATGCATCATCTCACATGGAGATCCTCTTCAACATATTCTGGACCTTCTCCTGTTCTTGACTCCACTGAGAGTCTCAAAGAGACAGAAATAAAAGGACTCTGAGTTTAATTATAAAATTTACAGCACCTCAGTTTTTCCGTTTTAGACTTTTAAAAACCAAAACTCTGTGATCAAGGTACAAAGATTTAGCTTTAATTGGTAATTTTAAAAGGGTTTTATGAACAGTTTTCTTTAGTGCCAAATTATCGTTTTCAGCACTTTTCAGTGTAACCTGTAGAGGTTTTGCTGTGAAACAACCCTTCTTTAGGCTGCAAAAGTAAAACAAACCCCATTTTAATCAGATAAATTCATATATAATTCATAAAAAAAAAAATACAGTTCATATAGGATGTGAAAAGTGCAGTTAAGTTAAAACAACAATTGTCAGCGTTAATCCTAATTAATCCATTTGAAATGTGTTGTGTTTGTTTCTCTTCTGTTTCTGAAAGTAAAGCCATGTGACTGAATTGACCAAATGATTTCTTGCCAGTTTTCTGCAGTGTTTTTTCTTACCAGTAGTATCCTTTAATATCCAGACATCTTATTTTTAAATATATAAAAAACATGCTGAAATTGGCCCTCAAAACCACCTATATTTTGTATTTTAATCTGCAAGTCTGTGTTTACATTTTAGTTTGTGATGTACTGCAAATGCTAAAGCTGACAATTAAAGGGGAAATAAAAATAGTTTTAAAGCTAACATAAATCCAACGAAAGTCATAAAGGTTGCTTGTTTTCAGAGTCTCTCATTTAACAAAAATTACACTAATTTAAAATTAATAATCAAATATCAAAACAATTAACAGAGTCTCTTTGGCATTTTTAGTGATCACTCGGAAATGTGATGTATCACGTGTCAAACACAGGCATGCAAGCTTGGCAGTAAATAGCAAATACAGATAGTGTGGGGGTGAAATAAATCAGGGCGTTGCAACTAATTGTGTAAATCGACCCAAAACTACAACAGCTGTGTCATTCTTCAGGTTCCCAAAGGACAAGAAAGTTTGATGGATGTGCTTAGTTTAGCTCCTGTACTTTTAAAATCTCCTCTTTGAAAAGTGGTTTTAAAAATATCACTTTTTCTCACAAAAAAAAATATTTGTATGTGGAATAAAATCTCAGGTTTTAAAAATATCCAGGACAGTGTGGACATTGCCTGTACTTTTGCTTTTCTTCTGTCAGAACCATTTCAGAACCAAGACCAGCCTTACCTTGGACATAAGTTTGAGGCCTCGCTCTATTCTGGGTAGGGGCTTCTTATCCAGGATGCCGGCCTCATAGGGAGACACAATGGCTGGGTTAACAAAGCGTAGGAACATGGCACTCCCCACTGCACCGATGCTGTTCTGTGGGAACCGCTGACTCACCACCTGTAAGAAAGACAATGGAACGGGGGGGACAACAGGGGTAAAAAATAAAGGGGGAACATGGAACAGATGAAACAGGAAAGGAAGGTGTGAAAAGCAGACTATATTCAAACAAAAAAGCAAAATATTGAAAATTATTTCAGCGCACAACAGAGAAAGGGCGTGAACAATGTGAATAACAAAATATATATGTAACATGTGCAACAGAGCAAAGTGGGCTGAGCCATGGGTAGTAAAAGATGGAAAGTACAGGAAAAAGAACAGTGGAGGAAAAAATGGAAATTTGCAAAGAATCCCAGTTTAATCTGCGCTTTAATAAGAATAGGAAGTAAGAGGAGAAAAGGCATGACAAGAACCCAACCATCACCTCTCTGTTGGTCGAAGACAAAAATGAGAGGTTATAATGAGAAAAAAACAAAGGTGTGGGGTTTGTAGTAGTTGAATGCATGGTAATGAGAAGCATTGTCATGATTGATGTTTGAGGCAAAAATAAATCTTATATAATGATAAACAGACCCACAGCCAGAACCAGATCAGTCTAAATTCAGTGATTACATTTGGACTCTTTGTATTTGCTGAGACAGTACAGCAGACAGGAGGAGGCTACAAGTACAATATATTTTATTCCAGCAGGTTTTACTGTGGTTTTCGTAAACATTTGTACTCCATACATCAATGCTCACCTCTGAGAACAGCCATATGTAAAATATCTGAATGGTCAGTAAATCCAAACAATCATATGATGAACAGATATTTTATTTTAAGAACTTTTTAAACTTTGACTTCAAACTTACCAATGGGGTATATCTTAGTTTAAGAGCAGTTTAAATTATATCTAATTAAAAAGATGTCTGGGTAAAAACTGGGCTGAAATTAGTCTTCTTTGGGATGTCTTTTAGAATTTCCACAATGGATCATCTGCCCTCATCTCACCCTATCTCTAGCATCCATCCTCTGCCACCTCCAGCTCTGCCTCTTGTCTTTGTTAGTGCTACCAACTACAAATCATGGATGGGTGACCTTAGGTACTTAAACTTATCTATCTTAGTACCGCTGCTCCTTACAGCTTCACTGTTTTACCTGTATGCTTCTCATCCACACACAGGTTGTACTCACTTTCATTCCTCTGTTTCCAAAGCAAACCTCCACCTCTCCAGTTTCTCTTCCACCTGCTTCCTAAATGGGCTAAATTTGGTCTAAAAGAAAAATATTTGTAGAAGCTAAGGTCTACTGATTAAACCCAAAAAATCATTAGGCTCTTTTACAAAGCACTTTAAGCTGGGACTGACTGATTGTGAAAGGAGCAAGGTGGCACGGGGGGGTAAAGGTCAGCCTGCCTCTGTCACGACTCTAAGCTGCCAAGTGAGGTAATAACAGCATCGTAATGGCTGACATGTGAAAGCAAAGGCAGCTTCATGGCTCCATGATGTGATGTGGTAATGACAGTCTGTGTGACCAGCCAGATGCATTAGACTTAGAATATCCAATAAGTCCGAGGCAATGTCCAACCTACATTTCATGTATTGAGCTCCACATCAATACCCCAGAGTTAAGGTAGTATCTCACTGGGCTGTGACTGTTATAAGCAACTCATAAATTGCAAGAAAATTGCAAGAATTTATTTTGTTGCCGTTTTACTGAACACTGAGTGTTTGTGATCAAGTGACCAGTGAGCCTTGCAGCCACATTTTAAATGACTAGTTTTTAAAAATCATAGCCTGTTTTTATGTGCACAGCTTGCAAAACTGTATTCTTAGTCTTGCACATTATTTTGCTGCATACCACTGCCCACATGGTACCCACCTTGGCATTTATGGTTAACCTGTTGGAGTATACTTTTGAAATGATGACAAGCAGATCTGGACAAGTATTTCAATAATTATTACTTATCATCAGAGAGGTTTTTAAACTTGAACATTTGCCTTGGATGTTTTCTGTCAGAGAAGAGCTTCCACGCAGCATTATTTCAGAGGGTTCAAGCCAGGTTGGAGATGCCTGCAACAACTCTGACTGTTTTGACAGAAAATTTGTTGCACAAATTGTCGCTTGAGTTTAAGTCTCAGGCGACAAGACTGCATGCCTATGCAATTCATGAGGAAATTGAGAACACCAGTGAATGCTGCAGGTTATTCTGGACACTCCCTCATAAATGCTGTTCACCAACTAGTCGCAGCCCAGTGAGATACCACCTTTAAACTACATGTCTCTTTTGATTATGCAATCGTGGCTTTACTAATATGTCCAACTTTGCAGGACATGATCGGCTTGATTGGTGACTGATGAAGAGTCAGAGGCAGCCTAAAGAGGGGCTCATTTTGCAGCCATATCACAAAATGGTTTTGTTAAAGAGCCTACAGACTCACCACCTGAATGAATTAAAATTTAAACACCTAGTTAAGATTTCAGAAGGGCTAGCAATAGTAAATGTACACTGGACTTACAGCTCTCCAGAACTACAGGAACTTGAGAGTTCTACCCTTTTAAGAGGTTCCTGCAACCCACTAAGCTAATAAACCCAATACATACAAACACTTCCATGATAAAAACTGTGTTTTTACAGATATCTTCAAAGCCCCTCGCATGAGCTCAGTTTGGAGTTGTAAATATTTTGTAATTTTAAATTGCCACATTGTGGAGAAAAATGTCTGAGAAACTCAGGTTTGGGTATGTGTAAAAAAGATTCATATTAATAAAAATTTTAGTTACATACAGAAATTTGTGCACAAAACCTCAGGACTCAAAATTCATTCTCTGTGTGTGACTTTGAAGTGAACTGAAGTGACTGAAGTGTAAATTCGGCCCCAACCTTTTACACCTCCAACCAACTGATCAGTGACACTTCAATCACAATTCAGGAGACTGGAGCATGTAAAAAGTCTCCCCTCTTTCCTCACCCCCTTTTAATGGGGCACCATGGAGATCCTGACAAACTGCACCATGTCTTCACCTCACTTTTATTGTTTTGCTACATACAGGGTATGTAGTTGAACAAACTGTTTCATGCAGACCTCTGCTTGCATTTTTAGTTTCTGCAGCTTGTGTTGGTGGTTCAGGAAAGGTCTTCAGAGATGGGAACTCCAAGAACTTGGTGGTATTGACTATCCACCTCAGAGCCACTGAGAGCAGAGGGCAGTGCTAAGTAGGTTTTCTCTACATATTAACCACCAGCTCTTTTGTTTTGTCCACACTGAGGGACGAGATGTTATGGCACCAGCTCTTCATTTGTACCACTTCCCGTCTGTATAGTGGCTCGCTACTGATGAAGCCAACTGCTGGTATTAAAACTCCAGCGCCACAGACAGGAAGTCAGAATTAATTGCAAGCAGAATGCAGAGTGTTATCAAGATAAGAAATGACTGTTTTTGTAAAGTCTGTGGTTGTTTTTTTGCATAAACCAATTGGTTTTGACAAAAGTAAGCCCAGTTTCCAGGAAAAGTGTGTTTGTGTTCCTAACCACATGTCCTGACTCAGAGATGGAGACACTGTGACCAAAATTGAAGCTAAACTAATCAAGAAGTTTTCTGCAGGGTCAGGTTGACCCAGCAGCCTGAACAAAACATGTTTATTGTCAAAGTGTTTCTCTGTTCATGTGTATTGTTAATGAGTTATATAAGACGTGTTTCTCGTTTCATGATGCTAAAGACGCATCAAAAAAGGTATAAAAACTTCCCCCTTAACCCAATTCGGATTTGTTGTTGGAAGACTATTTATTTCTTTTCTGTGGTAATAAAATGCCATTTGCTGAAATCTCTAAGTCCTTCCTTTTTTAAATACCTATTGAAAAAAGCCTTATGATTAAAGTGGCTGAGAGAGCCAGGGTCTATCCTCCCATGTTAGAGACTCTTTAGTGGAGGGATGCAAGAAGAAAGCCCTCAGTCTTGTGAGAAATCCCTTTCACACTTCCCATCATGCATTTAGCCTTCAGTCAAATGTTACCATACCATCAAATCAGGAGCAAAGCAACATGACTAAGTCAGATTCAAATCAGGGAGGCTGTTGTTTTCAATAACAATCTTTGCCTTATAGGCATTAAAGTCCCCCAGGAGAATGAAATCCTTAGAAGGAACCCCTTCCATAACACCATCCAGAGACTCCAAGAAGGCCAGGTACAATCAACCCACTGAAAAATCAATTCCAACAGGTGTTTCACATCTTGAAAACTTGTATATTGAACAAGTGTTTCCCATTAAAAATTATGGTTGGGTGGGGTTCCAACCACACCTGCCTCAAGAAACTAGAATGACTATTTTCAGCATAATACAGGATTTATTCCTATCAATAACACTGCTAAAAGCATTGTTTGGTGAAATATTTCAAATACATAGTAATACATTACCAACACTCATGACAAACTGGTCCTAGGTGAGGGATCAGACAAAGTGCAGCCCAAAGATCCCTTATGAAGAACAAAATTTTTGGATGCAGTGTTCTCTCGCCCGGACACAGGTCACCGGGGGCCCCACTCTGGAGCCAGGCCTGGAGGTGGGGCACGCTGGTGAGCACCTGGTGGCCGGGCTTTCACCCATGGAGCCCAGCTGGGCACAGCCCGAAGAGGAGACGTGGCTCCCCCTGTCTATGGGCTCACCATCTATAGGAGGAGCCAAAGAGTTCAAGTGCAATATGCAACGGGTAGTAGCCAAAGGCGGGGACCATGGCAGTCAGATCCTCGGCTACAGAAGCTGGCTCTCGGGACATGGAATGTCATCTCTGTGGTGGGGAAGGAGCCTAAGCTGGTGTGTGAGGTAAAAAGGTTCCGGCTAGATAAGTCGGACTCACCTCGATGCACGGCTCTGGCTCTGGAACCAGTCGCCTCGAGAGGGGTTGGACACTCTCACTCTGGAGTTGCCCCTGTTGAGAGGCACCGAGCAGGAGTAGGCATACTTGTTGCCCCCCATCTTGATGCCTGTACGTTGGGGTTCACCCTGGTAAACAAGAGGGTAGCCTCCCTCCGCCTACGTGTGGGGGGACGGGTTCTGACTGTTGTTTGTGCTTATGCGCCGAACAGCAGTTCAGATTACCCACCCTTTTTGGAGTCCTTAGAGGGGCTGCTAGAGAGTGCTCCTCATGGGGACTCCCTTGTTCTGCTGGGGGACTTCAACGCTCTTGTGGGCAATGACAGTGAGACCTGGAGGGGTGTGGTTGGGAGGAACGGCCCCCCTGATCTGAACCTGAGCGGTTTTGTGTTATTGGACTTCTGTGCTCGTCATGGATTGTCCATAACGAACACCATGTTAAGGCATAAGGGTGTTCATATGTGTTCTTGGCACCAGGACACCTTAGGCGCAGTTCGATGATTGACTTTGTTGTCGTTTCATCTGATCTGTGCCCACATGTCTTGGAACTTGGGTGAAGAGAGGGGCGGAGCTGTCAACTGACCACAACCTGGTGGTAAGTTGGCTATGATGGTGGGGGAGGATGCAGCTCAGACCTGGCAGGCCCAAACCTATTGTGAGGGTCTGCCGGGGATGTCTGCCGGAGTCCCCCGTGAGATGGAGCTTCAACTCCCACCTCCGGCAGAGCTTTGAGCACACCGCGGGGGAGGTGCAGGACATTGAGTCTGAGTGGGCCATGTTCCATGCCTCGATTGTCGAGGCGGCTGACTGGAGCAGTGGCCGCAAAGTTGTTGGTGCCTGTCCCAGTGGCAACCCTCGAACCCGCCGGTGGACGCCGATGGTGAGGGATGTGGTCAGGCTGAAAAAGGAGTCCTATCAGGTGCTTTTGGCCTGTTGGACTCCAGAAGCAGATGATGGGTACTGGCAGTGCAAGCGGAATGCAGCTCAGGTGGTTGCTGAGACAAAAACTCAGGCTTGGGAGGAGTTTGGAGATGGGGGGGGAGCAGTGCACCATCAACACTGTTTATGGTGGGGATGGGGTGCTGCTGACTTTAACTTGGGATGTTGAGGAAAACCCAGGACACAATGGAGGGACTATGTTCCTCGGCTGGCCTGGGAACGCCTTGGTATTCCCCCGGAGGAGCTGGCCCAAGTGGCTGGGGAGAGGTTAGTCTGGGCCTCTCTGTTTAGGCTGCTGCCCCATGGCACCCAACCCCGGATAAGTGGAAGAAAATGGATGGATGGATTACCAATACAATAAATAATAAAGGCAATGAACACAGTTTCTGTAAGACGCCAACTTTTTTGAGGAGGTGCAACTGCTTAAGGAATATGAAGAGAAGAGGTGGAGGAAGTGAAAAGTAATTGTTTTAAACAAAAAAAAAAACAATAAACCTTCAATTATAATTTATGGGAAGTCCAAGGAGAAGCTTTCTCTCCTCTGCCAATTTCCACAGGATCCACTCAACACAACCTCACATTTCAGCGGCACTGACACTACTCGCGTCACTTGTGCCTAACAAAATCTTTTTAGAGACATTTGGTTCTGCCTGCGCTTGAAAAAGGCACAAAAATGAGCCACAACATTGTCAGTGTACAGATTTATGATGCATGAGACAACAGCTTTATTTGGGTGATGCTGTGCACAGAAGCTTTGCACTTTTCCCCACTTTGTGCACACCACTTTAATCAAGAACTGCCAAATGTCAAGCATCACGAGTGACACGCACGCATTTAACTTATTTCTCTTGTACTCATGTGACGTCAATTAATCTCACACCACAGCTGAAAAATGACTTTGGTCCAAACATAAACACAGGAACACTATTTTCCCACTTTGTGATTGGTCAGCCGAAGAACAGAGACACTTCTGATTGCCTCACTCTTGATAGGCAACTTTCTCCACCAATAGGGTCTGTTTAAACTGCAGGTGGATGGGCCAGTGGATCGGCCACAAGTAATCCAAGTTTCAACACAGAGATACAATTTAAAGTAGGGCTGCATGATACTAGAGAAACTCGCGATGTGCAATATTATTGTTTAATATTGTAATGACAATATCAATTGTGATAAATCTACAGTTTCCTCACTCTTCACTTTTTCTTCTGTCATCGCAATCATTTAAAAAAGGTGTGAACATCAAGGCCAACATTAATGCATGGTAACTGAAATATAATGGTCTATGGTTTATTGCAGTCCTTAGTGATATTGATGTGGTACTCTTTCATGTTGCAATGACAAACATTTGAAACATTGAGCTGCCCTATGGTAGAGGTCTGAATAATTGCAAACAAAACTGAGCTGTGAATATACGTGAATGATAAAAATGTTTTTGTCAGCTTCCCAGAGGAAGTGCCTGTTGATACTCTTAAACACATTGCAGCAGGAGTCAATGTCATAATGTCCTAGACACTTCTTGTTTGAAGCCAGAATGTCTACCAACATCATCATGAAAATGTTTGTCTGTGAAGACAGAGTTTATTTATGTAAACAATATTGTAATTAATATCAGAAAGACACATCCAGAAGGAGGAGATCCTTACTGTGAGACTGCCCAACCATGTGAAACAGCTACCTGATGTTAATAAATCTCCCAGCTGTCAATCTTTGACTCCTTTGTTTAATCACAAAGTTACAGTCATTCAAAAATACCAGAGTGAATGCTGTGCTAATTTAAAACTTCATGTATATGTTTTGAATCTAGGAGGTACCTGGACCACTAAGGCTATGTGCTCATTGCAGGCAAGTGGCCCAAACTGACTTTTTTGCACATATATGATTTTTTTTGACAGTCTGAACATCACAAATGCAATTTTTTTCACATTAAACCCAGGCCACTTTCCTAAATCTGTAACATATTTGATGTTTTTAAAAGTGTCCTCAGTCTGAATGGTCATGTCACATTTCATCTGAATTTTATGTAATTCAAGAGTTATAGACGTCATACTTGATGGGGTGAATAATGATAATTTTATATTTTTTCCATTTCTAAATAATGGCTCAAACAGTTGTTACCTTTATGCTGATGGTCATGTAGTCAATTCTAGCCTTGTGCAGATTTACTATCTGGTCCATGACTTCTTTTGACAGCGGTTTGGTCTTACCCATGCTGACGAAGAAGTTAGAATTAAAGAAACCATTAATGGTAAAAGAAATCTAAACCTCTGACAGGATCCCGGAAGTTGAAGATTGAGTGATCCTGCTTCCCTGTGGGCCAGTTCAAGTTTTAAGTTCCCGCCCTCTGTACATAGACAAACAGAACATTGCCCTTGGTAAAATTATAAAAATAAAAAATAAAAAAAATTCAGGAGTTGACGTTTGTTGATTCATGTAGTTCTTAACTTGCAGTTGTATGTTTAAATGCTCATTTTTCTAATAAGTTTAGCTGTAATTACTTATTTCGTGTTTTAAAAAATGTTCATATGACACCATGATTGTCTGCGTGGGAGTAGGCGGGGCTTAAAGCCCCACATCACTAGTGCACATACTCTGGTTCCAAAAATACAACCTGCCAGCTTCCATAAACATGATACTGTAGCTTAAATTCTCAACAACAGAACAAGGTGGGACACAAGAGCTAATAATATATCATATGGTCAATTGTGTGCCCTCCTCTCGCACAATAATCGCTGGAGATAGGCACCACCTGTCCAATGACCTTGCAAGAAAAAGCAGGTAAAGAAAATGGATGGATGAACAATCGATGGAAGAAACTGATTCTGTGGACAGGTGTGCTTTATACACATAACAAGCTGAGATGAAGTGTGTCTGAAACTGACAGACTGTCATCTGTGAGCCATGTGGGCGCATAACCAGTTTGTGGGTTGGGTTTTAGGTGATCAAACAC
This sequence comes from Kryptolebias brasiliensis, assembly GCA_028566095.1. Lineage (NCBI taxonomy): Eukaryota > Metazoa > Chordata > Actinopteri > Cyprinodontiformes > Rivulidae > Kryptolebias > Kryptolebias brasiliensis. The sequence continues at coordinate 34,510,648 of JAOXNZ010000044.1, read as the reverse complement.
CGAGTTCCCTCACTGACATGACAATCAATCTATAACATCTATAACTTTTATGTAATCGTTTTTTTGGATTTTAATCAGTGGCGACTGGTGGTGATATTAGGTGGGAGGTTTAACATGTACGTTATAAAATCCTATTGCTTACAAATAATAATCAATAATGGAAGCACCTTATTTAAAATACAAGAAACAAGGTTTAAAAACAACTTTGTCCGTTTTTATCACAATGATATTAACAACAATTGTAGCAAAACAAGCTTCACACAAAGTCAGAAAATGTTTCATACTGAAATGGACTGAAATACGGGCTCAAACTGTAATTATCCCAACTGATTTGAATACATTGCACCAAACATCTTGACACAATTAAATCTAAACAGGTTATTAAAACCTGGTTATTAGACCAACAATACAGAAAAGCTAAAAAAAAAAACATGATGTCTTTTGAGAACTGCATACTTCATTTGAAGAGAAACTCACATCAGCTTCTCTTGGACACAAAAAGTCAATCCTGAATCAGTACAGTCATGATTTGTGTATGAAGTCCTGCTCAGTAAACAACACAGTCTGTGTGTTCAGTCTGTCCTGTCCAGGCTACTTCAGAGAAACAGTTTGATCCTCCTCAGTGAACTAAAACAACCTTTCTGACTCTGCCAATCTCAAGGGGTGTGATGACTAGCTGTGCTCATTTTAGAAATTCAAGAAAGATTCTTAGTCAAGACCATCTAAAGCTAGATTGCAGAAGTTAAATCCAAGCACTACTGCTGCACTATCAGTACATCTGTCTGTTTTTCTATGCAAATCACTGGATGGGAAAACTGCTACACTGTTAGCTTGTTGTTTTGCTGAAACCAAGTAAAACAAAAGCTATCATTTTCTTTTTGACATTTTAATATTGTTTGGTCTGTGTCCTTACCCTCTTCACAACCAGATTTACCGCCAAAGACATGAGCAAAAATGAATGAAAAAAATAATTCACCTTATGCTCATCGTTGCTACATGTCTCCGACTGGTGTCTGCAAACACAAGTGTAGAAGGCAAGATACTTTATGTCTACTCTTATTGGTTAGAGTTTTGCCTTTGGCCTGAACCCAAATGAGGAGTAAATAAAGGCTGTGTGGCCCAACACCTGTCAATCACCTAACCCCTTACACATGAATAAAATCTTTTGCTCGTTTTATTAGAAACAGCTCATTTTCTTGTAAGTGAGCAAACTTAAAAAAGTAGGAGGGGATCTGTACATTTTAGGAAATCTGGCAAACAGTTACATTTATGTATAAATGTGGGACAACTGCATGTATTTTCGATCCAATTATGCAACTAATTTGAACACAGGATTAAAAACCCACAATAAAACCCACAAGAATATCATCAGTAATGATATCTCAGACACAGTGCTAACTTAACTTACTTTCATCAAATTATGTACTGTAGTGTTACAGAAGGCTGTCTGCAAACAACAACAAAAAGTTTTTCCAAGGACCAAAACAGAAAAGAGTGCAGACGTTACCATACCATATATACCTTATGCTTAACACTTACATGTCTTTAAACACAGCAATTCTTATTCACTCATTGTGTTCCATCAGATCGGTAATGCTGACTAAAAATAATGAGGCCATATTTCCCAACTGAGTTGGTGCTCAAACATATAAGTCGTAATCAGTGTCTCCACAGATGGCTGCAAAAAGTCACTAAATGTTTTCGGCTGGGGCTCTGCTTTTATTTCTTTAGTAAAGTTGTGTGTAATGGCAGGTGAAGCATGCATCTGTGTGGTTAAAAGGATTCAATTATTCTGTCATTAGATGGAGTAACATGATTAAAGTGCAGACAAAATGTAATGAGAAAATATCTCTGAGTGCCAACAGAGAGTAAGAGAAAAAAGAAAAGAGAATGCTGCTAATCCCCAGGAAGTGTCAACTAAAAACACATTAAATGAAGCTAATATTAGTGAAATGATTTAAGAAAGGGAAGCACACAAAGCTGAACATGGGGAAAAAAAAGGAAACGTGTTTAGAAAACACCAAATTTAAAAGCAAACTTTGAAGAATGAAGAAATAAAAACAAATAAAATGCAAAACAAAAAAAATAATGTTTTTTTTTTGCTTTGGGGGAAAGTGTTTGAAAGAAAATAAATTCTCCAAACTTACTGCTTTTTTGTTTTCCTTTTTTTCTTTTACTGTTGCTTTATTCAGTAGAGAATGGCAAGTAGCCTACAGAACAGAGATGAGCACAATCATGGTCACAGCTAATACACCCGCACACACGCATACACACACACCACAGCTGTAACCGCTCAGAGTGAGCATACAGGTAACATTCAAATTTAGAAAACAACATAAAGGTCAAAGGTTATCGTCATCCACTGGAGGTGTCTCCAACCATGCACTGTCATGCCTGTGAGTCTGGTATTAAACCTATTATTGTTTGTATACTGGTGTGTGTGTGTGTGTGTGTGTGTGGGAGGGGGGCACACAAATGTGAAAGGAATTATGTCAAAGTTTAATTTACTGCAGGTTCAGACTTTATTAAGTTAGTACTAATTAAAATAATTGAACCTGTAAAATTTCACTTGAGTTGAAAGACAATGTTGAGGAGAACTTCTCTGAGATGAGGCCAATATAGTGGATATAGACCCTACAATTGTTCGCAAAATGCAATTTTTTAAGATGTTTCTTTTCTCATCTGAGGAAGTTTCAACTTTCCAGAATGTACAATGGAGCAATAAATCTAACCCCCAGTCAGTTTCACACTAATTCACACCAAAACATCTCTCATGTGGTCCAGGCCAACAAAGACACTAATGACCCTCAGAAGAGAGGGAAGTGAGAGTAATTAGCAAGAGTGTTTAACTTGCAAAAAATAAATCAACTCACTGCATTTTTAAAGAT
>JAOXNZ010000044.1:34427264-34444978 GCA_028566095.1 Kryptolebias brasiliensis | reverse complement strand
GGGCAAGACGTCAGGTCAAAGATAAATCCAAAACGTAGGCGTCGAGGTTATTGAGAGTTCCTGGTCTTTCACAGGTGAAGAGCAGAATCCAGTGGTGGACTGCAGAAGCACAGGAGACACAAGTTAAGTTACTAAATTCTTTGACCAAAGTTTAGTAACTCACTAGGCTGTTAGTTAAGCTACCAAATGGTATGCAACATTCCAGCGCTGAATTCAGGCAAGACTGGAGCTTAAGTACCAGCCAGTGGTGATCAGCCGTGGTTGAATCCAGCTGAGGACAATTAACTCCACCTGCCACTTGGAACTGCGAAGAAGGTAATTAAAGGCATAACACGCAGGAATCCTCACAAAAGAAACCCACAACATAAACCCTGCAACACTTCTCTCTTTAAAACAAGATAACAAAGACTACAAGAATCCAAAAGAAATTTCTCAAGTTGCTTTCTGAGTTGTTGAAAATCATAAATAAAAATAGATAATTTATACAAATCATGAGAGAAAAGAGTAAATTTGATGTAATGTTAAATTAACCTTTTAAATTTTGTTTTACAAGACTCTAAATGTTTATGCTGATTTGTTAGTTTCAACGAGACCCCATGGGATGAGAGATTACTTAGTCAGAGCACATACATCATATTCAGTACAACACTTCTGCCCTGAGCCAGAACGCACTGGACTCCTATCTCCAAGTCAGAATAAAACGCAGCGTTTTGAACTGACTATTTAGGCTCAACAACTAGATTGTTGAGTTTCCCTGATCACATGCTGCTCTCCAACACCAAAGAGGACACAGATATGTTTGGTTGGGCTGATGTCAGCACTGAATATGTTTCTTTATTCTTGAATTTTCCAAGTTGGAACAACAACAGATTTTTATTTTAATCAATTTTAACTTGTTTTACAAGCATGAGAACCCAGCAACCAGCTGTGTTAGAGTCATGATGAATAACTTTGAGCTTTGCCAACAAAGAAGCACACAAGAGTTCTGATCTGTACCTGCCAACTGACGGTCTCTCTAAAAGAATTGTTTGGACACGAATGCCAACCTGAAATGAGAAACTAACCAAATTTTGCCTATAAGTGGTGGTGACTCCAAGGAGATCCAGCAAACTCGATGCCCAGATGCTCTTCCGTGCGGGAATTCATCTTGTGGGTTAATCCTCTAAGCTTATAGATTTAGATCTAAGTTGCCAGCTGCAAAAAATAAGTGGGATAACTTTCTTCAACTCTTCAAATGGTCAGAACTCTCCTTGATAAGGTTATGGTAAAATGTGTAATATGTCTTTAATATTTGTATTGTTTTGGGTCTGTCACAGTTTATCAGTTCAGAGAAGCAGATCTTTTAGGACATAGGCCCGAGGAGAACTGACCTTGGTTGCAGAGGGATCCAAAGAAACCGGAGAGACATTCGCAGTATCCTGTGATGTGGTGGCACCCTCCATCGCTGTGGACACACTGAGGACACGGCTGACTGCAGCGATGGCCGTAGAAACCAGGTGAACACGCTGCAGACAGAGCACAAGCTGATTAATAATTGATTTCTGTATGTTTGGTTCCTCTGGGTCATTCTGAGTCTCCATTAGCTTTGTGTTTCCTTCCAGTACAGATCCTTACTCATATGTCTTCCTAAAGCTTTTAATTTGTTTTAATTAATGTTGGTCTAAGTGGTGGGGATTTCCTGTGCAGGCTGATCTCCTGCCTCCCTCATGCTACAGCATTTTCCTAATTAAGATAATTGCTTAAACTGTGAACTGAGAGGCCTTAAATCTATCACAGTGATGGAGACAGAAGCAGATCGAACCATGCGGAGTCCCAGAGTTCAAACACTGATCATCATCAACACAAAGCCTCCAATTTTATTACAACCTGCTGCAAACATCACATCACTTTTCTTTTTCAGGCCGACACTGATGATGCTGCTGGGTTTCAAAAGTGAAAAATAGTTTTTACACTAATGCAAAGCACTGAAGAGCCCATTTGTGTAAAATAATAAAATTTACATGTTCTGCAGTTGGTGCTGTGGTATCCGGGAGCGCACACGCATGTGCCGTCCTCCGGGGAGCAGGAGCCTCCGTTCTCACAGGTGCAGCTGTAGGAGCAGTTGGGCCCCCAGAGGCCCTCATTGCACACACTGTCACAGTGGACTCCTGTGGTAAGCACACAAACATTACAGTCTAAATCACACACAGCCAGGGCCAGAACCAGAACCAGGTACTTATACGGCTCTTAAAGGAATAGCTCAGACATTTTCAAGTGGAGTTCTGTGGAAAGGAAATGAACACAAAATGTTCTACCTGCTGAAGATAGCCCTTTGAACAAGCTCAGTTTGAAGAATAAAGTTTAATTCTGACAGGACTGATGAGCTAATGGGTAGTCTGAACACTGAGACCAAGGTGGATTGCTGCCGTCTTAGAACAACTTCAGAGGGCTATGATCGCACCGGCATGATCCGATCATGTGACATTTTCAGAGCGCTGTGCCAAAACAGTGCTCTCTTGGAGCACTGTTGTCAACCTCACTCAAAAGTGGACATTTGAAACACCTCCCCCATGTTTTGTTTGACATTGATAGACCATGTAAAACTAGAAATATGATAGTTTGAGTTTGACAGTACAAAAACTTTTATCCAAATATAAAAGTGGGACAAGCAGGTGTTGCATTTCTTTCAATATATTTCCCATGTTTTTGTCATTTGGAGAAAAGTGTATGAATCTGCTAATACTACTCTAAGTGTTGAATTTACCTGAGAGATCCAACACATAGATCAGATTGAGGTTTGGAAATTGCCAAACTGGAAGTGAACCAGGGGAATCAGGAGTACAGAATGTTTTATTAGGAAGAAAAAAGTGTTTGAAAGAGAAGAAGACAGAAGAACACATGGAATGTTTCAAGAAGAGAATGAGGCGTTCAATGAATGTCAATCAAGCCCTTGGGCTTTTTATGGAAGGGAATATGCAAAGAATGAGCCTATTTCAACTTCATCATTTGACGAGGAGAGTGGTGCTGAGGATGATGAGGTGATTCACCATTCTTTTGTTATCTGCGATGAGCCGTAAGGCAAACTTATCATGAATACCATCATATGGTATCCACACAATTTTTATATAAGTCCTTAGTTCCTCAACTTGGGCAACACGAAGTGTGGAGCCTGTGGAACATAAAGGGAAAATAGGAAACGTGTTCAACTGGGAGAGAAAATGCCCTCACTAAAAAATCAGAGAGGGGTGCAGTGAGACAGATCAGGGACGGCGCCCTGGTCTTTGTGAAACGGATGGACATACAGAAGGTGTCCATATGCTCCACAATCCATCCAACAGTGTCTGGGGAGATTACATAAATAAAAACAAACAACCAAACAAAAACAAAACCCCATTTGTATATTTTTGAAGTAATTGTAAATACAGTAGTTTGATAACATCTCAAGTTTACCTTTTATGTTACATATATTTACATTTGGAACTCTGGGAATACAAAGCACTGGTGTAGCTCTCTGTATGATTTTGCACATGGTTTGTTTGGAAAAGTTGCAGCTGACAAGGTAAAAATGGCAAGAAATCTCAACACGACTTTACACTTGACATTTTTATCCCGCCTTTTGCACAGTCATCGCTAGAGACAGGCACCAGCTCCCTCGCAACCCTGCATGGAAAAGCAGGTAAAGAAAATGAATGGATGGATAGATTTACATTCTATTCTCAACAAAATGACTTTCATCTCAACATGAGTTTATTATTGAAATTTCAACTTAAATCTCAACATTAACATTAATCTCCACATTTTGGTTTAAATCTTAACATGAGTTTATTTTTAACATTTCAACTTTAACTTTGACATAACTTTAATCTTGACATTTTGATTTTAATCTCAAAAGCTAAACAATCTTCCTCCTCCTTTTAGTCCTTCTGAGTTGCCCTAAAACTATGCCATCAATGGTCTCAACATTTAGTTACATGCTGATACACAAAACAGAACAAGTCTCATTAGGACTGTTAGGTTGTAAATGATATTGTTTTATAAATGTTTGCTCATATTTCTGTTTAATACTTAGCTCTTCAATTGCTTCAAGTGACAGTCTAAATTAAAAAAAGCCTGGTTGAGAGTAAAGAAAGATGTTTGGGGTAAAGTAAATGAAATCTCACCCTGCTGAGTAGGCTTCAGAAGAGAAATTGATGCAAACAGGAACAAATGAGGATGTAACTTTCAACTACACTTGTCTTCCTGTTAAAGAATTCTTCTTCTCAGTAAAAATATTAAAAGCCCACCAGAAAGCCACATTGTTGCTGCATGTCACATGTGCCTTTGTTAATATGAACATGTACCATTTTTTTTTTTTGGAGCACAAAACCAATCCTGAAATAAACCCAGATTCTTTCTGTGGGAGGAAATTTTGATGAAAAGTCCACTTGGAGGTTGAGTCAGAGACAAGAGAGTAGACTAATGCATCGATTCAGTCTTTTAATGGGAGAAATGGAAATTATTTTTTAATGGAGGAACATAAATAAAACACTAAGAGCCCCATTCTTTAAACACACACTTCTTTAATGGCTTTAAGAAAAACCTGCAGGTTTTAACAGGCGGCAGGGGGATTAAGGCTGTGACAAATGATTAGTTTCATTATTGATCTGTGTTTATTGACTATTTAAATGTCAGAAGGAACAGCAATATTAGTAATAAATAAAAATAATAGAAAATCAACTCAAAGATGATTAAAAGGGTCTACCCTCATTTCCACAGATGTTTGATGTTGCACAACATTTGTTACCAATTGATCAGTTCACACGCTTAAGCCTAATTTAGTCCATTTTATAGCAATAAAAATGTCAGCAAATGAATCATGTTTTGTTTTGTCTGACAGAAAACGTCAAGTAGTTGACTACTTTTCAAGAAATAAAAATCTGAAAAGTGCAGCATGCATTTGTATTCAGCCCCCTTTACTCTGATACTCCGAACTAAAATCTTGTGCAACCAATAACATTTAGAAGTCACCTAACTGGTAAATAGAATCTACCTGTGTCTAATTTCATCTCATGAATACACCTGTTCTGTGAAGGCCTCAGAGGTTTGTTACAGAACATTAGTCATGATCTGTCAGTATCGTGAAGACCAAGGAACATGCCAGACAGGTCATGGATAAAGTTATTGAGAAGTTTAAAGCAGGGTTAGTTTATATAACAATATCTCAAGCTTTGAACATATCACAAAACATTCAATCCATCACTTGAAAATGGAAAGAGTATGACACAACTGCTGTTGTAGAAAAACAAGAGTCACTGATAAGATACTGTTAGGCTCTCTGAGATGTCCTCATTAGATGTAACAGAATTGTCCTGTATAGTGCATGTCTGTTCGCAGTTCAATGTTAGGTCATTCTATGCTTTAAGTCATACGGCATTCCAGTTATGACAAGACTGGTGGTTTTGTGTCTTACTGATAAACTTTGTTTAAATGAGCACTCTGACAATCTGAGGTTAGACAGATTCTACCGCTTAGATTTTTCTTGTCCCTGGGATGTTCTTCTTGGCATTTGTTTTTTGTAATAAATTGTTAAAAATCACCACATTGGGTCTTCCTGTCTGTATTATCTTTTTGCCATGACAATTTGGTGGCAGCAGTGTTGTCTGCTATGAGCATAGCAGACAACACTGGTTTAGTGTTTTGTCAAGAAGCTGAATTAACTTCTGGTTAGTTTGATTGTTTTTCAGTATGTAGCTGTTACACACAGAAAAGGGCAACTTCTACTGCAGGTGCTGGGGGAATTCAGGTGATTCCTGCTGAGTAGCACAGAGACTTTTTTTTTACCTTGGCTGATCAGTTGTTTGGTACCCCCTTATTGCATAAAACAAAAGCCTTTCTTAAATGGATTTCTTTTGTTTTGGGAACCAAAAAAATATCAGATCAGTGGACAGAGTGAAGTTGCATCTGTGAGATCAGATGGTTTTGAACAGTAACAGTTTTTTCACCCTTCTTTTATTTTGCAAGCAAAGTTACTAAGCTTTAGAACTTTAGCAAAATGTGTGTTAAGATTATTCTTGTGGAAAAAAAAAGCATGAGCAAATGCTTAGGTGTTTCATGGTGAAACTTCATCCTGCAGATCTGACAACGCTTTGTCTCCAGCTTCCTGTCCAAAATTGGAAATATCCACACAACTGTCCAGTTTTCAAGAGGAAGCGTGGCCAAAACTGGAGGCCCTGGGGCCAAGAAGAGGAGACGATACCATTTGACCAGTGGGATGGGAGAAGATGCTGATGAGAAACTCAGTGGCTGTCAGTGATACCAGAAGGCGCTCTTCGCCATCTGACCTGGGGGATGTCAGGCAGGTGTTTGTTTTATTTTGAACTTGAGAATCAGCTGCATGATACGCTATCAATTTTGCAAAATAAGGTAGTCCCAATCTTTGCACACATTTCACAAACATTACCTATCAACAGAAAACACAGATAAGTACTGTACATCTGTGAGCCTCTGAGAGATGCAATCTCTCAGGACAAGGACTGTGTGCGTGTGTGTGCGCACTTGCATGCATGTGTGTCACTGAAGGAAGCAGGTCAAGTTTGAACTTGTTGCTTTTTTTCTTGTTTTACTTAGTTATATATTTACTCGCTTATTTAGTTTTATTTTTTATTTTTCTCTGTTTTGGGTCTTTGTCAACAATTCCTTTTTTGTCTTTTTAACAAACTGAAACCTTACATGACTAAGAAGTAGTAGTCCTGCAGAAGAAAGAGAATAAGAAACTTCAATACAGTAACAGACAAGAGGATGATATTTTGTCTTTGTTTGGCCCCCCTCCCCCGCTTTAAGTTTTTTCTTTTTCCTAAGTAATGACATGGGGAAAAAAGTGGCATCTGAGTCTCAAAATGTTTGCTCTCGTCTTTCTATTGGTTTTTTTTTTGTGACCAGTCAAAGCGTTTGCACACTAGTTTTCTTTTTATATATTTTTTTTGTTGATGGTTTTACATTTCCCATTTTTCTTTCTTTGATCTTTTATTCCAGATTTTAAAACTAAATTAAATGTGAACTTATTCTAAAATTAATTTAAGCAAATAGACTCCAAATTTTAAAAGATAGCCCTCTGACAATCTGAGGTCAGACAGATCCTACTGCTTGGCTCAGTCTCATCCCTGAGATGTTCTGCTTGAACCTACCAAGTCATGGCTGTCCACCTAAACTGACATTTCTAGATGTGTAAAGCTGATGCAGATGTACGCAAAGACGTGCTGGAGGAAAGGTGGTTCTACAAGGTGTTGATTCAGGACTAGATATAAATGCATGCCAAACTTTTCAGAATTTTATTGTAAAAACATTTAAAACCATGTATCATTCCCTTTCCGCTTCACTTCATGCACTACTTTGTATTGATTTATCACAAAAAATCTCAGTAAAATACTATAAATTTTGTGGTTGAAACGTAACAAAATGTGGTTCAAGGTTCAAGTTCAAGGGGTATGAAGACTTTTTCAAGTGTTTTGCACATGGTTCCTGCATGATTTTGGAACATTTTCAACATGTTCATGTGATCTCATTTGGTTATATGAGTTTCCACATGAGATGACATGTGAAAATCATTCATAAATTCATGTATTTTGTTCTGTAACAGAATTTTTAAATAGTCAGTTTTCCCTCCACACCAATCAATCTGTTTGCATGTGTGCAAATAAATACTGTATGTTATTGTCTAAACACACATTTCAGTCAAACAATTTAAAGTATTTAAATTCTTCTTGTGACTTTTTGGCCTTTAATCCTTTGCTAAAGTGTCTCCTTCTTTCATCAGTCTTGCATGCAGATATGTTTTCTGTGTGCGTCCTGAGAGGCAGGAATCAGTCTGCACAGAAGCTGGTTTGCAGAACGGATCAGAGCCTGTGCTGCTCATAGGGGACAGTCTGCAGACGGCAGTGCCCAGGAGACTCACATTACATTAATTTTTAGTTACACACACAAAGAAGTTTACTAGCACATCTAAATACAGAAGCAGACAGAAGGAATAGAGTATCTCTGCACCCCCGTTGTGCTGCAGCCTGCCGTACCAGCAGCTCATTAGAAACTTACTTTGACTTATGATATGAGAGAATATGAGAGCAACGCACAGGCAGCCATTACAACTCAATTAATAAACCACCTCAGAGACAAAAAGTGGGTGAAAATCAGAATCTCCAGTTGTTTGCCGCAAAGTTAAAATAAAGGGTGAGGAAGACAAGATGGGAGGAAATGTTCCCTCACAAAGGTTTAGGGCAACATGTTAAAACAAAAAGTTTTCCATCTCTAAAAGAAGAAAATCACTAATAGTTCTGATGTTTCTGACCTGATTAAGTCTAAACCAAGTTTTAAATTTAGATTTATTGTAAGTAAAATTAATCTACTGATTTTACTATTTATTACATGTATTAAATTAAAAACCTAGCCTTCCTTGAAGGAATTCATATCGCCCACCACCTTTCACGCCAGAATTTAAAACAAAAAGCATCTTATGATAAAGGCAGAGTTTTACCTGGTTTTGTCATACCGTCTGAATAACGTTATGAATGAGCTCATGTGATATTGTGAGTTTTTTGCATGTTAGCGCTAAGAGTATAGTGTATGTTGAGGACAACAATCTGCCACAACCAGAAATTTTTCTCAATATCTGTAAATTTTACTAAATTATAGTCAGTTTTGGGGTTGATAAGGTCAGTTAGCTGTGCAGTCATCTTGAATTGGGTTGATCAGATGTGGATGAACAGCCGATGATTATGTTTTGAGAGTTTCAGTTAAATCCATCTGATGATTCGTGAGATAATTTGGTAACGGTACAGATAAGTAACAAATGTGTGGGGGTCAGGTGTGTGGTTGGGGGGCCACAGAAACAATTTTAACCCTCCTGTTGCCTTCTGGTCAAAGTGACCCGAAGTTACAAGGGCTTCCCTACCTCTCTATCTCTCTCTCTTTTGAGGGCTTCAGGAGGGTTAATATATTAAAATATTTTCCTTCCATGTTCTGAGGATGTTTTTTTTATTATCAAGGAGGTTATGTTTTCAGTAGTGTTGGTTGGTTGGTTTGTCTGTTAGCAAAATAAAAACTAATGATAAGATTTGGATGAAGTTTTCAGGAAATGTTGGGGTTATCTCAAGAAACAACTGATTAAATTTTGGTGGTGATTCAGATCACAATCCCAATTGCACTGTTTTCATTTATATTGTGATTATGCTAAAGGTTGGCACTCTGAGTGCTTTCAGTTATCTGGTTGTTTTACTTCCATCTCTCGTCTATGTATCTGCCTTGTGTTTCTATAATGTACTGAGTTACGTAGCTGTAAGAAAATACCAATGCGGCCTCTTTAAGTCCTGATACTCTCACATACATAGTTGATCTTTAAAAGGTTGCCACAGATTGGAACCCTGCACAGGAACATTTTTTCAGTCCAGCTCCTGCTGAATTTCTGACAGTTACAGTCCTCTCCTGCGCTCTGTCCCTGTCATTCCCGCCCACTCTTGTAATATTTATGCCATACCCCTCCCGTTCCCACAGACCCTATAATTGAAATACAATTAAATAAGTTTATATGCACTGAATGTTTTATTTCATGAGAACAAGTGCAAAATAAATAAAAATGTTGTATAGTCAACAAAAATCTCTCAGTTTTGAATCACAGTCATGTAAACTGAGCCCCAAAACTAATAAGACGTTCAAATATTTGCACAGCTATAAAAAACAATAAGAAAATCTATAAAACAAATGCGCCAATATAACAATAAATATGAACCTGTTCTTAAAAACAGATGAAAACCCTTAAATAGGTTTTAAAGAAATACATCATGACTTGCTGAACATATTGCCAGGAGACTCTGGTCTCAGGCCAAAATGTCGTTCTTCCAAAATGTGTCCACAAACACTAAATGCCCTCTCCAATGCCACATTGAATGCAGGTACACCTAAAATGAACCTCACAAACTGTGACAGCACTGATTTTCACCCTTTTCCTTAGGTTTCATACTCCCCAGCCTTAATTTTATTACCAGCCTCAGTTGAACTCTCCATCCTTCTAATAATCTTGGGACCTGCTTTCAAAGTTTTATCACCTGCTCTGGCCCACTGCAATCTTAAAACTGCCTCCTCCCACAAGCTTTCAGTTGGGTCCCATGGGAACCATGGGATCCTGGTCAAAATGCAGGGGTTCACCACAGATTTACAGACATGTTGAAAAATTCTGTAGCATGAACTCTGAAACTTCACTTATACCTCACATTTACACCATCAAACTTCTTGTTTGACAAATGACATGTCAGCTGTTACTGTTTACAATTCAGACTGGATAAATAAGACAGTAAAATTGGACTTTTACTTTATTTTATTTTATTGTGTAGTTATTAGCTGAGAAATCTGAATGGTTTTACCTGACCTGCTACCTTAGTGCCTCCCCACTAACAAAGGTGATTTGTTTTTCTGTTTCTTGAAGAATTATTTTCTGTAAAACAAACAAACAAACAAAACTAGCATTTGTTTTTTTTTCTTGTGGTACAAAACCTGTAGCAAACCATGATCCTCATACAGAGATCCGTACTGAATCACGTATCATTAAACCCTGATGTCCGGTCACATGATGTGTATCCATTTTCGACTTGTCATTCATTCCACAAACATAAAGCTAGAAAAAACTGATGAGCAAGTTGATGTTGTGGGTTTGGACTGTACTTGAAGACAAACTGTCAGACTGAGATCTGCCAGAGAGCAGAAAGTAAAAGCAAGAAGAAAAAGACACCACACCAATGTAGCATATGCCATGTCAACACTATAACAACCATGGGCACTTGACTATGTAATAAAATGGAGGGGCAAACTTGGGGTGGTATGTGTCTACATAAAGGCAGGCAATGACACTGTGTACAGTCTATGCTTAGTTGGCGTAATGAATAATACAATGCACTTTCATGTTGGAGACGGGTTTAAGTGATGTTATGGTTATGGTTAGTTTTAGCAAAATTCTATGATTTACTTAAATATGAAACCAAATGTCTGCATTTAAAAAACTTTATTTATTTATTCAAACCAAAAATAATGAGCTCAAGGTCAATGTCAAAAAGAGCAGAATGAAAGGATTTACTGTATATGACCACTTTTTTTTTAATTCTGGGTACGTTGTACTTCTAAACACCACAATCGCAATGTTTTTACGCTACTCCAGAGGTGTCCAAGCCAACTGTGGCCCCTTGTGCCATTTTTAATTGGCCCGCTTCAAAACCTGGCCCACACAAGAAATTGTGCTTGACTGTATTGTACTTCTTAGTTTTAACACTAGGTGGAACTACTGTCTTGATTAAGGAAGCTTATCCACAAAACAAGATTAACCAAAGAAAAGTATTGCTGCAGGGAACTAGAAATGGCAGGACCAAAGAAACCTAAGACAGGTATATTTCAGAAGTCAAGAAAAAGTATGTCTGTTTGATTTGCAATGAAACTGTTGCAGTGAAGAAAGAGTATAATGTCCGACACCACTATGAAACCAAACAACAGACCTACACAACCTACACTGGTGCCAAGCAAGAAGAGAAAGTTGGTCAAACGGCAACTAACCTGCTAGCTCAACAACAATTTATTTCCCGTGCTAACAAAAACACAAGAAAATGCCACAATAGCCAGCTATGAGGTAGGTCAACTGATTGCACAACAAGAAAAATCTTTCCCAGATGGTAACTTCCTAAAACAGTGCCTCACTAAAGTTGTAGGAATAATGTGCCTGGAAAAGATCCAGGAATTCAACAGTGTGATAATTTTCAGAAACATAGCTGTGTGGCAAATCAGAGACTTGTCAGCTAACTTAAAACATCAAGCGACAAATAAAACGTGTGTTATTGATTTTTACTCCTTACGGAGAAGCTGCTTGATCTTAGGAGTCTGAAGGGCACAACAACAGTTAAACGCATTTTTGAAGCTGTGTGGAGTTACAAGGGATGGGGCTTCAGCTATGTCAGGTGTGCACAAAGGAATGGTTTCTATGGTGTGCACCAAGGTGGAAGAGAGTGGAGGTAAGGCTGTTAAAATGCACTGTATCATCCACAAATAAGCCCTCTGTGTTAAGACAGACCAGCTTGACAATGTGATGAACATTGTTGTGAAAACTGTCAATATAGTTCGAGCACAATGGGGAGCTCGCAGTAGAGTTCAAAAGGAGTACAGTTGAGGTGGTTTGGGCATCTGATTAGGATGCACCCTGGATGCCTCCCTTTGGTGGTTTTCCAGGCATGTCCCACTGGGAAGAGACCTCAGGGCAGACCCAGAACTTGCTGGAGGGATTATGTATCTTCTCTGGCCTGGGAACGCATTGGGATCCCCCAAAAGGAGCTGGAGAGTGTTGCTGGGGGAAGGGATGTCTGGGTTTTTCTCCTGGACCTGTTACCTCTGCGACCCGACCAAGCATAAGCATTAGAAGATGGATGAATGGATGAATAGGTGGATTGATAAACACTACGTGTCTTTGTGTAATTGCTGGGAGTAATAACATGCTTTAAAAAATGGGGAAGCAAAAACATAAGTTTGCAACCCCACTTTAAAAACTGGAGGAGCAGCTGCTCCACCTGATTCACTGAGAAGGAACTGTAACTTTCCCACCCTTCAACCCAAAACATACACAATATAAATAATGGGAATGGGCAATTCAAGAAATAAATTATTGTTCCAGGGAAGACTATAAAAAAGTTTAAGGCCTAGCCTTCTGCCTTTCCTGACAGTTTTAAACTCAGATTATCCTATGTTGAGAAATAACGGAACTGTACACATTTTGGTCAAATCAAAAAAATAATGTTATGCGCAATCTCATACAGTATCAAGCTCAGGGGAGGTGTTGGGAATTGCTCTCAGCTACTTCCACATCAGATTTTAGCTCAATATCTGTAAAATTGACTGAGTTATAATCATTTTTGTGTAGGCAAATGTTAATTAGCTGTGGCAGGTATCTTTCAGTTTGAGTTTTTATGTTCTGTTTTTTTGTTGTTTTTAAAAAAAAACACATTGTATGAATGTGTATGTGTGTGTGGGTGTCTGTATGAATTGAGTTTGGTTCCTATTTCTGCTCATAGAACTCACCAGTCCAGCCCGCAACACATCGACAGGTTCCAGTCACTGGGTTGCAGCTGTCAGAGTGGACACAGGCACATCTCTCACTGCAGTCCAGCCCATATGATCCCTCCTACACAGCAAAAACAGGTCAAAGAACAGAAATAAACATGCAAAATGGTTATTTTCAGAAATTAAAGAACAAATCCTAATTACAAAAAACATGAAAGATTTGAATTTAATACTGTGTGCAATGAAGTAAAAGTCAAAGTAAACATGAAAATCACTGTATTTGTTTTTTTCATTTGGATTTTCCAAACCGTCCTGGTTTATTTTTAATCAGGTGAACTATAAGAACATCACTGAGCTCTCTGCAAAACATCTCTGTAGCTCAGGTTTCAGGGGATGACTAAAGAGAGAAAACCACTCACGGAACACGCAACGTCACAGTATTCGCCCCTCCAGCCAGGTGAGCATGAGCAGGTCCCGTTAACGGGGTCGCAGGCTGCCTCGTTGGAGCACTGACACGTCTGATTGCAGCTCAGACCCCATGCACCGCTGGAACATGGGATGGAGCAGTCCACCCCCTGCCAGCCTGAAGACATGGATACAAATGGGACACTGCTCAGCAGAACAAAAACACAAAGGGGTTTAGATGAAGGGCCAAAGTGGATTTTCACAACAACGCTTAAATATCAGAGACAAATGTTGATTTGATGTGTCTGAGTTCAGTTAGCAGAGAGTGCTATAAAATGGGTTTTAACAGGGGTAGAGTTCTGTTAACCACAAGCTGACCTGGAAACAGTTAGCAGGGAGCTGGATCTCAGTAGTCAGGGGGGTTCAGAAACACAAGCCCTCTTAAGGTTTTAAAATCAATCCAGAATTGATTGATTTGGGTCCCAGTAATGAGCCCATGTGGTGACCACACATATCGGTAAATGTTGGTAACCTTCATGTACCTTCACATTAGTTATAGGTTGTACATTTATCAGGATTACACAGTTTGGCAGATTAGGTTTACTGAATGTTTATATACATTAGTTTTATATGTAACATTTAATTACTTTTTTATGTCCTATACTTCAATTGTTATTGTTGGTAGTGACAGGACACTTGAAACAAAGCTTTGAATTACACTCTGAGTAGGAAGCCCAATTATAAATGAAGCCCTGCTTGAGGGTTTACTTCACCTGCCTAGAAATCATGTGACTGATGATGAATGAAGCCTCGCTCTAAGTATAGACCCAATAATGGTTCATCTAGAGATTCAAGAATGGATCTGCCTCATTGAATTTTATCCCAGACGTGCAGTAGCTCAACAGGGACAGGTGGAAATAGAATAAAAAAATAAAGGAAAACTCAAGAAGTTGAAACAAAGTCAAAATGTGAATGTATCAGTCCACCGAGAGGTATCAGGGGTATATTTGACTAGACGGGCTGATCAATCAGACTGACACATTCAGCAGCTTCAGCACACATACGTCTGCATAGTGAAACAGACATTGTTCAGTTGAAAAAACACCTGCAAACTAAACAAATGGTGTCATGCCAAAGTGTAGAGGTTTAATATTAGTTAAGGTAGAGGGCTTTCACATCAGTATGTTGTTTTTCCAGAAAGAGTTGTTTTATAAGCTTAAAATTTATTAGAAAACAGGCACTTGCTTGGCCAGCCATTAGCTTAGCCTGGGCAAAAATATTTGCCTCTTTCTCCAACACTAAGAATGATGTCACGGCTTACAAGGTTCTAACTACTGATAACTATTAGACAGATCATCACTTTAAAGTTGACTGAACTATCTCTTTATTATTAGATGCACATCAAACAGATAAAGTCAGCAGGGAGAACATATTCTAATTATTGAACTTTTTCTTTTTAGAGTTTCTGAATCAGATTGTGTAAACATGTGTGACAGTGATTTTTTGTAACTTTTGACCTAAATCAGGGTTTAACTAATTAATGTTACCATTAAACCAAGGTGCTGTTTTCCTACTGAACATTTCTGAACTGATGTCAGGACTTGTTTTGAGGAGGGTTAATTGTTGAACAATGTCTCCCCTGTGCAACACCCATCACAGGAAAAATAGGTTAACCCTCCTGAAGAGAGACTAAGAGAGGTAGAGAAGACCTTGAGACTTTGGGTCAATTTGACTTGAAGGTCACGGGAGGGTTAAAAAAATTTTTACTACTAAAAAAAAAAAATTCAAAGTAGTAAAATCCATCCATCCATTTTCTGTACCTTGCTTTTCCATGCAGGGTTGCAGGGAGCAGGTGTCTATCTCTAGCAGTCACTGTTCAAGACGTGGGAGACACCCTGGACAGGTCTCCAGTCCATCACAGGGACACAGAGACAAAAAAACCTTCACACTCACTCACACCTAGGGACAGTTTAGAGTTGTCTATCCTAACATTCATGTTTTTGGTCTGTGGGAGGAAACCGAAGTACACAGAGAAAACCCATCCATGCACAGGGAGAACATGTAAACTCCACCCAGAAAGACTGGGAGGTGAACCTGCAACTTTCCTGCTATGAGGCAACAGCTTTAACCACTGCTTTACTGTGCAACAACTAATATCTATGAATCAAGACTTCCAATTCTTTGCATTTTGATGGCCTTATAAGCCTAAAAAATAAAGTGTTTATGTTTTTTCCACTTTATCAACACAGTAAATACACTTTAACTAAGAGTTACTTTAAGATGTGTTTCCGGGCAGGACACGTAAAAAAAAAAAATGAAATTATTCAATTGAAATTTTCAGGAAATGATGGGGTTGTCACAAAAAACAATTGACTACATTTTGGTCGTGATCACGTTCCAGATTGCACAATTTTTTTATAATGGTAAGAAAATTAGATGAAATGAAAATAAATTAGTCTTTAAGACCCCCACCACGTCAAACTTGTCTGCCTTTAAGGGAAACAGAATCAGTTTTAAATTTTTGGAAAAGATCAGACAAACTCAGGATTAAACATTTGAGCTTTAAAGTCTGATTATAACATTTATCTGTACATATTTTTTTTTATTGATTTTCCTTTTGTATCATTTAAACAGAATGTGAATCAGTATTGATTTATCTTTCTATTATGATATACGTCAAAAAAACAGCAGGATTTTTTATTGTATTTATTATGAAATGATTCTGTGTTTTTTGTCTTTAATGACAGTGAGGAACAGATTACCTATAAATGTAATTTAGGTTTAAGTTCTTCCTCTTTAACCTCTTGACACTGATCTTTGGAACATTGTGGAGCTTTGATCTTGGATGTTGAAGGTCTGTTTGTTTGGCATTTTGCTTCCGAATATTTAGTTTGTAATGTTTGATTACACAGACTTTTGTGTTTTATATAAACTGATGGACTGAAGGTCATTGATTGTAATCTGTATCTACAGTACAAATGGCAGACATGATGCTAAAACAGGGAAAATGTCAGGATTGGGGTTTGAGTTGATTTATTTTTTTGAGTTTATTTTGTATTAAGTTTATTGTTTCTTCAATTCTGTTATTTGGTTTCTGTGTTTAGTTTTGTTATTTGTTTTTTTGATCCCTGTGACCTCTGTGTTCCCTGTCATATTCACTTTCCCTCAGCTCATTACTTGTCGGCCTGCCACACCCATCTGCACCTGTAACTCATTTGGAATTGGTCACCTGTGTCCACTTCCCAATTACCATCTGCCTTTAAAACTGGTTCATCTTCTTCACTTCCCCCGCTGGTTCATTGCCACTTACATGTGCTGTCTGGTTTTTCTTGTGTCTCACCCTCATGTTTTTGCTACCCTGGATTTTTTGTAAGTTTTTGTTATTTAGTTTTAGTTTTAGTTGCTGCCTTTTGTTTAGTAATAAATAAACTAGTTTTTCTTTGAGCTCCTCCAAGTATGAGTCTGCACATTGGGTTCACCTCACTCACCAAACTCGAGAGAAAATACTGGAATAATTGTAAGACTTCAGATAGAAGCTCATGTCTGTATTGAATGGGACTGATTTCATGTGAAAAAAGTCAACCTCCCTGATTGTCTCTGCATAAGTCTCACATTGCAGTCGATGGTGGCAAGAATGTGCTCGGAAGTTAATTTTTCTTTTTTTGTTGTTATTTGTCTCTGTGTAATTTGAACATTTCCTTGTTTGTATGTCTGGTTTTGAACCATAAAAGCAGCTGTTTGTCAGCTACTCTGGTCATTATTTAAATGATCTGGTTGGGTCTGGATGTAAGTTTGGACTCTCCACATCAGAACTAGGCCCTTCCATGTCTGGAACATTAGATCTTGATGTGTGAACACAGTCAGCAACCTGAACCGAACCTTCTCTGCAGATGCAAGAGCCGTCGATGTGCGAGCAGGAGATCTTGTTGTGACAGGAGCAGAAGTAGGTGCAGTTGGTTCCGTAAATACCAGGAGGACAGCTGGTGGAGCAGTCATCTCCCTAAAAGATAAAAACACCAGAAACAGGTAGGATGAGTCACGTCTGATTCACAGCTGTATGTTACCTCCAGGTCCAAACTACTGTATAGCTTTGTGTTTTGAGCCATCTGTGAAGACCACAGAAGGTTTAGGACCAATACCAAACATGATAGAGGATTTTTATCTTCATATTTCTTCAACCAAACACAGAGCCAACATTCAGGTCTACCTAAATCTCCTAGTTGGTTGAAAAAAAGTATTTCATTTTAACTCACCTTTATTTCTATTGTAACTCC
>JAOXNZ010000044.1:34308904-34325754 GCA_028566095.1 Kryptolebias brasiliensis | reverse complement strand
GAAGACTTTCTTTGCAATTAATAGCATTTCTGTCAACTGAAAGGTTAAAAAAAATTGCACACTTTTTTTTGCATTGCAATAATACAAATCTTTCAGAGAAAATGCTAGTTTTGTTGTTTGTGGTTTGTTTGGATATCAGGGGAGATGTTGTGTTCTTAGGTTTACACAGTGAATACATTTATGTTTTGTTGTGTTGCTTTTATTACTTGTCATGAGAGGGTGCTGCTGTGACAGCATGTAGTAGATAAGACTGTGATAAAGAGAAATACAGAGTAAAAACGAGACAAGACCGAGTTCTGTAATGTCATATCTACAGTTGCTGTAATAAAGTTTGTGAGTTTAACCGTGAGTTTCCTATTTCATTACAACCGCCACAACAATTACTTTCAGACAGTTTTATTGAACTCCATCTAGTAGTTCATGGGATATTTTGGGTTGACCCCAACAATTATGGCTAAAGTTTTAAGCAAAGATCTTGCACAATGAGTAGCTGAGTGGCAACCATCTTGAATTGGGTTGGCTCTAAAGGTTAATCAGTTGTAGATGTATTTCCAATGATTATTTTCTGCAAATTCCTTTAAAATTTGGTCTAGTGATTCATGAGATATTTTGGTCACAGACAGACGCATGCACACACACACACAGGCACAGGCAAAACATGATTGCCAACCTTTGCATTTTGGAGGAGGGTAATATTTGTTCATTTTAACATTTTAAATCTCAAACCACCTATTGGTATGTCTTATGTTATTTTGAACACAAAATACCAGGTCTAATGAAATAAAAAAAAGGAAAACAGGTGACAGGATTTTCAGTAAACTGAAGGAAAAAACATTAAGAAGTTACATTTCCACTATCGGTGACATCAAAACGTCTCCATGTTCGAGCTTTTTCTTTTGATCAAGCAAAATAAATCAATTATCCACCCTAGATGGTAAACTGTATGGGCTGGAGAAGCTTTGTCTGTGAACACAGGAGGTGAATGGGTTTCCCTGAGGGGAGAAGGGGGCATAAAGAGCAGCACATTGTGTGACTTTATTCAACATCAGTTTGTAAACAACTATATTAGATTTTCCCTCAGGATCCGGACAGATATCCTTTGGCTTCATTGTGTGATGCTGCACATTTATGAGGTCTCTGACTAGCAAACTATCTTCGTTAACAAGAAAGAGCCACTTGCATGGTTTGCTAACTTTAACGGCCTGAGACAGCTCTTTTGTTGGGTGATTTGTACGACCTGAGCTAATTGAAGGTTTTCCTGGAGGAAAAGGAGGAGGCAGAGGAGAAGGAAGGATTCTAATTTGATTTGGTAGCTTCCATTCTTCTGTGTTTTCTGTCTATTTTATTGGTTTTGTTTTTCTCACATTATATTTATCTATATGTAAACATATAAAGGATGTTGTACAGTGATGGTAAAAATCATTTCATTACCTACCAGATCATAAAATAAGTTAAATCCTACCTTAGATGAATCCTGAGTGAAAAACTGTATCCAGTCACTGATCTAGCAGCTTATAGAACTTCCTTTAGCAGCAGTATCTCTCAGTAGGGGTTTTCTTTAGGACTTTATCAGCCTCTCACATGGTTGTGGAGGAGTTTTGGCCAACTCTTATTTCCACCATTGCTTCAATTCATTGAGGTTTGCAGACATTGGTTTCTGCTTAGCTCTCTGAAGGTCCCACCACAGCATTTCAATCAGGTTGAGATTCTGGACTTTGACTGGAACCCTACAGCATCTTGATTCTTTTCTTTTTGAGCTGTTCTTTTGTAGATTAGCTGCTGTGTTTGGTTTAAGCTTCAGCTGTCAGACAGATGGCCTCACATTTGACTCTAAAATCCTTTGCTCTACAGAGGAGTTCATGGCTGATTCAATGGCTGCAAGGAGCCCAAACCATTAGCCTTCCACCACCGTGCTGACAGTTGGTATGTGGGGTTTGTGCTGAAATGCTGTGTTTGCTTTTCTTGAAACATGCTGTTGTGCATTATGGGTAAACATATGTACTTTGGTCTCATTTTATTCCAGAAGTATTGGTCTTCATTCAGATTAAATTTTACAAGCCTTTGTTGTGCTGCCCTGTTCTGTTTAGAGAAAAGAGATTTTCTCCTGCAGCCTTTCCAAACAAACCATACTTGTTCAGTGTTTTTCTAATTGTCCTGTCATGACCTTTAACCTTTTACCATGCTATCTGAGGCATGTCATTGACATATATTCTAAAATTGGACCTCATATGGAAACCTGGAAGTTGAAGCTGAAAGGGGAACAGTGTCCCCATAGAATGGTCCCTGCCTTCTCCTTATAAATGAACAAGACTTTGCCCTTATTAAAAAAAATACACCTCAGAAAATCTTTTTTCAGGCATTGACTCTTGTTCATTAAAATAGTTTTTCTCCTGCTACTGTATGTTAAAAATTTTCATTTTTCCAAAATCATTTAGCTGTAATTAGTTAGTATTTTATGCTTAAATGAAAAGTCATGTGACATCATGATTATGTGCAGGAGAGTAGGCTGCACTAAAAAGACCCACATCACTAATGCGCAGACTCTGGTTCCAAAAATACAACATGATAGCTCCTGTAAACCAGGTCCTACTGCCTTCAATTTGCAACAGAGAGAGAGAGGGCAGGAACACAACATCTAGTATTCTTAATATATGTTGATGAAGTCTGTACCGTCAGAAATGGAGCTTATTTTTCTGAGCATTGCACAGTCTGATCTCAGGGTGAATTTGCTGGGATTGGCAGCTGTCTTAAATGTATGGGCTTTCGACCTGTCCAGGGTGTCCCCTGCCTCTCACACAGTGACTGCTGGAGATAGGCACCGGCTCCCCGTGACCCGGAATGAATAAAGAGGGTAAAGAAAATGGATGGATGGATGGATGTATAGTTTGGAAATGACCTGTGACCCTTCTCGGATTGATAGGCAGCAACAGTTGCTTCTCTAATTTAATTGCTGATGTTGTTCTGGCTTGGCAATGCATTAACACAAACCTGTATGCTCCAGAGCAGAAATCTGACAAAACTGCTTTTATAGAGATGGTCCCCCAATGATGAATCGTCAGGTGGACTTTTTATACACAGCTTTTCTATTTTTTGTTCAGGTTTTGTAAATTAAATAATGATACACTGTAATCCCATGTGTTGTTTATGTGAAAATGAATTAAACTAATTTTAACACCTGCTAAGGACTAAATTAAGTTTTTATTTGCTAAGATATCAAATTCTTAGTGTTTTTTTAAACCAATTTTACATGACTTAAGCAGGTGGACTGAACTCTTCTTTCATTGATTTTTTTCCAGTTTTTCAGTTGCGTATCAAGCATCTGTACTTGAGCTCATTTCATTTTAGTCAGTTTATTTCTTCCTTCCGTCATTTCTCTTTGTTTTTCATTTTCAGTTTCACTCATCCTTCCCCTTTTCTTTTGGAATTCTGTCTCATGTCTGCCCTTTGACCCCAAGCAGCTTGGTCTTCTCTGACCTCATCAAACTTCATCTGACCTCAGCCTTTACCTGGCTCCGCTCCATCACCAAACCCTGGTTTTCCATCACTTCATCACACCAGATCTAGCACTAAAACCTGACTGAAGGCAGGTTTTAATAAAGAAGTCACTTTGTAATCTTTAAAGTTTTTACTCTCAAATCTTCACATCTTTAAAAACATTGTAACTTAAAAGGTTGGTGAACATCTGTAAGCTCATAAAATGTGGCTATTTTTTGTTTGGGACACACAACAAATCAGGTTTTACTCAATCAACATTATTATTCATAAAATATTTGTTGTAATAATCTAAGAAATTGTTCAAATAAAATGTATGGAAATGTAAGTTTTTTGTGCTGGAACTACAGGTGTCTGAAGGAACGTAAAACTATGTCACTGTTTTGGCAAAGGAGGCATAAAAAGTTGTTTTTCTGAGCTGTTAAAAAAAATCACATCACAATAAATATGCTTAATAATGCATATTTTCTTATCTTTAAAATAATAAAAAATAATTGGTCTTTTGTTGTTGGGTTTTTTAATGATTTACAGACATAATAAATTAAAGCCCAGCCTTACTTGAAGGAATGCATATCACCCACTACCTTTCATGCCCGAGTTTTAAACTAAGGTCATCTTATGTTGAGGAAAGATGGAATTGTAGCTGTTTCAGTCAAACTCTGTAATTAATGTTATGTGCGATCTCATGCAATATTGCAAGATCTTGCAGGATCAGTTAGCTCATGGAATATGTGTTGAGGATGCCTTTAGCTTAATATCTGTTAAATTGAGTTATAACCATCTTTGTATTTACTAAGGTCACTTAGCTGTGGCGGCCATCTTTAATGGGGGGCACACCAATAGTTAATCAGTTGTAGATGTACATTCAATGATTATGTTCTGAGAGTTTCATTAAAATCTGCTCTGTACTTCATGAAATACTTGCTAACAGAAATTCAAATGAACATACACAGACATGGCCAAGGGCAGACACGCCCTTCTATCTTTGACAGCAGGCAATAACAATGAAAATTAAGGAATGTAAACCCAACAAAAACATCCAAACTCCATCCACCTTGACATCCAATTAAAGGTATGTCCTTACACATAGGACACACCTTCCACTCCATCTCAGGCTTCTCAGCTTTGTTCCGCCTGCAGCTGCAGATCAGGAAATTGAAGGGTTATGAAGACTACTTCAGCCTGCTGAGACAATAGATGGCGTTAATTAGCAGTTATTTAATTTGATATGTGTTAATCTCGTTGTAGCAGCTGCTGGTGCAATCCTGTGTGTAGCTTTTTGTGCTCTAGATGACAAGATTAGCTTCTCCTTTAAAGATTAATCATCTTTCCTCCAGGAGTACAGGAACATGTGTTTCTGGATTTTTATTAAAATCTAGCTGTGGGGGATTTGATCTTTCTGTTAAAATACACTGGACAGCAGACAGAGCTGGAGTTTACAAGCAGTGTTCTCAAGTTAACTTTGGTGGAAAAGCTGCTAAATTCTGCAGCTTTTCTTGCTCAAAGATTTTCTGTTTGCAGGACAGTTAACTCCACAGTTAAATTTCACTCTGAATTGGTTTTAAGATGTAAAACAAGATGCTTTTTCTTCTTTTTGCTTCAGTTGGAAAGTTAAAGATGATAGACGGTAGCACCCACTAGTCTTTTTCCATAAGAGAGTGACATTAGACAGTGAATAAAAATAAAATATTAATGAATCACATTGTTTTTAGGTTAAAAAAAAAAGTCAAACTGAGAGAAATAGGGGTCTTTACAAAATTAACAAGAAAAATAACAGGTATAATGATACCCCTGCTAACAAAAGAAAAATAAAATAGAACAAAAATTCAAATAAAGCAATGATGACCTGTTTTTAATAGTGACTTTAATTTGTTGATATTATTCTATATAATATTATAAGTTGGCATATCAAAATGTGGGAAAATTGCAAGAAAATACGCAAACTTTCCATTGCAGTCTCACTAAATTATGAGTGTTTGCAACCAAGTGACCAACAAGTTGTGTTGCTGCACTTTAAACAACCAGTAGACAACAACAAACAGGTTTATTACCAAGGGAACATCGATGATGACGCACAGCAACTTTGCATTAGTTTAGTAATTTAGTTAATTATTATTATTATTAACCTTTATTTAACTAGACAAGTCCCATTGAGATTACACATCTCTTTTTCAAGGGAGGCCTGGGCCTGAAGGCACCATAACATGCATGTTTTTAGACTTAGACTTAGACTAGTTAAGCACAATGAAAAACTCTAAACTAAGTTAATTTATCATGTTTTGAAAATAATACGAGGGAGACGTTCATCACGCATTTAATGTGTTTTGCTCCACATCACAGCAGAGTTCTGCTCCATGATCCAGTTCCCCACTGCTCCTCCCTCCTTTAGTTCTGCGATTCTCACTTTATTCCCGAACTCACGTCTGTGTGAGACGTTGATTTGTGAATAGTCAGAGGAAGCAAAAAGACAGACCGGTCTTTGGGGGTATTTCGGGAAAATGTTTTGTGAAAGTGCCTCATAAGTTGGTGATGATGCCCAGCTACTACCAGTTGTAAATGTACTACATTCAGTGATTACTTTCAGCGAGTTTTATTAAAATCCATCCAATGGTTCATGAGATATTTTGCTAATAAACACACACACACAGGCAATTACATGATTTCTTGGCTTTCATGAGGAAGAGTGATAATAAAGCATCAGGTAATTAAAGATGTACCTCCATCCAGTAATATTATTTGCTTATTGCGACCAAAAAAAAAGATTCAGAAGGTCTTCAGACTGATTCTGAGTGTGTTTTCATTATATTTAAACACTTGACATGTGGACTAAATACGAGAAAACATGAAAGGAATAAATCTTGAAAGTAAAGACAGTATGTTATGATACACTTTGAAGAATAACCTCACACTTCTGATGTAAAACCAGCAGGTGACTGTACAAAGTTCATCCATCACACTAAAACACAGCTGTCAGATCATTTCAGAAAGGATGAAACTCTTCTCCATCGCCATAAATCTTTACCGCTGCTCAGAGCTTCAGTCTGAGTGTCAGAAAAAAAGCTGCAGATGTTAAGGTGCTGCTGCTGTAAATTTAGAGAGAACAACTCCTCTGTGACTGAAACACCATAAAACTGATCGTTATTGAAGCCTGCCTCACTTCTGTCTTCAATAACTTTTAAAACTCAGCACTTCACTCTCACTTTCAGCACCTTGTAGGCTTTAAAACTCGGTCATAAATTCACTATCGAGTGCTAATGCTTCAGTTTAGCTACAAAATATGCTGTCGCTGTTTTCTCCTTTTCTATATCAAATTCATAAAACAAATAATTCCAATAACATGCTGGAGGAAACACACCCATGAAGTTCAGCAGCTGTGGGCCATTTGCATTTGTTTTGAGTCATCATTTTAGCTAGCATTTTGCTTCTGTTAGCTTTTAGCTAGTGTTCTGCTTTTTTTTAACAAGTCAGTTTTAGCTTCTTCATCTAATTTCAGTAGTCATTCAGCATTAAGCATTCACACTGCATTTTCACAAAAAAAACTTTTCTCTAGTTTCTTTTGTTCTCTTCTATTTCAAATCACATTTTTTACTTCTGTAAGAACTTTTTTGTTTGAGTGCAGACTAATTAAAATGTAGAGAAGTGATCTCAGCAATCTCATAAAGAAAAGAACAATTACCATATTTCTGAGGATACTTCAAGCTGAAACTATGGCCACTTTAAACCAGTTCACACCTTCTGATTGTCCCTCAACGTTACAATTAGAGAGCCCTTAAAGTTACTTTGTTCCACCGATAAATCATCCCAACAGATTTCTGTTTCCTGACATCTCCCTGCAAAAGAAAAAAGTGTTAATTAATGAGCTTTGTGCCAAACTGTGTGGAATTTTAACAACCACAACCGTTATTTCTAAAAAAAAATTAATAAAAAGTTAAAGCAAATTAACATAAAAACAGGATTCAACTTCTTTAAAATTCTCTTTCTGATGGTGGCACAAAAACAACTCATCAAATGTGAAAACTAAGATATTTTAGTTAGTTTTTTCCAAAATGGGCTCATTAAGAAGGTGATGATAGCTTCATGTTTTTTAAATTTGCTTAAGAAACCTTTTGTCTTTGTCTGTGTATGTGTGTCTGTCAAAATATCTTGTGAGCCTCCTGAAGAGTTTTAAAGAAACTCAGTGATCATGGATGGTCATCTAGAACTGACTTTTAGAACATATTGCATTTAACTATTTAGCATCAACTCTGTCTTTTAGCAAAATATTTCATAAACCACTGGACAAATTGTCATGAAAAATTCATACAGGAATCAATGAACATAAATCTACAAATGATTAACTTTTGGAGCCAATCCAGTTCAAAATGGCCCACTTAGCCAACTGACTTTAGAAAACAAAAACTGACAATAACTCAGTTAATTTTACAGATACTGAGCTAAAGTTTGACGTGGTAGTAGCTGAGAGTCATTCACAACACATACTCTGAGTGTGACATCTAACAATATTAAGTGGGATCTTCCATTAATGTTATTTTCAAAGTTTGACCAAATGTTTCTCTGATTAAAAGCTACGTTAGTGTATTGCTGAATTGAATATTTTTTCTTTTGCCATCAGATTATTTAACGTAACAGAGCCTTGTCTTCACTTGTTTGATTCCTGTTTCTGTCTGTGGTTTGTTTTGCTCCGGAGGGGTTTCTCCTCCTCTTCCTCTTTTTCCTCATCACTGTCTGCTCGTCACCTCTGGCCTCATTATACGATAACAACAGAGTGACACACAGCAGCTTAAAAAAATGCACAAAGTCATTTATTCTGCTGCGATAGAGTTGTTTGTTTTGAATGTGCAGATAAAGTGTGAAGTTCATGTCAAAATGAAATATGACACCACTCGGACAATCAGAGGGAAAAATGAAGGTTAGCATTGTTTTATCTAATTCCTGTTCAATGCAGATTATATTTCTTATCAGAACACTGCCTGGTAGCATCTGTTTATATTGAGGTATAAGTTGTTTTTTTTCCCCCAGTGAGAATAAATAAATACAAGTAACCAATCAGATTACAAACTATTGATATATGAATCCCTGCCTCAATGATACATTAAAATGTAAAACAAAACTTTAGGAGAAAATACTATCAATGTGCTGAGAGACTTGGAGTGTGAAGAGAAACCTGCTTCAAACAGACTTGCAACATAAAAATAACCAATAATAAATGACAAACCTCAAGAAGTTACAGTAAATGCAGTGTAAATGCTGAGTGATTTTGCTGAAATGTGCTGAAGAATCTGAAACTAAGTTGTTAAAGTTAAAAGAAGCACAACGCTAGCTAAAAGCTAAAATTAAGAAAAGGCTAGCTAGAAGCTAAAATTTGGAAAAGGCAAGCTAGAAGTAGCAAAAGACTAGCTAGAGACTTAAATAAGGAGAATGGTAGCTAAAAACTAAAGGTAGCAAAATGCTAGATAAAAGTTAAAATTAGTAAAAGGTTGGCTTAAAGTACCAGAATGGTAGCAAGGGCTCTCAATTCTCACGCATTGACTATGAGACACACTCATTTCATGACTTGAACACGCCACACTTTGTATTTCTCACACTAAAACACACACACACTTTTTTTGAAGAGGAACCAATGTGCAGCGCAATGTGTCCCGCTCGGGCAGGAGTACAATAGTGGGCACGGCTGCAGGGTTGCCAACTTGGTGACTTTGTTGCTATATTTAGCAAGTTTTCAGACCCCTCTAGCAACCTGTTTTCAAATAAGCGACTAGTGACAATTCTAGGGACTTTCTTCTGTGTTATTGGAGACCTTTTCGATTACTTGTGAAAGCACCAATCGTTCTGCAGTTCCTGTCTTCAGTGTGCCAAAAGCCACTTCCACTTCCCAAGCACTGACTTCTGTCAGTCTCACAGCAGCTTCAGAGCAGAGAGGAGACCCACTCTGTGTCCACATTACAAATGAACCATGCATGTGCAAAGCTGCCGCTGATCCCGCCCTGGATTACAAAGCTGGATGTAAACATAATGTTAATAGAATTTTTAATGTAATATATTTTTTTACTGACACTATCACGCAAAAACAAATCCCTGCGGTCCCAATGCCAGATAAAAGAAGAGGGTTGAATGTAGAGCTCGCAATTCCACAACTCATAACTGTCTTTTGGTCAAATTTATTTATTGATTTATGTAGTGTGGGTTCAGGCAAAGCATTGAAGTTTTGATATTATTTCATGAAGTTCATTCGTAGTTCAAAACATGTTTTGAGTGTTTTTTACTCATTTTTTGTCTTGCTAATGTTGATATTAATCTCTTCTACAGCTTGATCAACATGACCAAATATGCAAATTAGGCGATGTCATCTAACGACTTCTAGCAGCTCAAAATCTCACTCCGTGCTCAAATCAAAACTTGAGAGCCCTGATGGTAGCTAAGAAAACTAAGAAAAGGTAGAATGGTAGCTGAAAACTGAAAGTAGCATAATAAGACAAAAATAGAGCAAATGTACTGAAGCATTATTAAAGAGAACAGCATACAGGTCTGAAAGAGGACTGACATAAAAAAACCAAGAGCTCCATCTCAGATTCTACAGGCTTCCGTTGGCAGGTTAACGGTCATGACTTGGCAATTAGAAAAGACTGAACAAGTATGTCAATGAACCTAACATTAATGTTTTTGGTCTGTGTGAGGAAACTAGAGTATCTGGGGAAAACCCACGTCAATGAGGTAAATGTGCAAACTCTATGCAGAAAGCCCCCTAGAAATTTTTTAACTTAGTCAGATTTGTTACAAAATGCTCCTGTAAACTCGCAATCATTTTTCTACCCTGTAGCATTCGCTCCTGAGAAAAAGTAAACTCATTAAATCCAATCAAAATGCATTTTTGATCCCATATTTATCATACCATAAAATATGACTCATGCAGGCTTGACCGGAAACAGGGTGGCAAATATCAGATGCAGTGGGAGTTGGGGAGTTGGATGATTTTCGCAAAACTTTGAAATGGAATTTTTCTGGACTGTTCAAAATTTCCATTTGGGCGTCCCAGGGGGGAAAAAGCCACTTTCTCAAAATTTGTCATAAAATTAAGAAATTGTTCATTTTATTAAAAGCTAAATTGTGGAATTTTGTAAAACTTAAGGATCTTAAGGAGCTAAAATAGAAAAGAAGTCATTTAAATTTGATATTTATATTTCAGGCTGAGATAGCTTTAAAAGATTAACTAGTTTATGGCGGGCAAAAATATTAAATAGTATTTTTCAGCAGTTTAGTAAAGCACCCCACCTCCACCACCACCAGGAACAGGTGTTGTCATAAAAGGCTCTTTCATAAAACAGTTTCACAAAATGAGAGCACAGACCAGTCTGTTTTTTAAGGGTGCCTCTGGCCATTCAGAAAACACCAATGGATCCCCCCACATCAGGAGCATTCAGAAATAAAATAAGCAGGGTGGAACCAAAAGAGGCATGGAACAAAAATCAGCTGCTTTTATGTGTTGCCTGATGCTTTATTTTTGTGACAGATGTCTCCTGGACAACCTTTCTCACAACATGGTGGATACAACAGTGTAGCGATTTTGTTTGTGTTTAACAAATATTTCAAATAAATTCACAACTGTTGCACTTTATCTTCTGTATACTCCGAAATGCAGCTGAAAGCCACTGTCTTTTAAGAAGAAAGGCACAGTGTCACCCTAGTTTGCCATTGTTTAGAACACTTGTTAAAAAAACAAAACACTTAAGTTCTCCTCCGGAATGAATCCATACTTTGTAGTTTTGACATGTAAATCTTGCGGCTGTGTGATTGCCAAAAGCGTACATCATCACTTTGTCACATTATTTAAATGCAAGCCGACGTACTTTTTTTTTTTACCTGTCTACCGTTTTGGCTCTGTTACTCGCTTTAAAGAAGCAGCAGGGGTGGGTTAGCTTTGTCTAAAGTACTACAGAAAACAACTACTGAGAGTTCTTGCTGCTAAAAAGTGGTTCTACAAGCTGCTGGATCAGGGACTGGAACCAGTTTTCACAAAGATCTTTAGAATTTTTTTTTGTTTAATAAATAATGACCCAGTGAAATCTGTTGTGTGATTTTGTAGCCTTGAAGTAAAATTTGAGTAATTTTAGAACCTGGCTGTTTTATGTCTTAATATGTAAAACCTTAGAAATAAAAGGGGGTGGAAAGAGAGTTTTTTCCAGGACTGTAAAGTTTTTTTGATTGACTGATGGAACTAAAGGGCCCTTAAAATTGGATCTCAATCTAATTGTTACTGTATGCACAGATTGTGTTTCATCTCTTTTGAAATGAGCTGCATGTTTGAATAGAAATAATGTTTGTGCATTTTGAACAGACACTGTTGAAAACCTTTGAACCAAACCTTATCAGCTGCTTCCTGTTTGATGCTGTCAGGTTTTGTGTCTCATTGAGAACCTGTGTGATAATTTTATGTGTTTTATGTTTGTTTGTTTCTCCTCAGCGTTGTGCACTGAAGAGTGTGTTCATGGTCGCTGCGTGTCTCCTGAAACCTGCCAGTGTGAACCTGGCTGGGGGGGACTGGACTGCTCCAGTGGTAAGTTTTTGTGAAAACACATTAAAGAGAGCTTCAAACACACAGCAACCATTAAATGACTTTTTCTCAAAAATATTTTAAATTAAATTTTAAAGCAAACAAAAAAAACAAAACAATAATGCCATTCATCCTTTGTCATAGTACAAATTTCAGGCATGTACAGTATTTTTCAAAGTTAACATCGAAACAAAGTTTAAACATATATGAAAACAACAAATGGCACAATTTAGCAAATGATTCAAAGTGTTTGTTATATGAAGTTACAACGTAATTATGGTCAACTGTGCAAATCATTCCCTAATACTCAAGCCAGGTTCATTATAAAGAAAGGATCCTTACACCAATGAAATGCATAGCCAATGTATAAACAGCATAAGCAACTGCTTTGGGCCTCCAGGTCAGCAGGGGGCCTCACTACCCACAAAAGACACTTTTACCAACGACATTAATAAACATGGACGAAGAATCTCCTGTTTCCTCCAGTTGTTCAAATTTAAAGCCAAAATGTCAGTTTTTGTGAATGCTGCCATGCTGTCTTTTCAAGGGATTGTACCCTTGAAACAAAAATCCTGCCTACTTACCCTCACTAATAGGCTGTGAAACATGACATTTTTCTTAAAGCCTCAAATACCTAAATGATATATGGACTGTACTTATATAGTGCCTTTCTAGCCAATCAGGCTACTCAAAGCACTTTACAACACAATCTGTGCCCTCATTTACCCATCCACACAGACATCCATACAGCACTGAATCTCTACAAAGCTAATCTGAATAAATCATTCTATGGAGTCTAATCAGTGCTTTAAACTCCATTCATACACCGATGGGGCACACATCGTAGGCAATGAGGAGTTCAGTGTCTTGCCCAGGGACAGTTTGACATGTGAATCCTGCCAGGAATCGAACCTCCAACTCTCTCGTTGGCTCTAACAACTGAGCCACAGCTGATACTGATACTAAACATATTTTAAAAATGCATAATTGAACAGCATGGTAAGAACTATTCTGATCAACAAAAATCAACACTTGAAAAAATTATCTGAAAGATATTTTTATTTTTTAATGAGGCAAATGTCCCATTAATTTACATGGAGGGACGTGACCTAAAAATTGTACTGCAGCCAGCCGCTAGAGGGCACTCATCTATGGCGCCTTAAATGCCTGGCTTCTGGCCATTTTTCTAGTTGTAGTATAGCTCGATGATTCTGACACACAGTTTAATCTACACTTGTAACCATATGAAAAATAATCTACTTAGTTTGATATTGATGTTAACAATGAGAATTTATTACTGCCAAAATATTTGTTTCTGCTCCTCAAAATGAATTGATAATTTTCTCAGTTGAATCAGTAAGTCAGAGAAATTATACTTTTAGTTAATTTACTCATATTTGTCACTTTCTAAATCACACAGGGACATCTCAACACAGTTTATTTTTTTCTGTTTGTAAACAAGTATAAAAATTCAATTCAGTTAATTTATATAGCGCCAAGTCGCAACAAAAGTAATCTCAGGGCACTGAACAAAAACATTCACATACATTATAAAAGCCAATTAGTAAAAGTTATCTGTCTAAGGAAGCCAGCAGATTCCGTTGAATCTTCACTTTGTCACGATGTCCCATCCTGAGCAGCACATTGGCAACAGTGGAAAGGAAAAACTTCCTTTAACAGGAAGAAACCTCCAGCAGAACCAGGCTCAGGACGATCTGCCATCTGCTTTGACCAGATGGGGTTTGAGAGGGCAGGAAAAAGATGCAGACAAAGACAGAATGATTGGTCCAGGTGTAGTTTCTGTTGGAAGAAAGACAAAGAAAAACACATGTTAATGCTAGAAATAATTACAGTAGAGCAAGTCAAGACAGCAGCAGGTTGAGGAAATGTGGTCAATTTGTCCTCCAGCAGTCTAAGCCTATAGCAGCATAACTAAGGGATGACTCAGGAAACCCAAGCCAACCCTAACTATAGGATTGATCAAGAAGGAAAGTCTTAATTCTAGTCTTAAAAGTAGACAGGGTGTCAGCCTCACAGACAGAAAGTGGAAGTTGGTTCCACAAGAGAGGAAACTGATAACTGAAAGCTCTGCCTCCTGTTCTACTTTTGGAAACTCTAGGATAAATAGAGAATTGTAATATTGTAATAAAGAATTACAATACTCCAGCCTAGACATGATAAATGCATGGACCAGTTTTTCTGCACCATTTTGAGACAAGATGTTTCTAATTTTAGTGATATTATTAATGTGAGAGTTAAAAGACATATCCGGATCAAAAATAACACCAAGGTTCTTTACATTAGAACTGGAGGCCAAATTAATGCCATCCAGAGGAAGTGAAAGGGTGCAAAGTTTGTTCCTAAGATGCTAAGGTCCAAAAACCACTACCTCTGTCTTGTCTGAGTTTAAAAGCAGAAAATTACGAGTCACTCAGGTTGTTATGTCTTTAAGTAACTGATTGGATTAATCAGGTTTCATGGATAAATATAACTGATTATCATCATAATAACAATGAAAATGTATCCCATGCTGTCTAATAACTTCACCTAATGGAAGCATATATGAAGTAAATAATATTGTTCCATGACAAACTTTGGTATATGAAGATTCATTTTTAACATTTTCAAACTGGAATCTATCAAATAAATATGATTTAAACTATTTTAGAACTGTTCCTGTAATTCCAATATCATGTTCAAGCCTCTGTAATAGAATATTGTGATCAATTGTATCAAATGCAGCACTGAGATCTAACAGGACAAGTATGGACACAAGTCCACTGCCTGAGGACAGGACAATATCATCAGAAACTTTCACCAGTGCTGTTTCTGTGCTATGATGAGCTCTTAACCCTGACTGAAACCCGTCTAACAGATTATTTCTGTCCAGATGTTCACACAATTGATTTGCAACTATTTTCTCAAGAATTTTGGAAATGAATGGTAGATTAGATATAGGCCTAAAATTGGCCAGAATTCCTGAATCAAGATCGGATTTCTTACATAAAGGTTTAATTACAGCAACCTTAAAGCTCTGTGGTACATAACCAATCATTAGAGACAAATTAAGCTGATCTAAAATGTGGATAGTAATTAGAGGAAACACCTCTTTGAAAAATCTGGTTGGGATGGGATCCAGCAGACATCTTGATGGTTTGAATGAAGCTATTATTTTTGACAATTCAGAAAGCTCAACAGGACAAAAACAGTCCAAACACAAATCAGGTTCCAGTGACACGTCTAAAGCCACCCCATCCAACAGCGAACCAGAGGCAATAGTAGGAAGGATGGTGTGAATTTTCTCTCTGATTAAAATAATATTATTTATAAAGAATCTCATGAAATCATCACTGTTTAGAGTTATAGGGATTTATGGAAAGAAGAAACTGGGGTTGTTCTTAATCTCTTCTAGTAAAGATGAATAATATACAGTTCTAGCTTCATGAAGGGCTTTCTTGTATGTTAGCAGGCTATCTCTCCAGGTTGAATAGAATTCTATCATGTTAGTAGAGCGCCATTTTCTTTCCAACTTTCTAGATGCCTGTTTTATAGTACGTAATTCTGAATTAAACCAAGGAGCCAGCTTCCTCTGACTGATCACTTTCTTTTTCAAAGGAGCAATTTTATAAAGTGATGTTTGCATTAAAATAGTAATATTATCAACAAGATCGTCTAAGTTGCTGCTCTCTGTTGCATTACTCTGCAAGACAGAGGACAATAATAATAGAAGAAGTTCTCTAAATTTGGTTACAGCATTCTCTGATAAACATTTACTATAATGAAATTTCCTCTAAGTGGCTGTGTAGTCAGTCAATGTAAACTCAAAGGTTATTAAAAAATGGTCAGCCAGAACATGATTGTGAAGATGTATTATTAAGTCTTTACTCTCTTTGCCATATGTCAGAACCAGATCAACAGTATGATGAAGAGAATGAGATGATTTGTGGACATTTTGGGTAAAACCAATTGACTCTATTAAATTATTAAAGGTTAAGTTTAAGCTATCGCTTTTAACATCTACATTAGTATTGAAATCCCCAACTATTATGACTATCAGTATTCAATAATAAGTCAGACAAAAAATCTGAGAATTTAGACAAAAGATTAAAAGAGAATAAGGGCCTGGTGGACGATATATAACAACAAGTGAATATGTTTTTTTTCGGATTTCCATTTGGATGAGTAAGACAGAGGGTCAAATAATTGGTTTAGCATTAATCAATAATCCTGACTGAAAAATAGCAGCTACTCCTCCACTTCAACCTGTTTTCCTAGGAACATGAAAATTTAGATAATTAGATGGAGTAGATCATTTATACTAACAAAATCCTCCAGTTGTAACCAGGTTTCTGTTAGACAAAATAAGTCAATATGATGATCAGTTATCAAATCATTAAATAACAGAGACTTAGAAGAGAGAAATCTTATATTCAATAATCCACATTTAATGACTTTTATTTTGTTCTGGTAAAGTAACTGTGTTTATTTTTATAAGATTTAATACAGCAAAATGGAAATGGATTGGCTTCAACTATAGAGTAAAGCTGTTGAAAATTATCAATCCTGTCCAGAGCAGCTTCTTGTTTGTCACTTGATGAGCTAACAGGTCTGACTGACACTTAGACAGAAAGATGCTGTGAACAAAAGCTGTAAAAAATCAGTCATAAGTTGATTTTCTTTTTTCTTTTTATTAACTTGTTTGTCTTCTGGTTTAGTTTTGATGAGGAAGTCAGCTGGGTAGGGCTGGGTATCAATCAAAATCTTTCGATACCGGTACCAATACC
Organism: Kryptolebias brasiliensis; assembly: GCA_028566095.1. Classification (NCBI taxonomy): domain Eukaryota; kingdom Metazoa; phylum Chordata; class Actinopteri; order Cyprinodontiformes; family Rivulidae; genus Kryptolebias; species Kryptolebias brasiliensis. Next base: position 34,308,930 of record JAOXNZ010000044.1, on the reverse strand, counting down.
GATACCTTCACTTCGATATCGGTTCC
>JAOXNZ010000044.1:34285780-34295930 GCA_028566095.1 Kryptolebias brasiliensis | reverse complement strand
TGTGATTGGCTGATTCGACATTTGCGTTAATGAGCAGTTGGACAGGTGTACCTAATAAAGTGGCCGGTGAGTGTATAGTGAGGACTACTGAGATCTGATGGGAAAAAGAGTGTAAATTGTTCACATCTGTCTGAACTGGATGGACATGGTTGCACCAGCATTTATTTAGTGCCGTTTGCTTTGTTAATACAACACAGAAGCCGGAACAGATAGCGAGTGCAAATGATGCACAAAGTTAGAGCAAAAAAACAGGAGTTGTCAGTCTTAGCGAAATGTAGTTTGAGTGTCTTTAGTTTCTGGACTGTAGGGAATATTTAAGTACAAAAAGTGAAAACATTCTGTTTTAATTGGGTGGTTTTGTGTATATTTGTACCTGTGTCTTGTGCATTTGAACCAGTTGAGGATGTCAGTGCACCGGGTGTAGTAGATCTGATCAAATGGATGGGCGTAAGACTCCTGCACAGTGACAGCATAACTGCAGAAGAAGAACAACAATCAGAGATTAACAGGCTGAAAGTTCAAGTTCTTATCCTGAAAACACCAAACTTTGTTCGGGAGGTTGAACTGAAACTCCAAAAGAGCTGTGGCTGACAAGAAGACAATAAATGTCAAATCTGAACAAAAAGTACAAAGGTAGTAACATTTCCTTTTTAACTCATGATCAAGATGTCAAGTACTGATCCCAGATTCAGAACCAGGGGCCTCATGTACAAAGACCTGCATGGATCCGCTAAAACATAATGTATGTTTATATTGAGAAAACAGCATACTTAGATGTATGAAGCAGTGCATACACATGAATCTAAGCATATTTCCTTTGTACATCCGGATCAACATGGAACTGAGTGCACACAAGACATCTCCCCTAACACGCGTACTAAATATTGCCTGCAGAGAAGATTCTCTTCTCTGGACAAATCAAAAAGCATGTCTACGCAGGAGAAAAAGAGAAACTTCATGGAATGTGAGTTGGAGACACACTATCCTCTGGCATTAGCGACAAGTGCAAGAGGAGTGACAGTGTGTGTGTGCAGCTGTCATGTGTGCCAGGAGCGAGGCTGAGGTATTTCAAACTTTACAAGTTTTTTTTAAATATAATTACTGTAATATCCTCTAATAAAGACAAAGCCATCATTGTTAAAAGTATTTACTGCACCACTTTTTGTACATGCTTTAATATCCACTCATGTAATTTCATACATGTGGATGTATTAATTGTTTATCATGTGTCTCTGGTGTGTATATTAATAGTTTTACATCATTGACAGTCTTCCAGCATTCCCTTTAAGTGTCGCCCACAGACTAATTTTACAAACGTGGGAATGCTAACTATAAAGATGACGAGGGACTGAACACATTTCCTTACTTAGTTCATTGTTATTGCCTCTGAAGTTTGGCATGTGAAAAAATGTCATGTTTTTGGGTCCACTCACCCCTTGCACATGAAGCCCCAGGACACAAAATGTTTGGCTTTAATTCCAGAGGAAAACTTTTTGTATTGTAAATCTCAGTCACACACCTGGCAGCTTGTTCTCAGTGTGTTTTCACTAAATGAAGGTTCCTGAACGGAGCCCAAGCTTTAGCAGGAAGTGAGAACTGTAATAATCATCAGAGCTCATATCCATTTGCAGATTCCCAATCGATCACAGCAGCCGGTCTGCTCTCATCTGAAATGGCACCGTGCCTTTCCCCCTGCATGGCACTAAGTGGTCAGACCACATCGCTCTAAATTTACAGCCTCCAAGTGTCCCCGCAGTAAACCTTTTCCCTTCTGCATCTGATTATTGGCAAACCCCTCAGCCTTGATTTGTGGTGGGGAGTCCATTACTTCACTGCAGCATTTCAGAGCAGCGACCAAGCCCTGAAAACCCACCTTTCCCAGTGGCTGCACACATTCGGGTCATCAGGGTTGAGGGGCCGCACTGGAGAGATGAAGCTGCTGAACAGGTAGAGCCACAGCAGAGTGATGGGGGAGACCCTGCAAACCTCCATCATCCTCCCACCTTCTTCCTGCAGGAAGAAGACAGAAAAAAGCAAGGAAAAAGATTTAAACCTTCATCTTTCAGATCTAGATATCCAGACATGTTTTACTTCCACTAAATACAACAACTAAATGAGCAGTGTGTACATTTGTTGTCAGGCTGTAATGACAGTTTACCTTTGTGTCTTTGTTGGTACAGATTCTGATGTATGAGTGATTTATTGTATGTCACAAGACAAATCAGATTAGAAACACAAACACTGAATTTGATTTCATGTGATTTTAAATGAAGACCCAAAGGTACAAAAGCATTGAGAGTTTAACAAAGCTTGACAAAGAAAAAAAAATCATGAACAAAGTGATCAGTTGTGTCTGTTTATTTTTTTTTAGCCCACAAGGAAATAGGGCAAGTCGACACTACAAATATTTTCAGAACCACTGAGGAAGGTGAAGGCCATAATATTTTTATGTGTTTGTTTGAAAAATGTCTCATGAACCAGTGGAAAGATTTTAGTGAAACTCTCAGAAAGTAATTACAGCATGAACATCTAAAACTCATTAATGTTTGGAATCAACACAATTCAAAAAGACTGCCACAGCTAATCAATTTTATCCAACACAAAAATGTCTCTAACTCAATCAGTTTCACAGATACTGAGCTAAAACTTGGTGTGGTAGTAGCTTAGACTGATCCCCAATTTATACTCTGAGCACTAACAGTATGTGCCACATCTTTGTTTAAAACTATGGCACGCAATGTGGAGGGAGATATGCATTCTTTCAAGGAATACAACTTTTTTCTTGATTTTATTTCCTTAATCACCTTAAAATAATGTACGTTGTCTCAACTTCTGTTCTTAAATTTTTATAAATGAAATATGTCTTTTATTTAAACTATAACTTCTACAAAAGATAGCCTCCTTTCTTTTTTAAAAGTTCTTTCTGAGAATTTAAAGAAATATGTCAAAAAAACAGTAATGACAATAATTTATAAAAGTGGCCCTGAGCAAACCAAGGACCAAACAGAACAGATGGAGTGTAAATGTGACAGGCTGTAATTCAGTCAGAATACAGAAACAGGAAGAGCAAAGCAGATGTGGTGTAAACACAAACATTTCTTCAGATATAAAAGGTAGTGGCACTTGTGAAAGGGAAGCAGAAGAAAAAAGAGGGCAGGAATGCTGAAATCTGCATGTTTTTTTATATAAAAAAATAGCAAAGCAGAAGAGCACTGCTGAGATTCCTTTCACGGAATCCAGTGTTCGATGAGGGGTTCTGTGCTGAACACAACCAGTCTGGATTCAGAAAAAAATCCCTCTATTCTTGACATAAACATTGGCTTTGACTGGGCCGACAGCAGCAGACAGTTTTCTCTGCTTTACATTTCAGTAGCACAATTACATGATTTCAGCATGACTGCTGCATGTTTCAACACCTTCAAATGATGCCAGGGGGGAATTTAAGGTTTCAAACTACAATCTATTTTCTCTTTATCGCCCACTACCAAAGTTTGTGCGTTTATTTGTCTGTTAGCAAAATGTCTCATAAACCACTGGATGGATTTTAATGAAACTCTCAGACAGTAAATATTGGATTAAAATCTGCAACTAATTAGCTTTTGGAGTCAACCTGATTTAGAATGGCCCCCACAGCTAAGGGACACCAGCAAACACAAAAATCACTATAACTAGAGAGCGCAAACCTCTGCCACAGCATGATTAAAAAATAGTGTGATCTGGATTTTAATCTGGATCACCACCAAAATTGAATCCATTGTTTTTGTGACAACCTCAACATTTCCAGAAAGTTTCATCCAAATCTGTTCATTAGTTTTTATGTGATCTTGCTAACAGACAGACAAACAAACCAATGGACACAACTGAAAAACTAACTTCAAACCAGAGGTAACAGAAGGGTCACATGGAGAAGCATGGACAAGTTTTGTGACCTTGACCTTTGACCCCAATGAACCTTAAAATCAACAGGCATCATCTTTGAACCATGAGATGTCCAGCTGTGCAGTTTAACATTCCTACATTACACTGCTGCAGAGTTAGAGCACAAGATCAACTGTGATGTTGACCTTTGACCGCATAACCTTGAAATCAATGATGATCACTCTTCACCTAAGAGGTGTCCAAATGTGCAGTTTAATTTTCTTTTGTTACATGGTTGAATAGTTAGAGCACAAGGTCATCTGTGATCTTGACCGTTGACCAGATCACCACCAAAACTTAATCACTTTTTCCTTCTACCATGTGTGATGTTTCATTAAAATTTCATGAAAATCCATTTATACCTTTTTTAGTAATCTTGTACACAGACAGGCAGACAAACAAACAGAGGTTACCGAAAACATAACCTCCCTGGCGGAGGTAATTAAGATTTGGTGTAGAAGTAGCTGAGAGTGAAACCTGACACATATTCCAAGGGCTAACTGATCACACAAGAGCCGATTTTAAAACATTGCATTAATGATTGGAATCAACTCTGTCTGTCTGTTAGCAAATTATCTCATCAGCCACTGGATAGATTTTAATGAAACTTTCAAAAATTATTGGCTGTACCTCTACAACTGATTACATTTTGTAATCAACCTAATTCAAGATGGTCGCCACAACCAACTGACCTCAGGAAACAAAAAACCAACCAGTTTTATTGATATCTATCTAGTCCATGTGGTAGTAGTTGAAGATAATCTCCAATACATACTCTGAGTGCTACACATTGTGCAAAAGCTTTATTTAAAACTTTGCCAATAACTGTTAGGCATCAACACTGTCTGCCTGTTAGAAAAATATCTCAAACTTCTGCACAGATTTTAGTGAAACTCTCAGAAAGTAATCATTAGATGTACATCTACAACTAAATAATATTTGGACTCAACCCAATTCAAGATGGCTGCCACAGCTACTTGAACTTATCAAAACACAAAAATGGCTGTAACTCATTCAAATTTACAGAAATTGAGCTAAATTAGGTGTAATAGTAGCTAAGAGTCATCCCCAACATATACTCTGAACTCTAACACATTATTCTCCCAATATCACATGAGATTGAACATAATGTGATTTACAAGGTTTGACCAAACAGCTGCGTATATCTCCATAATTTCTTATCATACAATAATCTTAGTTGAAAACTCTGGCATAAAAGGCAGTGGGCAATATGCATTCTTTGAAGGAATACTAGTTTTTTTATTTTGATTTTAAAAGCCTGATAGGAGAAACTTCTGAACCTCTAATTTCAGATTATTTCCAGATTGAATGTTTTCAGATCGTAGTGTTCACAGCAGCAGGGTGATGTTAAATAAACCCGGAGTGACAAAACTGGTCCAAGTCAAACTTTCCCAACCCTGCTGTCCTGCAGACAAGTGACATTTAGATGATTATTATTGGACATCGCCATCATTAGGTGGAATCTGAGTGAGGCCTGAAGGCAGACACAAACGTTTTCTGGTTTTTCATCAGGCGTTTGTCAGCAGGCTGCAGACAGGTGAGACTCAGGTGAGGCAGCTAGTCAGGATCCACATGATGAAACGATGACGAATTACAACCCTGTTTCCAAAAATGGCTGCATGACATCTGAATAATAACCTAAACTCTTTACTTAATAGGACAATGGACTTATATAAAGAGTTGAAACTGGGAAATTCAAAATGTTTTTTTATTTTTAATTTGATGCCTGCAGCAAGGTTTTTAAAAAGTTGGGAGATTGACGTGTTTACCACAGCATTGCATCAGCTGTTCAGGTAACAACACTTAGTAAAGTGAAGGTTTAGAAACTGAGCAGAACAACTACTGTTCCTCTGAACAGAGAAACTAATTTTCCCTTCAATTCTGCTTGATTCCCATTTTCCTAAAAACTGTGAAGATGTATGAGAAGAAACAAATATTGCAAAAGTCTGTAAATTAAATAAACCAAAAATGGATGTTTAAACTGACTGTAAAGAGAGCAATGCAGAGCATGGCAAATGCATTGTTATGGAAGCTAAAGGTTATAATCTATTTTTCAATGTATCGCAATGCGGACATGAACGATTCTGAATGAATTAAAGATGCAGGAATTGATTAATATATATATAACATTTAATATTAATAATGTCTAGTTGAGAAACACAAAGGCAAAACTCTGAAGTGTGGAAGTGCAGTGCCTGGACTGTTTATGGTGTGCACAGAACAAAAGGAGAATGAGGCTCACTTGGCACATTCTGCATTGAAAGCCAGTGTTTGAAAGTATTTCAGCTTCTATGTAGTTGAAGGGGAAAATGACAATAGCCACACTATATGCAAGTTGTGTACATGTCTCCACCCGGAGGTGGTGGTAGCTTCTAAACCGACGCGCAAACGTTGTCAAAGTTTCCACCCAACTCAGAAAAGGCAAAGCAAATTATGAAGTACATTGCAATTTTTATTGCAAAAGATTTGTGTCTGCATTCAGTGGTCTTGTTTCTGAGAGGGAGGTCTGAGTTTCCCTCTTGGGCCTGTTGCCTCCACAACCAGACCGTAGATAAATAGAAGTTGATGGATGGATTGTAAAATGTGTCATTTCTGCAGCAGCATTAATCCTAAACATTCTGTCCACAGAAATAAAAACTCTCAGAACCACCAGGCAGAATTTTACTGAATTAATATTTACCTTAAATATAAAACTGACAGAATGTTTACAGTTTGATGTCATTAAGATATAAAGTTTTACCTGGAGACAAAATGCAGATCTACTCCGAAATGATCTGGATCACAAGATTCCAGCTGAAGTTTGATGGTGAGCCTGGTTTTCAGAGGATCGGTATTTAAAAACAACCTAAAGAGGAGTCTGATCATAAAAACTCTAATAACACTTACATGCACATACTTTAATTTTTTGCAACAATATTTTAATCATCTGCACTCAAACACTCCTAAGGACACCAGAAATGTAGAGAACTAACTTTTTGTAATTGCCTGCATGTCAGCACAAACAGAAGCTTCTGTCTGAGATTCTTTAAGATTAAAAGAAAATATTATTTAGGACCATCAAACATTCAGTCAGCAGGGATTTTACCTGAGCTCTGCCATTTTTTGTCACTGCAGTTTATGAAAATTAAAAGAGGTAAAACCACAGAGCTTCAGGAGTTTCTGTGTGAATGTGGAAATCTGAGAAGAAGCACTTTTTATGACCTTAGTTTCATTCTGCTGCAGAACAACAAAGGTGAAGGCAGAATTATTTTTGATTTAAAAAATAATCTACAGTTATAACGTTATAGTTTGGGATTTTCTTGTTTTTGTTAAAGTTTCTGCTTCAGATGTAATTTAATAATTAAGGGTATTGAAGCATTCCTTTTGATATTGGCTATTGTTTGTATGGATTCTCAATCATCCAGGACATGGCAAATCCCAACAGGCTTTTTAAACTGAAAACGATTGAGAAAGATGAGAAGCAAAAAGTCTTCAACTCAAAAGAAAATAAGTCAGGCTGCATTTTGTTTTTAAATCACAGTGTTTGAGGTACATCTCCTCCACACATTTGAAAAACAAAAAGCAAACAAAAAACACATCAAAATAAGCAGCTCAATCAGGAATAATGAGCAATGACTTTGATAGCAGTACATTGTGCAGCATAAACTAAATTTACAAAAACTGTTAAAAAAAGAAAGAAAACCATGAGTGAGAAAACCCATTCTTCTGTGGAGCTCTACAGCTTAGATGTACCTCACAGCTGAAACATCTTTCAAAGTTTAACCTGCTCACAGAAACTTGAATTTTACATGACTGAACTCTTAAATGGTTTTTACACAATCACAGTTTAAGTTTTATGATCTTTGGAGATTTTACCACAGAATGTTCAACTTGGAGTGTGAAGATGTCAAATACTAACTTTTGAGCTGTCTGAACTTTCCAGCAATTTTTCAAACTCTCTTTACTTCCAACATAGGTATACGCCACCAGAGCCTTCTGTTGTTCATGGTTCACAAATTTATTTGATACAACTTATAGTTTTCACGCAGCGGCAGCTTGTCTGAGGATTCCTTTTTAGTCTGTTTCAGCTCCCCCAAAACACAAGTCACTGGCTCCTATATTACCCGGCAGGCTTTTCTTTCTTCTATGTTTCTATCATGGCCGCCCCATAGATCAAATCAGACCTTTTACGTTCAGGAGAATTAAATAAGAGATCAGCAGAATTCAGGATTTGATGTCATATAACACAAAAGCAGCAAACAGGAAAAAGTTTTAACCTGGTAAATGTTATAGATGCACTTCAAAATAAGAGCCTGGCTCTGTCATTGCTTAGATTAAACAAGCATGTCCTAAATGATTATTGGATTTTATAGAGAAAGTTGATGTGTAGGAATAAGTTTCATTTAAAACTGATGAAATGATAAAGATTCTTTAAAGTTTGTTCAGAAATCTTCTAGGAGATTTTTCTTCTCCTTCATCAAATAATTTGTCTCTCTTACAAGTTTTCCTACAATGGTGGTGAGATACACAAATTCAGGAAACATTTAGGCTGTGAATACTCTAAATACACAAACACAGAGACAGACACGTCTTTGTTCCCAGAGGGAAATTTAAAAAGATTCAGTAGCCTGACAGCATTACAACATTAACACAATAATCTCATTGAATAAACTCATTGAACTCAATAAACAAACTAATTAATTGAATGCTCATTGTGACATGAATAAACAAACTCATTAAACTCATTAAGTAAACTCAAAATCTCATTAAAAACTAAGGTAATCAGTTGAATGTTCATTTTTTGTACCCTGTCTGTTTTCATGCTGTAGACTTGTCCTAGCTGGGGGGTGTTATACAGCGGTGCGCATCTGGGGGAGGGGGTCACATGTTGTGATGGATAATTGTTAGTGTAACTATAGTTGAAACTCCTGATCTTTATACTTTTCTTTTCATATATTATATATATATTAGTGTTCTTGATCAACAGTCCTCCAGACTATTATTGTTCAGTTTATCCCAGTCAGAGTTAAAATAATATCTGATAATGCAGATGTTATCTTCCTGTTTATGCCTAAATCTTGTTTTGGTGTGTTCTGTTCTGTTTTTCATAAGCACAAACTAAAAGTGACAGAGAATCAATAAAAACGCTGTTATTGTTAGTTAAACAGCATCGGGTTCAGTTTAGTGCTGTCAGACGCTGAGGTTCCACAGAGCTGGCAAGATCTCCAGCAGACACTCTGCTACAAGTTTACAGAGAATAAAAGTGATTTATTTTACAGAAACTAAAAAAGACACAATGTGAAACAAAAACAACACAGAAATGTATTTAAACAGAACTCAGAAGAATTTCATAAAAACAACTTTCACTAAAACAGAAGAATCCAACAAAACAAAAATCAGTCATAAAAATAGGAGTATTTACAGCAAAAAAACACATGATTCTAGCATCGAGCTGGACAGAACCACCAGACAGATCCATCAAATCAGACACAGAACAGTCTCTGCTCTGACTGTGCTGCTGCAGAACTTTAATCTGTGACCTCACTGAGCCAAACTTCTCCCTGAGATCAATACTCTGCTCCTCTGTGGCAGAGCAGCTGACAAAGACCCAGCTGGTCTCATCAATGTTCTCTCTGACCCAAGCTCTCAAATGACAGCAGAACAGAATTAAGTTTACCATGTGATCCAGGTTAAACATCTTAAACATACAACAGTTTAGTTCTTTTTATATATATATATATATATAAATTATTCCATCTATCTATTTTCTTTATCTGCTTGTTCCTGTTCAGGGTCATAAGGAGGTGGTGCCTGTCTCTAGCGGCCATTGGGTGAGAGGAGAGGCCACCAGGGCCACACCCTGGGCAGCCCACCAGTCCATCACAGGACTGAACAACCATGCTCACCTCGAGAGTCAATTAAAGCCAGAGTACCCAAAGAAACACAGGGAGAACATGTAAACTCCACACAGAAAAACTGTGAGCCTTTTGCTGTTAAGTAACAGGGCTAACCACCTGCTCCACAGCAAAAAAAGTAAATATTCTTTTGGATTGTTGTTTGTGTAAGTATAGTTGAAAATCACAGCCTTGATGGGTTTATAAGATCCTGGAGTCCCTATGGAGGGATAAGAGTGACAAAATTAAATCAATGAATATACCATTAATATAACTTGAAATACATATGTGTAAATCTCCCATTAATTAATTAAATGTATCATGAAATTATGAAAAAC
>JAOXNZ010000044.1:34241602-34254271 GCA_028566095.1 Kryptolebias brasiliensis | reverse complement strand
ACAAAGATGGATTCCTTTACTTCCTTCCTTTACTCCTCTCTCAAACCAATGTTCCTCTCTATCAAGGATGTGCACATCTTCATTATTAATAATAAAGAAATAAATTAAATAATAAATTAATCAATTTTGAACAACAGTAGGACATGAAAATGCTTCATCCATTTTTATTAATGTCGATGATTTATAACTGACTAACTTTTGGAGACAATTCAAGATAGCCACCACAGCTAATCACCATTGGCTAACATATAAATGGCTATAACTCAGACAGTTTTACAGATACTGAGCTAAAATTTGGTGTGGTAGTAGCAGGGCGTAATCCCAACACATACTGTGAGGGTTTACAGATTTCATTTGATTTTGATTTGAATTATTTATTTCAAACATGCAATGAAATATACAAAAAATATTAAAGGAAATAAAAACAATCAAATGTGAAAATTGGACCAAAATACAGTACAGCACAGCTCCATCTTGTTGATTTAGTTATATAAACTCATCCCTTCTCCATATTTCATTAGTATTTATCAGCTTCCTTACTGAGGACTGATACAGTCTTTGATCTGATCCGCTTTAGGGTGGCAGGTATAGTAAATCTCGATGGTGGCAGTAGTGAGCTTCCTTCCTTCAAATGAAAAGGTTCGACGTCATGACGTCAGCACGCACGCTTGAAGCTTCCCCTCGCGCGCTTCCCTAAAGTCCGTCAGCAGTGTTTCCATGTTGCAATCGATGTGCGGGGCCTGAAGCTGTTGGTAGGTTCGGTTGTGATGGTTCGGGATGATAAAGACCGACAAGATTCTCCACCTGAAGAGCTGCCGGGGCCGGAAGGTTCGGGTGGTTCGGGAGCATTATGTGAGGGAGCGGGTTCCCTGCTTCAGCTCTCTGTGCCAGGCGGGCTGTCCGAACGGTAGAGTCAGCAGAGCACAAACACACCCGATCACAGCAGGTCCAGGGTAAAATCTGTAAAAGTCGGGTTAAATCTGGACCGGGTTATCCTACAGAGGATGTAGCTTTTTGTGGGACATTTATCTCAGTGACACAATTTCACAGCTCGTTTAGATGATGACCCAGTTACATCAGATCCAGATGATAATTGCAACAACTTCTGTTTGGACTAAATTATCTTTAGATTGTTAAAAACGCAACAAAACACCGTTTGATGAAGGAAACTTTCAAACTATTTGGGTAAATAATTTTACAATATCAATTTTACTTCTTTACTGTGATCCCAAGAAAAACTATAATATTTAGACTGATCAAATCTGGACGAGATTATTGCTTGGGAAGTAAAACTTCTTTAAAGCACTGTTCTTGAACTGTATAAGAAGAGTAAAGGCAACCAAAATAATAATAATAAAATATGTTGAAGTTAAACCGTGAGCAGCAGAAGACAGATAGTCACACGGGAATTTTCATGTTTCTACAGAGTTTTATGTAGAAGATATAACAAGTTAAAAACACCCTTCATTTCCACTTTTGAAGAGAATATTTGGAACTAAAATATAGCTGAAGTCTGTGGAGGCTTGGGCTTGCTCACTGTATTCTGGGGGGGATTTGAGAGAAAACCTAGTCCTAAAGCAGTGAGAGACACACTGGATGAAAGAAGATGAAAATACATATGATTAGATGTATAATTTGTATATGTACTGAAAACAGTTGTGGGAGTAAGAAAAGTCTGTTTGCAAAAAAATTTTAGACAGCTCCAAAGTTAGTGTGTCACATCAACTATGAGTTGAACATTCTGTAAAGAATCATCAAAGGTAAATTGTGATTGCCTAAAAATTGTAAAAGATATTAATATGACAGTTCGGACATGTAAAGTGCAACTTTTTGTGATCTGTTTAAACTTGGGTGATGTTTCTACTGTGAAGTCTGTCTGAGCTGTAGAGCTCCTAACAGGACTGGCTTTCACTCTTTAGTTGTGGCAATTGTCTTGAACCAGGTTGACTACAAAAGAGAGAAGACAGGTGGTTTGAAAGGAAGGTGAAGGAAGCTATTTACGGCAAATGAGAGAAACTAACTTTAAACAGAGGAGGTGGTTTCAGATTTCAGCTTTCTAAAATTTACAATAGAGCGTTAAGCCTGATACCCAGTGATTTTCCCTCTAATTCACACCTTCATGCATGTGACCAAAACATCTCTCTGTGAGCCAGGTAAACAAAAACCCTAACGACCCCCAGGAGGGAGAGAAGTGAGTTTAATCTGCATGTGAATTTAGCTGCATAAACTGAGCATCTCATGCAGTTTAAAGCTTGGAACTCCACATTCTGCAGTTTTGAGTTGAGAAAGCTCCCCAGATGGAAATTGAAGTCCAGTTGTTTTGTTTTTTGGATTTGCCATGTCCTGGATGACTGAGAAACTACACCAGCATGTTGCCATCAAAAGTTAATCAGTTAATGATGCACAGTCAATTATTACTTTTTGAGAGTTTCACTAAAATCTATCCAAGTAGTTCATGAGATATTTAATGGTAGAGACAAACAAATGCAGACGAGCAAAAATGTTATCAGCCAGCTTTTGCCTTTCTAATAATTTTGCAACATTAATAAAAGAATAATGTAAAACTTGGCTGTTCGTTCCAACTCTCTGTGATGTAGAGCTATGGAAATGACCCAGTGTTCTTCCCAAACAGATGGTAAGGTGCTGTCCGATGATTTGACCCACTACGTGGTGCCAGATGCTGAGGTGGTGGTCAACTTTCTGGAGGTTCTGGAGTTCAGGGAGCTGCAGGGCGTTGTCTTCACCCAGACAGCCTGCCAGGCTTTGCACAGTAAAGGACGCAGGTACCAACAAACAAGATAAATGTTGTAATTCATATCTAAAACAACCTGCTGTTATCCAAACAGAATAGTCCAGACTGAACTGGGGTTGTCTGAAAGCAACTCCTGCACACATTTGTCAGAATGAGCACAGGTCAGCCTTATTATACAGACGTTCTGCTGACTCAGCTGTGACTTTAACCTCTTTGCTCCTGTTTCGGACTCACCTGAAGAAAACCATAAACAGGGAGTTTCACCTGACCCCCTGCTTTCACTCCCGTTTGGTTTTAGCTTCTGCTGACTTGGCCGTCTGAAAATGTTGCATCGCTAATGTTGGGAGAATTCATTTTTGATGAAGTCAGGTATCTGCTGGAGGTTCTGCTGATGCCACAGTTAGTCCACATTTTTATTCAGCACACACAGAACCCACAGCGGCACAGTGGTTAAAGCTGTCACCTCACAGCTAGAATGTTGCAGCACCGACTCCTGCCTGGGGTCTTTCTGGGTGGAGTTTACATGTTCTCCCCGTGCTCACATGGGTTTTCTCTGTGTACTCCAGTTTCCTCACACAGACCAAAAACATGCATGTTAGGTTCATTGTAACTCTAAATTTGTGCCTAAGTGTGAGTGAGAGTGTGAATGGTTGTTTGTGTCTCTGTGGTGGACTGGAAACCTGTTCAGGGTGTCCCCCGCCTCTCGCACAGTGACTGCTGGAGGTAGACACCAGCTGCCCTGCAGTTCTGCATGGAAAGAAAGGAAATGGAAGGATGAGCACACAGAACTGAAAGAACCAGAACTGTGTGTTGGCTTTTAAGCTTCATCTTTAGATCAAGCCTGAACTCATTACATACCTTCCCTGCCCTGTCTTTATTCTTCACAAACCGAACCAAACCAAATGTAAGTGTGCTGTGAACAGATCGTTATACACCAGTGGTGTTGAGGCTGCTGATTGTATCAGTCCACCGGGAGTTGACTAAACTTTTGGACTGAAAAGTTGCGCTGATAAGGCAGACTGATACATTCAGCAGCCTCAGCACTATCTGAATAAACACGATCTATGCTCAGCACACACGTTTGTGTAGTAACACGAATGTTGTTTGGTTGAGAAAACGGTGACAAACTAAACAAACAGTGTCATGCAAAATGTAAAGGTCTAATATTAGCCAATGTAGCATTTTTTCATACTGGTATGTTGTTTTTGAGAAAGAGTTGATTTATAAGCCTGAAAAACAATAATAAACAGGTCCTTGTTTGGCTAGCTATTAGCCTAGCCTGGAGGAAGACTTATGCCCGTTTCTCCTTATCAGCTGTAAATGATGTCACAGTTAATGAGTAATAACTATTAGACCTGCATGATGTTAGAAAAACCTGTGATGTTTGATGAAATATAACTGCCTATGATTAATTGCAGTCCCAGCAGTCCTTTGGTGTATTGATATTGGGCTCACTGATATTGTGACAATGATAAATCTTTGATGTGTTGTGTGGCCCCCCTAACTATTGATAAATATTTGACAGAACGTCATTTTAGAAATGACCAGATTTACCCTTTAAAGTGAGTTTCTGTGGAGTAGCTCTGATCTGTCAATATCTTACCTGCGACATGCAGCAGTAGGGCTGAAACAATTTGTGTCACTCCAATAATTGACAAAGTAAAAAGGGGTGCGTGTATTTAAATTTGAACAAATTGAAAGGGGCACAAAGCAAATATTTTTATAATTATTGAATAATAAATTATCCTTTAGTTCTCAAATTAATACCAAGGGGGAATTCTATTTATCTGTGAATCATCAAATTACACTCAGAGATTACTATGATTTGATCTATTTCACACTTAAACTTAATTAATACACTATCGTATCATACAACATAAGCTATGAAATTTGGTAACAAATCATTAATACTAATCTAAAACTGTAAACTAATTGTAAAACAATTGGGGCAACTGTGGATGTTGAAACAATGAGTACCTTTACTTATGACAGATTGATTTGTATGACTAACAATTTATGAAACCTGTAGATACTTTGAACAGGATGAGTTTTACCTGGAATTTGGGCTGAAACACAAGCAATTTGATAAAACTTAAATTCCAATATGATGAGGGGTTGCAGGAAACAGCTACTGTCTGTCATTAAACAGAAAAGGCCCAGGCAATATATGGAGCTGAGCACAAGCTTCCCAACAATCTCACCGCTCACCGTGCACTTTGGGAAAAGATTGTTGCAGTTCTAGCTCCATTTAAGGAGTTAAAACAAAGGTAAACTCCTCTGACTTTCAAACACATTTTCAAAGTAATTGTAAGAAGTGGAGTGACATTTAATAATTTAATTCAGTTTATTTATATAGTGCCAATTTACAACAAAAATCATCTTCACCTTCAAGGCGATCCACTGTTGTTTGAGTGCAAAAAATGTAATGTTTCCAAACTCAATAAATATTTTTTTTAATAATTGTGATTCAATGTTGACCAGAAATAATTGTGATTAAGGTTTTTGCCATAATCGAGCAGCTCTAGTAACATGTCGGCCTTAAGCCCCATGAGGTTTTGTTTAATATTTTGTAAAGGATTTCTGATAAATAAACAAAATAAATCATAAATAACTAAATTTATTTTTGTGCAAAAGAACATGTAGTTCTAATGGTGAAAAGGGACGGCACATTTTCTTGTACTCATAGGACAATTTGTCTAAAACAAAATAAAACAGTTAGAGCAATACGTAAAACAAAATAAAATGGTTTAAAATGTTGATACTTTTGCTTCAGTCATTTACATTATTTGCTAATTTGATCCTATCCTGCAAGTGATCTGAAACAGTCATAAATTGACTTTGGGTGTGCTGTTTGTAGGTATTTTGCAGTCATTCTTCTCAGGACTGGAAGGAGTTTTCCTTCTTTAAGTTTCTCATGTTCAGTGAAGCAAAATAAGCAAATAATAAGCATAAATATAAACAATAAAAATGTTGGAAGTTAGGTTAGCTCAGATGTTACCTTTAGCTCAGTTTATGCTTGTTACTCTCCGGAATCTGCTGCTAGTTGAGACCCTTGACTTTACATGAAAGAACAATTTTACTTTGCATTTAAGGACATTCATTTACATATAAACAAAGCACTGTAATGGATGAATGATTCTAGTAACTTTATGGCAAAAGGGTGATTGATTAATTGATAGATCCTGGAAACCCAGAATAATTGTAAAATTATGTTACACATGGACACAAACCACAGTCACAAAGAAAAATAAATGGAACTTTCCACTGCTTAAGGCAGTCTGTGTGAGGTCTGGAAGGGAAGGTCAAGGATGGATGATGAACCTTGGTGGTAGCTCAATGCAAACCTCCTTAGTGATCACAGCTGTTTATCAGGAAAACTTCAGTCCATCTTCAGTCTCATGTTGTTGGCACCTGGTGTTGACTAATGTGTCCAAAATGTCCCTTACACCAGCTGAATGTTTGTAGCTGATTCAGAACCTTGGATGAAGTAAACAACTCTGGTCGTCTGTGCTCAAAGTTCAGTTCAACAAAAATGATGACTGTCGTTTGCTGGTTTGCTGTTACTCAGATTTGAGAAGGTTGATAGATGTTATTGTTGCTTTTTCAGGAGAAACTAAGTGAACTCAGTCAGTTCTGTTGCAGTCAGTTAGTCAGACTCTTAGGTTGTAAGACGGTTGAAAGTCCAACAGTCCCGTTTGTTGAACTTCACAACAAACAGCGTTTAGCACAATCCTCTTCATTCTGGCCTAGAAGGAAGAAGACAGCTGATGTTGCTTCACCAGCATCTTGCCGGAAGCAGAACTCTGATGATGGATGTAGTACGATAAACTCATCCAGCCTATGGGGTTGGTTTTTGTTAAAACAACCTATGAGAGGCTGACACACATACAGTTCTTTATCCAAACATTGTTTGAGGGGATAAGAGTCATTTCATAAAAAATAAAACTTAAAGATAATCTATTTATACTTCAATCCATTTCTCTCATGCAATGTTATCAGGGAACAAACAAAACATTCATAAGATGTTGTCACTTCTGGAAAGTGAATAGCACTATTGTCATTAAGAAGTCTACGTGAAAGCCTTTATATAAACATAAGAGAAATTAAAAGATCAACGATTCTTTCAAAACATCAAAAAGTACAAGTCTTACAATTTTAAGTCTTCATACCAGTGCTTGAAGGGGAAAAATGTGCCAGTATTTTATTTTGTGTTTTATAAGTTTGATATACAAAACTGAAGTTAGTTTCCAATTGCAGCTTGGTCCAGGTTTGAAGTGTCTAGGTGTTGTAGTTTTGGAGCTGGACCAGTTCTAGTGTGGTCCGGACGCAAAGAAAAGTGCTGAAATCGCCCTTTATTGAAGTTTCACAAATCAGATTAAGGTTTCACAAATCACACACTCAGTTTTAAATGTTCTGCAATCAGTGCAGAATAATCTAGTCCCAGTTTGAAGTGTCTAGGTGTTGTAGTTTTTTAACTTGAGTAGATTAAAGATGCTGAAGGTAGTGAAAAATTAGGTGGAATCACCCTTTAGCCATTTTCCGAATCGGAAGCTACAATCGGAAACCAACTTCAGCTTCGTGTTAGATATGCAGCTTCAGATGCTTGTTTCTGAGGTTTGTTTAAAACAAATAGAAAATAAATGGGATCTGTTACCTTTTTTTGTAGTTGTCAGATTTTTTTCACTTTTTAGACGAAGCTGCACAAACTCATTTAAAACTTTACGGTTAAAAATCCTTATACTTATTGATCCAATGTTTCTCACCGAGATGTTTCAGCACATTGTTGTGTCTGTGCAGGTATTACAATCGTCTGAGGAACCTGCTGAAGGACCCTCGACATGACTGTGTGCTCTTTGCTAACGAGTTTCAGACATATTCATACTGTCCGCGAAAGAAAGGCGAGAGCCAGGAGACGTGGCAGACCAGGTGAGTATTCCCAGGGGAACCAGCAGCAATTAGACCCTGTAAAACAACTAAAACTGAAAAACAGTAGACTTTGACCCAGAAATGTATAAAAACTAAAGACCCAGCATTCCTTGAAGAAATGTATATTAGGCATCACCTTTCATCCCAGAGTTTTAGACTGAGATCATCTTATGATGACAAATACTGTGGCTGTGTTGCTCAAACCTTGACAATAACGTTATGCACGATCTCATGCAATATTGCGACATGTCACGCAACCATCTTGAATTGAGCTGACTCTTAACAGATAAGATGTGTTAGAATCTGATTCTGTCAGACTGCCTCACCACAGAAACTTCACAGCACTTCATTGGTATTAATAAATGCTGTTATACTTCTTACAATTACTTTGAAAATGAGAGGCGCTTACTTTTCATGTTAACTCCCCAGTCAGAGCCAGGGCATCAGTAGACTGTTCCAAAAGCTCCCTGTGGTGGTGGGATGTGGTTAAGGTGTGGCTTCAGGAGAGAGATGAGGTGATGGTCCAGGGATCTGCACCAGGTGGGACTGATTGGACACAAACTGTGTTGTGATCCTAATCAGTTACATTTTCCTTATCTGCAGTAGTGTGCCGAGACCCTGAGAGGTGCTTTGTGAAAGGAGACTATGAAGCTGAAAGCACTATGTTCCTCCGTAAAAAGGGAGAGAAAATAAAGAACATTCATACAAAAGAGGACTTGATTGTGTGTGTGGGAGCAAGCCTGTAACAATGTTACATCCCCACTGGTGAGCGGTTAGACTGTCGGGAAGCTTGTGCTTTGATCCATATTCCCATTTCATCTCAGTGACTAGAGCTGTGTCTCTCTGCTATTAGCAAACTCTTTCAATTTAGTCTTGTGTTGGTTTTTTAGGTATTAGATCAAATTGTTTGTGTTGAAAGTGCTAGATTTTGTCTCTCCTTTTGACAACTTTGCTGAGCAGAATCTGCAGTTAGCTTATTTTGTCACCATTGTTCACATTGAAAGCTCTCCACACAGCTGACACTGCTCCTCCTCCTCTACCTGGCAGCTCAACTGAGAGAAGGATGTCACGCTGCTGTTAAGTAGTATACGTGCTGTGGAATCAGAACACTTTTTTGAGTACAAGTACACGCATACGATCTCAAAACCAATACTCAGTACTGGTATCAGTACATCCATAGTTAACTCACAAAATTAATCAGTGGTAAATGTACATCCAATGATTCCTTTCTCAGAAGCATAAAATAAATCCAATTGTTTATGAGATATTTTGGCAAAATACAGACACGGGCAAAAACATTATCGTCCTCCTTTGTTTTTTGCGGCAGGTTATAAGCACATTGACATGCTCCTGCTTGGTTTGCAGAAGCAGAAACTCTATAATAACAATATATCAACGTTTGTGTTGCAGACCACTAGAGGGAGCTCATGTACCACCAGTATTCTAGGTACCACAGTTTGAGAACCCTGTTCTGAACAACTTATTTCAATTTTTGACAGCTTCATCCTCTGAGTAAAAAGAAACAAGGCAGAATCAGATAGATGCTGATCTACCTGTGCTAAAGGAACATGATTTATGTTCACATGTTTGTGCTACACATCTGTTATTTCATCTTAACTAAAATCATACAGTTTTTACTTTATAGCCTGAACCTACTTCCTGAGGTCACTGTTTGTAGCCACCAGCTCTAAAAAAAAATCAGAGAAACTTTTTTAAACTTTTGAGTTACAGCACTTTATAACGGTGTTTGACGAGGCAGTTTCCATATACACAAAAAACCTGTCCCTCAGGGTCCTTTAGCAGACTTTAGATTGAAGCTAAAAGAATGAACTGTGAGGTTTTGCAGCAGGTCAGTAATGCAGATCCATGCGGTGCTTTAGTCCCTCCCACGGGCTCTGATGTCAATCAGAAATGTCCCGACACTTGTTTCAGACACTTGCTTCAGTCAAGGCGGAAAGTGCAAATTTCAACATTACCCAGCCTGATCTGCTGCAGGCAGGTGGACATGGGAATGACAGTTTGAGCGTGATTATAGATTTGAGTAAATCTACGATGAAGTGAACTTTAACAGTGATACTTATGTTCTACTACAGGTCTGAGCGATGTTCTTAGATTAAATTATAAAATGTGGTGTTTAAAACTCACAGGTCTGTTTGATGGAAGCGTTCGACAGTAAAAACATCTGCTGCAGGACTGAAGGACAGATTTTCCTTCTTCATATGAAAGAAGGGAAATCAGGTGCAGTAAAAGCCCAGATTTTTTATAAAGATTAGTTTGTCATAACTGAGTTTTAGTTGTAGTAATATTTTTGTTTTTAATTACAGTTAAGATCAAAAGTGCAATTTCCTCTCAGAAACTTTAAAACTTCAAAATAAAAAACCTATGCGCACACACACTTTATTTTAGACAGCTTTTCTAGCATTAGTGATCACAATTGACTCCAGCTGATCATTTTTCTTAGCCAGCATACAAAGGATTTGTTTGACAGCACTCATTAGATTGACCAACAATCATCTAACCCCCTCAAATGAAAGGAAACTGGTTCGGACAAACAACCTGTGGTCCAGGTAACACTTGCTGAGGGACGTTTGATCAAATATTAGGGGGTGGGGGGAGAATTTATTTTATACTGTATGTATAATCCTGACCCTGTGTGGAAAACAGAAAACCCACAGTAAATTTAAACTGCAGTCCAGACCTCTCACCAATTTAAACATTTGATGTATCAAGAAACGAAAAGTCCAGCAAAAAATACCCAGGACTGTTGAAAAGCTAAAATCCTCCATCACCCAAGAATGGGACAACATTCCCTCCAAAACCTCCAGCAGCTGCTCTCCTCAGTTCCTAGATGTTAACAGACTGCTTCACAGAGGGAAACAATTGTTCCAACTTTTTTGAAATGTGTTGCTGCCATCATATTTAAAACTACTTTATTTTTTCCAAACACAATTTCTTAGTTTAAACATTTTATATGATTACCATGTTCCATCAGGAGTAAAATATGGGTTTATGAGATTTTGAAATCATTGCATTCATTTTTATTTCCATTTTACATAACGTTCAAACTTTTTTTGAACTGGTGTTATAGGTGCATGTACTCTGTTTTTCTTTGTGTTTGTAGGTGTGTGTACTTTGCTGCAGTGTGGTATTATAACCACCTGGCTGGTTTGATGAACATTGTGATGATCACAGAGGACAAAAACGCTGTGACTCAATTCAGCAGCTTGAACTCTGGAGTTTTTGTCATCTCCCTTGAGGTAAACTGTTTCACTCAGACTACATCTTACACATTTAACAGTGAGACCCATAGGTACAGAAGCCTCATGTACCAAGACTTGCATGGATTTTTTTTAAACAGGGCGTACACTTAAATGGAGAAAAATAAGTCCTATATGTGTGATTCTCATCTTTGCACAATCAAAAATCATGTCTTCATGTGGAAAAATATAAGGGATTTCTTGGCATGTGAGTTGGAGATGCTTCAATGTAGGGTAGTGGGGCATAAAGACATTGTTTAGAATGCTGTCTCACATTAGCGCTGAGCGCAAGAGGATTGCAGCGTGTGTGAAGCTGCTGTGGTCACAGCAGCACATGTCCACAGAATTTGTAAAAAATGGTCAGACATAAAAGTGGAAACAAACCAGATGGCAACTGCTCATCACCCATTGTTGACTATTAATGTTAGACACCACCTACATGGAATATACAGTATACACTATTATTGTAAATGAATGCAGGGTGATGGTGGCTCCGCTGCTGTTGAGGTCAGGACAGAATCCCAATCAAGAAGTTTATTTAACTGGCACTTTTCTCTAATGTGGGTTACAGTGGTTACAACTGTTAATTCACATCAAGAACGTTGTGAGTTCATCTCCTGCCTGGGGCCTTTCTGTGTGGAGTTTGCATGTTTTCTCCAGGTACTCCAGTTTCCTCCTACAGACCAAAAACATGCATGTTAGGTTAATTGGTAACTCTAAATTGTCTCTAGGTGTGAGCGAGAGTGTGAATGGTTCTTCATCTCTGAAGCTGTTTTTTGATTGTTCAGTCTCAGCATGACTTGCTCCACCCTAATTCAACCAAACTCTGTTTTTACATTATTTCTGTGGTTTTCCAATATAACTGAGTGCCCCCTCCATGTTGGTGGGTCTTTGTAGCATGGCCGCCCAAAACTTACCACCAAGGGGTAAATAGGTGAAATAAAGTCACAAAACACTCACCATTCTCTGCTGTCAGTATCTGTACTTTTTTAGTTCTTTTTGGTAATCTTTTGTGTTAGGTTTATGGTCAAGTTTCCTCTCATGTTCCCATAGTTCTGTTATCCTTGTGTTTTAGTTTATTCCCTGTGTTTATTATTATGTTCTTGTGTAGTTTTGCTCCCTGTGCCCTCTTTGTCCCCTGTATCATAATTCACCTGCCCTCAGTCATTTGTTCCTCAGTGGTTTTCCTTGTTAGCCTGCCACTCCCATCTATACCTGTTGTCGTTCGACGGGGTTTGCCCCCTTCAGCTTGCCTTCAGATGTTAATGAACCAGTCCTGGACCCAGGGTCTTACCCAAATGTCAACATTGTTGGCCTTTAATAAGCTGATATTGCGGTAATGGTTAACCCGGTCTAAATTACGGTCTCCTTACTCTGAGATCACCCCAGCTTCCCTCGAAGGAGAATCATTCCAGCAGCTGAGGACGACAATAATCCAACGAGCTCTCAGTGTTAAGACCATCCACTTCCTGTTACGACAACCAGACCGGTTCCTTCAAAATCCAGGAATAGGATTTCAGGGTGATATTTTATTTCTGTTATTGGGCTGAACCTCTTGTTGTGAAACCATCCACAGATCGTAGAACCAGGCTTTTTTATATCTAGGATTTTGTGAAAATTTAGACAGAATTGCTGTTTAAGGTAGGCAGATGTGAACTTCCCCAAACTGCATCCAGGTTTTGTGAAAATTTGACCTAAAATACTCCTCAGGAAACTGTTAAAAATTGTTATAAA
>JAOXNZ010000044.1:34227696-34241502 GCA_028566095.1 Kryptolebias brasiliensis | reverse complement strand
CCGACTATTTCTAGCCGGAACCTCTCAACCTCACACACCAGCTCAGGCTCCTTCCCCACCAGAGAGGTGACATTTCATGTCCCAAGAGCCAGCTTCTGTAGCCGAGGATCAGACCACCAAGGTCCCCGCCTTCGGCCACCACCCAACTCACATAGCACCCAACCCCTTTGGCCCCTCCCATAGGTGGTGAGCCCATGGGAAGGGGGACCCGTGTCACCTCTTCGGGCTGTGCCCTTTCGGGCTCCACAGGCGAAAGCCTGGCCACCAGGCACTCGCCAACGTGCCCCACCTCCAGGCCTGGATCCAGAGTGGGGCCCCGGTGACCCGCGTCCGGGCGAGGGAACACTGTGTCCATTTATTTGAATCATCAAAATCATAAAAAATGAATTCTCCATGTAATGTTTTTTAAACTCTCCCTGTCCTTCCAAAAAGCCAAAGTTTCTCACAAACTGTCCTCAAAAACTGCTGGTTTTGGACTCTTCAAACACCCTACCTCCCAGCCTTATTCTAAATGCCTGGAAAATGCATTTCTGATGTTCTAAATTTTCAATTGTTTGGGGGGAGGACCCCCAGACCCCCTTGGTCAATTGGATTTGCCCAGTGGATGGTCAGCCCCCTACTTTTTCTGAATAGCCTCCTACTCCTGAAACCTTTGAACACCTTGCTCTCTAATTTAGGTGGAGCTGCAGATTTCCAATTTAGCAGTATTAGCCTCCTGGCCAGCAGAGTTGTGAATGCAAATTAGTCCTTTAAAACTGGAGAAAGTGAAATGGGCCATACCTTGAACAAGTAAGTTAATACATTAGGAGCACTAGATTAGATAACCTAAGAAAACTTTTAGACCAGATCCTCTTCATGGAGGGACTCCTCCAAAACATGTGTGAGGAATTTGCTGTGGCCTGTTGGCATCATTCACACAGAGGGGACACTCTGTTGAATATTTTTACAAGCCTGGCTTTAGTCAAGTGAGCTTGATGTAGGATCCAATATTGCATGAAACTGAGTCTAGCACAGATTGAAGATCTGTGTACCCTTTTTAAAGCCTCCTCCCAAACATCATCTGAAATTACATCCTCAAGTCTGTCTCCCATACAGTTTTTAACACAGTGGAAAAGTTTGAAAGGGTAAAAGTATTTTAGTGTATAGAAGAATTTGTCCCTCTCAGTGAGGGGAGAGGTTGCAGAAACACTTCAAAATCAGAAAGATTACATAGAGCTGGAAATTATGGGGAGAAGCTTGGAGGTAAAAAATGTTCTTCAGGACAAGAGAATTTACTTGCTAGATGCTAAAAAGAAGCAAAAGTAGAATCAACATACAAATCTCTCCAGGTTTTTATACCTAACCTATAGAGAAAGTGTTATCCAATAAGGATAGAGGAACTCCCTGTAAGAGTGTTTGCAGTGTTTAAATTAAACTCAGATTTTAAGAAGCGCAGCCATTATCACATTCTTAGTTTAACTAGAATGTGAAGTAGAAGAGTGAAGAGTGAAGTGAAGAGGTGAGTATCTTAAGGTTTTCAATGCTACCAGAAGCCATGATGGAGGGAATTAATTCTCTACAGAATCCAATAACTCAAATCTCTTATATTAGTTGTCCAGTAGTAGTACAGAAGGTTAGGTAGTACCATTCCACCCAGAGCCTTGGGCCTCTGTAAGACTCGATGGCACAGACTGGGTGGTTTCTAGCCTCAAATAAAATCCAGAATAAGACTGTTTGTCTTTCATAAAACAGTTAAAGAGAGAAAAGTTGGAAGAAGCATGGGGAGATGTTCATTTGATGACAATCTTTCTTGCAGCCAACGAAATATTTAGGAGGGACCATCGCTCAAAATTGGTTTAATTTGTGTAAGCAAAGAGAGCAAAAGTTGATTGGGTAAAAGTTCAGGGGTGTGATGTGATAAGATAATTTTCGACTTGCATAGATCTTTGTTTTTTTTATTCTTATCTGGCTGTTTTGTCATTGCATTTAAAGGATCTAAAAACTTACCCATAAACTCTGCAGGTTGTGGACCTTCTGAACCCTCTGGCAGACCCATAAATAAAATCTTATTCTGTCCAAAGCCTGCTTTCAAGTCTTTCCATCTCCACAGAGTTTTGCCATATAAGCTTGCATGCTAGTTAGTTGGTCGTTATGCTCATTAGCTGCACTCTCAAGATCAGAAATGGTTCCACTTTGTCAAGCAACTTTTTCTTTTAACAGTTTTACGGCAGTTGCCTTTTCCTTCTTAACCCATTCTGATATTAGCAACTCAAGTTTGGTTATAATTTCAGCTCATAGGTTGTCTGTCATTACTTTGATGCACCGCAGCATTTCCTAATTGGCATTTGGGGAGCCGAACTCCGAGGTTGGATGGCGCGTCCCTCCTCAGCCAGTTCTGGCAGACTTGTTTTCCGCCAAAGACTCTAAGTTTTATCTGGATAAATGTAAAGGATATAGAAGTTCTGATAACTCTTAAACACACCACCATGACAAGCGATGGACAGATTTAAGGTGTTAATTAAAATATATTATATTCACATTACCACAGAGCTCGCATCATACTCTGCTCATTCACCATAAGCCCCCCACACAAGCCATTTCTACATCATTAACTTGATATTGTTCCGATGGAGCCATGTTGCAAAGTCCTGCTTTTTTTAAAGCTTATTGCAGTCTGTCTACAGCTTCGTGGCACTCAGCAGAAAATATGACTTTTGAGGAAATTTAGGTTTCCAATTTTTAAAATATTTTCAAAATCATACATAAGTAAAAAACAAAAGTCAGTGTGTTAGATTTTTTTTAAGATTAGAAACCTTAGCCCATATATTTGTTAGAACTTGTTTTCGATTAAATTTGACAATTAAAATGCAGACATTTATTAATTTAATCATCACCTAAATGAGGGACACTGACTGCCTTAAGATGATGGTGTGATATTTTATTGATTATTATTATTATTTGACAATCTGACATTTATTTAAAATCTTGCAGCACCAAGCACAACTATGATGAAATATAAATGTTGGTATAGTCTGATTTTTCTACATGGGTAAGAACAGACTAAGTGAATGGGTTGCACTTCTTACCGACAGTTAATTGAAACAGTTACCATGGTGATCTAGCAGCGCTCAAACAGATCTTCCGATACTGAAAAATTTTAGCTTTTACCTCAACATAGCTGTGAAGCAGGAAATCTCGCTCTTTAGTAACTCCTCAGGTGTGTCCAATAATTGTTTTCACATCATTAGCAGTTTCCCAGAATGGCCTCAAAGTGTCACCAACGAACCAAAACCTGTAGAAATGTCTGTAAGTCGGCTAATAAGTTGGCGTAATGCTGCTCACGTTTCCATCATGAGTGTTCATTATCAATACGTCTGGTTTTGTGTGAAAAGGGTGTATGCCACTTTTTTTTGTCTCTGTAGCATTGTTAGCCCTTTATGAAAACTGAAGTTCAGCTCTTTAACTTTAGCGTTGTTCGCACTTTGCTTTGTGTTTTTGCATAAAATTACAATGTAAAGCGTCTCGGCCAGTGGAGTCTGTCTGGTGTCAAATATGATCATATTTGTTCTTCGAAGCTTTCTTCACTCAACTTATTTTGTTTGTATTTCTAAGGATTATTTGCAGAACTTCTGGCCGGATTTGCAGGCAGCTCATGACCTCTACAACTCCATCTCTCAGGCGCTGCAGGAAAAGGAGGCTGAGAACTTGCAGAGAGAGTTTTCAGAACATCTTCCTGCTGAAGTCCTAGAGGCTGGAATCAAATCTGGACGCTACATTCAGGTACAAATGTGCTTGCTTCATTTCTCTCTCTTCACTGATGAGGTAAAAAAAGGGCATTCAGTGAGATGTTTTAGTTGTGAAGGTGTAAACTTCTTCTGGCCTGACAGGCTGCATCTGTGTTAAACTAATTTATTGAGTGTTAGATTTGTTTTCAAAGGCAAGGGAAAAAAATTGATATGTTGGAGATTAGAAAAAAGGGAAAATGTTCAGCTTTGGAACAATGCTGGCAGAGATTTTCAGACCCAGATGTTTTAAAGAATGTATTTTTGTTTGCCTGATGGGTACATGAACTGATTTAATAACTGAATATGTGTTTTTGATTCTGTTCGATCAGGGGTCTCTGAATGTGAGCAAACATCGAGCACAGAATGAAGCTTTCATCATAAATGACAGTTTGTCCAGCAAGAACACTGGTACAAAACTCTATAACTTCAAAGTTTCTGTTGAACAGTCACAAGAAACACATTTAGCTACATTACCAGACAACATGGGTAAAATCATGCTTCTTCTTGTTTTCCCACCTCAGATCTCAGTAGAGGAGTGTTGGTGTTCGGTTCTAAGAGCCGTAATAGGGCCATACACGGTGATCTGGTTGCAGTGGAGCTGCTGCCAAAGGGTGAATGGAGGGGAAAGGTCACAGCTCTGACTGAGGGACAGGTGGACGAGAAGACGGGGGAGGACAGCAAGACTAAACCCATGCCGACAGGTGGGACCAAACCCTCCAAGTCCAACAGAACCATGTTGTTTTCTGTCTGTTTGGCTGAACTCACATGACTACACTTTAAACCGGACAGGTCGTGTTGTGGGGATCCTGCAGAGAAACTGGAGGGACTTTGTGGTGACATTCCCCTCCAGGGACAGGACTCAGTCTCAAAGCAGAAATTCCCAGCGTATTCTGGCAATACCCTGGGATCGACGCATCCCCAAAATCCGGATCAGCACCCAGCAGGCTGATGTTTTGCAGGTCCAACTCACCATCTTCTGTCTGTTGACTTATCTGCACAAGTTTCTTTTCAGTCAAACATATTTTTCTCTCTACGTGTATTTTTTTCTGTTATTTAATGTTTGAAATTCTCAGTGTGCAATCAGCTGCTGTCACAGTGTAGATTAAATACACATTCTTTCAGTTTTGAGATTTTATGTATCAGGGCATAAAAATAATCAAGTCTTTTTGAGTCATGAAGTCAAACTTTTCATAAAAATTACCCCAGCAGCTCCTTTTCTGAATTATAAGATTGATTAGCCAGTTCCTCATCAGCAATGGGTTCTGGTCAGAGAGGTAAAACACAGAAGGAATGGTTAGATTTCTTAACTACTGCAAAGCTCAAACTGTGTCCATTTTGAGTTTGCGCCAGCATTTTATAAACATCTGCATGGATAGTTGATAGTTGTATCATTTGTATGGACAGTTGTGAGGTATCTGCAATAAAACAACACCAAACAACAAGAATTAAACGTATGAAGGCTAATCAAGCCATATTGTTAGCTTAGCAATGACTTAGCATACTACATTAGTATATTTAACTTAATATCAAGCTTAATAACTAAAAGCATAATATTCACTCAGAAATCCGTACTTAATAATGCCTAACAAGCATTCATATATCCAACAATAATTCCCCTTTACCAAAACAGTATGTTAAACATATTATTGAATAATGCATTTAACTGTGTTCAGTCATGCATACAAAGTCCCTTTGCTTAAAACACACAATATAAATGAGGCACTGCAAGTTGGCAGCACTGATAAAGGACTCTAGAATGTCTTCAGTAGGCTGCCCTCTGGTGTGAATTCACCCCCCACAGAAAGCCTCAGGAGCACAACCATAATACTTGTCTTTATCCACAAAACACATGTGGACTAGGCAGTCAAACTGCCATGACCCCTTTAGCAACTCTGCAAGGGTAAAGCTATGGTCCACTGTTCCACAATCAGGACTACAGCCATGCAGCTCCTCCTAAATCTGAGTTTCAACCAACACCCTGGAGTAAACTTTATTTAACAACTAAACCAAAATACAGAAACAATGTAACTTAAGTCTACCCTTTCTGCTTTGGTAGGATTTAGGAGGCTCAGTATCAGCCAAGTGCTGCTGATCAAATGAATTGATTATAGTTCAGTCAATTTGCTGCTCTGAAGCATACAGGTGTGTGTTAACACAGTGTCAAGGTGGAAAGACATTAGCAATGACCTTAGAGAAGTAACTGTTGCTGCCCATACATTTGGAAAGGGTCAAATGTAATTTGAAGAGACAAACATTATTCACAAGTGGAAAATACTTAGGACAGCTGCTAATCTTCCCAGGACTGGACATCCCAACAAATTCACCCTGAAAGTCAGACTGTGCAGTGCTTAGAGAAATTACCTCCATCTCAGGTTCTACAGGCCTCAGTAAGCAGGTTAAAGGTCATGTTGGGACATTTAGGAAAAGCTGAACAAGTATGGCTTGTTTGAAAGTATGAGATGGAAGGGGAGTTTGTTCCACAGTTTAGAAGCTGCTACACTACACTTAGCACGATCCCCCCTCAACTTAAACCTAGATTTTGGGGCAGTAGTGCCTCCAAAAAACATCACTTCAGTCTTATTTTTATTAAAACTCAAAAAGTTCTGAGCCATCCAGGCCTTTATGTCTTCAAGACACCTTAGAAGTGGACTGATAGAGTATGCATTTGACTTTTTAAGAGGGACATAAATCTGTCATCTCTTCTCTCTAAAAAGAACATAGCACCACAACTTAGGATTTGAAAGTTTGAATAATGATTTAGTTTTTACTATATTTCAGAAATGTATTTGTTTTAAAAAGAAAATTATCTAAAAATATAATAACTAGGTTTTCTTTTTTCAGTCATCAAGAAAGAAATAGAATTCAGAACACATACTGTAACATTTGCAAAATGTGAAGGTATTATTGTCCAGATTTTTAGGGGAGCAGTAACCAGTTTGGGTTTGAAATCAGCTCAGTTTGACCATAAATATTAAAAAGTTCAGTGTGTCTCAAAATGTGACTCATTGTCTCCCCTGTGTCCTCCCCCAGGACCACAGAGTGGTGGTGCGCATTGACTCATGGGAAAGCACGTCGCTCTATCCCAACGGCCACAGTGTGCGCGTTCTGGGTCGAGCTGGAGAGCTGGAGACTGAGATCCAGACCATCCTCACAGAGAACTGCATCCATGTGTCTCAGTTCTCTGAAGCCCAGGTTAGAGCTGTGACTGAAACTGGTTTTACTTTGGTGTGCTGGAGCCAAACAAAAAACAAAAATCGTCTTTAAATCCTTTTAATAATCTGCTGATTGACATTACCTGAACAAATACATCTGTTTTTATTGACAACAGTCCCAACAATCCAATCAGCCAGTAACGTTGTATAATCTTGGTTTCTCACAGTCTGGTTTCCATGTAAACACTCTTTGATAATTCAAAATCTAACCAGCATCCTCAGATTTTGATTGACAGCTCAGTGAGCCTATAAGGGCTTTCATGTGGTGTTCACGGAGTCTATTGGTCCTTCAGAAAATCTGTGGAAAACCTATAAGTTTTGGACCAGGACTGGGTCAAACATCAGGCTATGGTTCTACTTC
Source organism: Kryptolebias brasiliensis (assembly GCA_028566095.1). Classification (NCBI taxonomy): domain Eukaryota; kingdom Metazoa; phylum Chordata; class Actinopteri; order Cyprinodontiformes; family Rivulidae; genus Kryptolebias; species Kryptolebias brasiliensis. The sequence continues at coordinate 34,234,165 of JAOXNZ010000044.1, read as the reverse complement.
CGTTTTAATTTTTTTTTACTCCAGGCATCTGTTTCCAGAAAACATTCAAAGTTTCCAGTGGATTCAAACATCCTGGATCTTGGTCCCTAGAACATTTAGACTTTTTCTGACTGTTTTGGAGAAAATTCAGACCAGAACTAAACATTTAGTCCAGCTGGTTCTAGAGCAGATCTCAGGTTAGTTTGGAGATGACATGCAAAGGAGCTTAGCGTCATTTTTCTGTACTTCGGAGAATTGAACAAATATTCATCTTAAAATTATTTCCCTTCAAACCATTGATGATGTGATAAGCCTCTTAAACTTTTCAGCACTGAGTTAATTTTTTTGTTGTTTGCATAATTTTATTTTATTTTTTTTATCTAACATTGATAGTGTGTTCTGGGAAAAAGAAAGTTCATCCTTTTTCAGTTCCAGGGTTTTCCAATTCAGAACATAATAAAATTGATCTGGTCTTCACCAAGTTCTCTTTCATAGCATTCGTTTTCTGTCTCTCATTGGAAATGCCCTCGGCATAATATCATCAGAAGCTCCTTTTAGCCAGCCAGAATTGGCTGGAAATAAGCCTGTCAGTGTCAGGAAGGGGAGGGGGGAGGGACCCCCCAACTGTCAGTGCAGCGACGGTTGCACTGACAGATTATTGAAAAACTAATCCTCACAACAAGCAGAAGTTTCAAAAGGCTCTCCCATAGGTACTGTCTCTCTCTCTTAGAGCCTAGCTAAACTGTCTGTAAACACAATCTCAAGCTCAGTTGGTCATGAAAACCCATCTTTATTTAAACTGGATTTATACCTGCACGACCTCAACATCCAGTGGCCTGAGGTCCAAGCTGAAGTAGTATGCTTGCAATTTCACAGAAAGAAACTACTGAAAAGCTAAGAAAATTGGTAAACAACTGGCTGTCTCATGGCAAGCAAGCTCTTTAAGGAGAAACACCAGTAGCTGGCAGTTCGGTGCGGGACTGTGAAGGGATAGGGTCTCCTCCAACTACCCCCAGTCGAGCCAGCGGTCACGGCGCACCTGCACCCGAAGACCTCCATGTCAGTGGTCACCTTGATATAAAAGAGGTGAGAGGAGAAGAAAAGAGACAATCAAAGCCTGAAGCTTTGTCTTCCCAGATGTATGTTTGCTGCCACGACTGCAGCCCCAGCACCAGACCTTTGCTCATGAGGTATCTCTCATACCTCCCACCTTCAGAATCCCAAAAGTGCTGAAGGCACAAGGAGCTGCACAGGCATTGCAGAAACCCTCCGTCTTCAAAGCACTGTGTCAGAAGAAACTTGAAGGCTCTCATCCTGACCATCCAACACCTACCTCCACTCAGGTGTTAGGGAGAAGGAAACAGCTTGCCTGACATCTTACCTGAATGGAGGGAGCGAGCAGAGTTCACTTTCCTCCACAGCTCTGTTCCCAAGCCCGTTCAGAGAGTTCGGCATAGTTCAGTGCATGACTGAGATGTTTGAACCTGCTCAGCATGCCACAAAGAAAAGATGAAATAGGGTTCATTATGAGGAATTCCACAGTGACCCCCGTTCATGTCCCACAAGCACATTTATCTGTCAGATAGAAATAAATGTTCACAAACTGTCACATGAAGCCAATAAGCCAAGGGCACAGTTAAAAATGTTGCAAAACATTAATATAATCTCATTAGGGGATTTGGTCCTTCCTTTCTTGAAAGGACTGAGACCTCTCCCTATGTGAAGAGCTCTGCAGCGAACAAAATGCCACATGCATGTGCAGTGCAATACGTTCAAGGGGGCAGGGCATTGAAAGACTGACCTGTCAGCCAATTGACAATGAAAGTAGAGAAGCAGGCAGAATGCACAAACTCCGAGTGCATTTTGAAAACTATAAAAAGGAGATACAGACTGCAATTTGCCATATATGAAGATGTACATAGACTATTGGTTGATTGCAGCATCCCCTCACCAAGAGGCTGCAGACCACACAGCAGTGTTAACCCAGCACATGATGGATCTGGGCTTCAAAATAAGTATGGAGAAGAGTGTTCTGCTTCCTTCTCACAACCTCTCCTTCATAGGTTTCTGAACTCAGGCCAGAGTGAGACAAACAGGACAGTGAAAGCCGTGGAGGCTGCTATAAGTTTTGGTTCACTTGAGCCTGGATTTGAATAATTTTAGATCCTGGTAAAAATCATAATTTTTGTTACATTTTGATAATGAAAACCTAGGAATTGAAAGAAGGTGATTTTTTTTTTTTTATGACTGTAGAAGTCTGGGGTTTTTTTGTCTGAAAATTAAATTTCTATATTCAATTAGCACGTTTTGTTTTGTGAACGCTGAGAAATGTTTTTATCTTTTCGTCACTTTTTTCTGTGAACGTCCATCGGTCAGCTGAGAGAGATGCCGGTGAACTCTCCAGAGAAGCCATGGATGGTGGATCTGACTCAGGTGGAGAAGCGGCGTGACCTCAGGGAGTCTCACCTGGTGTTCAGCATTGACCCACAGGGCTGCGAGGATGTCGACGACACACTGTCGGTGCGCAGCCTTGCTGATGGGAAGCACCTGGAGCTGGGGGTCCACATCGCCGACGTCACTCACTTCGTCTCTGAGGGGTCGCTCACTGACCTGGAGGCCCGAAGCAGGTGAGCATTTTAATTTTAGTTTTGACAGACTTTAGTATTGCCCATCACTGAAGGTAAAAGGGCAATAATGTTTTTGCTTATGTCTGTGTGTGTGTGTGTGTTAAGTTGTCTGTTGTGTTATGAAGATATCTCAGTAACCAGTGGACAGATTTTATTAAGACTTTCATAAAGTATTCACTGTACAGTATGTACATCTACAACTCAGTCTTTGGAGTCAACACAATTCAAGATGGTTGCCACAGCTAAGTGACCTTAGCAAACACAAAAATGGCTTTACCTTTGGTTGGTTTTACAGATATCGAGCTAAAATTTGGTGTGGTAGTTGCTGAGAATCATCCACGACTTATACTCCGAGAGCTAACTGATCACGAAAAATGAATTATTAAAATTTTGCCTTAAGAAAAGCATCTCATGAACCACTGGACCGATTTCAATAAAACCATATGAAAGTAATCACTGGATTTACATCTGCAACTGATACACTTCTGGAATCAACCCATTTCAAGTTCGCCACCACAGCCAACTGAGCTAAGCTTGTGTGGACATTTTCATCTTTTGATAGTGTTGATGACTGAATCTGCTGTCTTCATGATGGTTTTAGGGCCACCACTTACTACCTGGCAGACCGCAGGTATGACATGCTGCCAGCTGTTCTCAGCTCTGACCTCTGCTCGCTGCTGGGGGGCGTCGACAGGTCAGTAGACTCAGTTTATCTCCTCACAGAACGTCCAAATGCTCCATCGGCCCAACAATTTTTCCCTTGTGTTCAGGTATGCCATGAGCGTTCTGTGGGAGCTCGACGCTCAGACCCTCGCCGTCACCAAGGTGTGGTTTGGTCGCACACTGATCCGCTCCTCCTACCAGCTATACTACGAACTGGCCCAGGCGCTGCTGAACGGGGAGGAGGCCGAGGTACCAGAGCTGGCCCGGCTGGACTCTGAGGAGAGGGGCGTCAGGCTGACTGAGCTCATCAAGGCACTGGAGACACTGACGCATGTAGCGAGACACCTTCGGGCTCAGAGGGACCAAGGAGGAGCGCTGGAGCTGGAGGGGGTGGAGGTACAAACCATTAGTCCTGTTTATGTGTTTCTGATCATTTGGTCAGACAGAAATGGTTTTGATTGGTTCTACCTGTTGGTTGAAATCAGGACTGGGCAGCATTTGGTATGTAGAGATCCATACTGACTCAAATAAAGCAACAGAAGGTGCTTCACATTGAATCTGTAAGAATGTCCTGCGGTTTCAGAGCTGTCCCTTACTGTTTTCAATGATGTCAATGATGAGTTTGATGATTTCCTCACAGGTCAAACATCCTGATTTTTAGAAACCTGCTCAAAATTTAAAGAGTCACATTTTTACCCATATGACCTCAGTGAAGTTTTTTTCTGTCTTTTAAAGGAGATTAGCTAGATAAATGTTTTTAAATGTTTGTTACCTGGTAAACCTTTCAGACAAATATAAACTGTTTCTCCCTGAAGGTTTTACACATAAAACACACAAAGAAAGTCCGCTTTTCTTAAACAGTCGTGTTATATTTTCACTTCTGCCAGCAAATCTCAATAACAGTTCAAAGTTCAAATGTTTGTCCATTTTTTCTTGTTTTCTGATGTTTCTAAACAGTGATGTTTGTTTGAATATTTTTTGAAAGACTCTTTGGGTTTTGTCAGAGACTAGTTTCAGAAGTGGAGGAATTCATATTAATTGTTCTTAATTACTTGTTGGCACCGTCTGCCCTTCAGGTGAGAGCTCAACTGGATGAGGAGAGGAACATCACAGCGCTGGTCCCCAGGCAGCCTCTTGAGGTCCACGAGACCGTGGCAGAGTGCATGATCTACGCCAACCACTGGGTAGCACGCAAGATCCAGGAAGCTTTTCCTTATCAGGCCCTTCTGAGGCGCCACCCGCCCCCCCGACAGGAGCTGTTTAGCCAGCTGGTGGACACGGCCAAGGCCAGGGGTTTCACCATTGACACCAGGTGACTAAGTTACAGGAAAATTAAGAAAGTCCTGTCAGCGTAGCCTAGAAACGTGTGATCCTATAGCTTTTTTATCATACAGACAGACAACTGTATCTTTATCAAAGCCATTGTGGATTCAGAGCGGAGGCAAGAAATTATAGCTGACCGAAACAGGTTCAGTTAACCAATCAGAGGTAAATAAGGCTGGTTACAATCCCTTAAACACCTTCAGTCATAAACACTTCAACTAAAGTTTAACATTTAAAAATATAGAAACCTGAAGAAATAAGAGATTATATCTTTCAGAGCGTCAAACATAAATAAGAAAACAAAGTTAAACACAAACTTTTGAAACAACTTGTAGACAAGTCAAAGTTTGTTGTTCATGAAGCTCCGTAGTTTTTAAACTTCTCACTCTGAACTTCTGATTCTGCTCCTGCAGGAACAACAAGGCCTTAGCTGACTCTTTGGACAGGGCCGTGGACCCCCAGGATATGCTAGTGAACAGGCTGCTCAGAATGATGGCCACCCAAGCCATGTCCCAGGCTGTGTACTTCTCCACTGGTTCTCAGCCTGAAGACCAGTTCTACCATTATGGTAAACCAGATGTTGTTACTGCCGTTTCTCCTGCTTCAAGCCAATTTTAAAAATTAATCTTTAAGGTGAAATCTTCTCCTGTTATCTGATAAAACTACCTCTTGATTACTGATAAAATCATCTGTAAACAAGTTGAAGCGTAGTGTTTTGTTTGTTAGGTCTGGCTCTGGACCGCTACACCCACTTTACATCACCGATCCGTCGGTATGCCGACATAGTGGTTCACCGCCTACTGACTGAAGCTCTAGCGATTGAAGAAGGGGCGGAGCTTGTTAAAGTACAGACCGGTAATAAAGATTTGGAGGAACTGGCTGTGCACATTAACAGCAGGAACAGGGTAAGAACTGTTTGATTGTTTCTGGAGCATAACTATTTGCTTCTTTCTGATCGTATGAGATCTGATGTTTGCAGGCAGCTCAGCGAGCCCAGAACTCGTCTGTTGGGGTGTTTCAGTGTCTCTTCTTCAAAGAACGAGATCCTCAGAAGGACCCATGCTGCGTGGCCGACGCCATCATCTACTCCATCCGAGACAACGGTGTGCTGGTGTTCGTCCCAGAGTAAGAACTGATCTGGAGTCAGTTGAAAGTTTTTTAAACCTGCAGACTTATTTAAAGGAAAATATTTCCTGTTTGTAAGAAAAATTTTATAAAAATAGAATGTTATTTAGAATTGGGCTTAGTGAATTCCTAAAACAGGTGCGCTCATGTAGCTTTCAATAGGTTTGTACTGATCTGATCCCAAGTATTGGTTCAAGGAGTTTTTGATCAATCGGGGTCACTAAGACCTCTGTTGTTTTGTTGTTTTGTGAACATTTTCAGGGATTCTGACTATTCAAAGAAAAAAATGAAGGTGTTCAGACTCCAGAATCAAACGTTTGGTTTTAGAACAAGTTAGAATTTGCTGTGGTATTTCAGGAATTTTTTCTTAAAAAAAAGGAAGGAGTGAACATCTGTGGAACCAGCTCATTGATCTAAACTTGTTTTGTAGGTCTGATCCACTGATAGAGACAGAAACTTTGATGTTTTTGAATCAAACAGGTCAGTTTAAGAACTGAATTCTGTGATATTTCTTTGAATATTAAACAACAGTCAGCGAACTACAATAAAAGTTGTTCTGGTTCTGAGACCATCCATCCATCCATCCATCCATCCATTTTCTTTACCTGCTTTTTCCATTCCGGGTCGTGGGGAACCAGTGCCTATCTCCAGCAGTCACTGTGCGAGAGGCGGGGGCAGGTTGCAAGTCCATCACAGGGCCACATAGAGACAAACGAGACAAACAACCATTCACACTCTCACTCACACCTAGG
>JAOXNZ010000044.1:34205358-34223755 GCA_028566095.1 Kryptolebias brasiliensis | reverse complement strand
CACTAGTATGTATGAACAGTTTTCATATGTGTGTATGCAAGCTATTTCAGAATTATGTCTTACCTGGCCTCCCATAGGTTTGTGCCTGTGTGTTATCTGCTTTTGTGGAAGTCCTGCCGGCATCCATGTTTCAGAGAGATTTGGCTGTAGGCCTACAATATACCTGGTGACAGCTAAGCTAACAGGTTGTGGTTAGGTTAGGGGGAAATGTTGCGGCTTCCCACTGGGTAGCTTATACAGCTACTCTGGGGTGGCTAACATGCAACCTGTAACACTGTAGTTAGTGTTTTTTGTTTGTGTTTGTGTGAGTATTTCTACTCTTTTGTTGATATTGCTACCAAGAAAACAGCTACTTGCTGTGATACTGCACAGACCAAGAGTGAAGCGCCCAGCGACTGAGCTTGCGCACGTGTCTATGGACAGTTTAGCTAGGTTCTGAGAGAGAGACAGTACCTACGGGAGAGTTGGTTGGAACTTCTGCTCGTTGCGAGAAGAGTTTTTTGAATAAACTGTATTAATGCATGTATTGGCCTTGAACAAAAATATTTGCAAATTTGAAACCCATATTTTTTTCATGATGGGACAGTAAACATCAGATATTTACAATAAGTTATTTTATTATTTCATCCATACATCCTGAGGAACTCCGGATTCTGAACCACTTGGTCCTGCAACAGATGGCTTCATTCCTGGCCTCTGCCAACCTGGGGGTCCAGTCAGAGGTCTGCCGTAAAGTGAAGAAACTAATTACTTCCCAGTGGTGGGTGTGTTTGCTCCCAGAGTACTGGGAGGTCCTCCACGGAGTCTGGCAGACAAAATGCAAGCTTGTCCAAACAGCAATAACATTGCCCTCACTTATGTCACCTGAGTAGTGCTGGCATCACCTTTGCATGTCAAAGAACCCATAAACAACAACACTCAAAATTCCTGTTGTTTATGCATGATAATTTGCCACTTATTTAACATGTAAGCAACAAGTAAACAACATGTCTAATACTTGTTGTTTACATGTCAAAGTCATGTGAAAAGTCATGTTTTTGGAACTGATGGCTTTGCATAGAAACGTAACAGTTTCACGCATTGGTTTCTTTATGGAATTTACCACAGGTTTTTATGCGCTTGTTAAAGCTCCATTTGAGTCTTTAGATCAAGTTCCTTAAAATTTCTGTCATTTAAATCAGCCCTGCTGCTAGTTATGACATTTGCAAAGAGAGTGATTTATTTTCCGCTCTGTGACTCAGAATGCTGCAGCAGTTCAGCTGTGCTGCGTTCTAATCGCCAAAAATCATTAGCTCTTAGAGTACAGTAGTGGAAATGTGCACTGCAGCTGACTGCTCTTCTCCATGTTTGTTCGATTTTAACTATCTAGCTCTCCATTGTGCCTGTTGGTTTCTGAACAGCTCTGCTCATTGCTGGTCTCTTTCAATTTGTCACCTTCCTCATCACTTATCACAACTGTAGTCTTTGTGTTTTCCAGCCTCCACTCTGATGCAGAGGTAATTTTTTTTATCTTGCTCCTTAGTGCAGAGCAGGGGCGCTGTAATGCAATGTAATGTAATTACACTTGACGCAAAGCTGCGTTTCGGAGTGTTTCTTAGTTTGAGCAGATTTCTTTGTGACTGTGGTACAGAACAGACTCACTGAAGCAAAGATTAATAAACTGGTCTTTGATGCAAAAGGTTGTTCTTTATTCTAAATCTTTCTGTAGTTCCATGTTTTGCTTGAATAAGTTTTCTGTCTGGATAATATTGTGTCTTTGAGAAACAAAAATTGATTTTTATTTGACTAAACTGTATTTTATAAACTAAGAACTGTGTGTTAATTTTTGAAAAGTAACCAAATCTTCAGGATCTGTTGGTGACATCTGCACGTTTGTTTTTTATGGCAAATTATAGAGTGTTTGAGGTTTGTCTGTGCACACCTTTTAGGAAGCATTTCATCAGCAGATAGTTTTACACCTTGTGACAGGAGAAAAGAGCTGCAGCATATTTTTTATACTGAGAGCCAAGCGTCTGTCCATCATATGTTTAGTCGGTTTTGTATCATGTGATATTTTGCTAACAGAGACAGAATTGACCACCAATACTTACTGGCAAAATCTTAAACAAAGATCTTGCAAAGTTTCTTGGCACTGAGAGTATGTGTCATGAACAACTTAGCTACCAAATTCTAGCTCAGTATCTGTAAAACTGACTGAGGTATAGCTAGTTTTGTGTTTTTTAAGATCATTTGGCAGCAAATAGTCTCCAAAGGTTAACAAAAACACATGCACACAGACACGGGCAAAAACATTATCACCCCCTCACCTTTGGGTGACAGGCAATAATAGGGACAAGTGCCAGTTTATTACTAAAATAGGCTTTATTGTGTATTGTGTAAAGCTGACAGGTTCCATAAGTGTTTGGTATTAACTGAAGCGGACTCTGCGCATTGAGCCCACAGTGCTGTTCTGGCTGCTCCAGTCAGAGAAGTTGTTGTAGTCTCGTTTCTCCAGAACATAATGAGGTCCTCTGTAGTTGGGCTCCTGATACACCACCCAGCTGTAACACCAGAACAATAGTCAGATCGGTCAGGATGTTCAGTTTCAGCACAAAACTACAAATGAGCTTCATGGCTCTGAAAGTTAATAAGCAAATGAAACTTGAACTGGAATAATTGTAAATTCTGTAAAAATATAGTGAGACTGCTGAGTGCTGAATGAAATTACTGAACTAAAACTGAATTCTTAAAATTAATTTAATAAGAAAGGGAACAAAGATCAAAACAGGCTGAAGTAGCAGAACACAAGCTAAAAGCAGAAAAATAGATGGTAAAGCTAAATAGGTAAAACAAGATGATAAAATGAGCAAAGCATATGCTAAAGCTCAAATAAAATTTTAAAAAGTTGCTAAAATGAGCAAAAGTGTCGATAAAAGTAGCAAAACAGATGCTAAAGTTAGCTTAACCTTTGCTGAAATGAACAAACCTACAGTAAAATTAACAACACTTATGCTAAAACAACCAAACCTAATTTGCTCAAATTAGCAAAAATAAAAAAAAGATATTAGCAAAACCATAGCTACACATAGCAAAACTGATGGTAAAGCTACAAGTAGCAGAATGCTAGTGAAATATTTTGAAAGGTATAAAAGTTTCAAAGACCAAAAGTCATAGTCCTCTATTCTTACCTAAGCTGAATATTTTCATATGTGTATGATTAAAGTAGCACAAAGGATGTGGAAGTAGTTTGATTGCAAAAACATCTATAAAAAAAATCTATAAACAGGAAAACAGCATCATGAATGCTGACTCAGCACTCACACTAATAAATCTGACACGTTTTTGGAAACTAGTCATGACGTACCACAGGGTACTGTTTACTTGGGCAGATGCTTTTTGCTTTTATTATGCTTCAATTAGGAAAAATCTATTTCTGTGCTGATAGTATTCAGTTGTTTTAGTCTAAAAAGTCACATGAAGTAAATCAGTTGGATTTCAAAAACAAAAACCTGAAGTGAATTTTCTGCTGCTAAACTTGGTCACATAGTCAGTCAGTCTGTTTGCTACTTATCACATCGGGAACATATATGCATTATTTTGGATGGCATGACTTTAATCTCTAGCGGTATCTTTAGCAACCTTGGAGTATCTTTTGACCAGAATTTGTTTTTAACTTTGGTTTGCAAAACTATTTACCAGCTTGGCATTCTTTCTAATATGCTGCCTTACAACCTGCAATTTAAATGGAGTTTAATTTGATTATCAGTAGTAAACAAAATGCTTCAGGTTAATGACATTTTCATAAAAACAAACAAACAAAACTTGTTTTAGATATTTCTGAAAAAAATACAGAAATGAAAGGTAAAAAAATATTCCAGAACCCTGAACATCCAACAGAGCCAAAATGTAATCACTTGTTTGTTGTACCATGTTTGATGTTTCATGAAAATTTCATGAAAAAACATTCATAACCTTTTGAGTAATCTTACAGACAGACAGACAGACAGACAGACAGACAGACAGACAGACAGACAGACAGACAGACAGACAGACAGACAGACAGACACTAGCGAAAACATAACTGCCTTGGTGGAGGTAATAACCTATATATGACAACAACACAACAAATCTCCTGAAATTTTGTTCTGGGTTTTGGTGCCACTCCAAGACTGACTTTGGTGTACCAAGGAATAGACCACAGAACTCAGGTGAGTCCGACTCAGGTCCCGCCTGACCTCATGGCTCTACGCTGGAGCGCACTCCTGGCAGGCATGTCTGCGGTGGCACACTAGACTTCATTAAAGGTTCTGACAATTTTACGTTTGGTCCGTAGGCTTTGTAAAGGTTCATCTCACAGAACCGGTATGGATGGGTTCGGTTTGAGGACATCCTCTGATTTGACTCAGAGACTATGATCACTCATGTGATTTCAGTCAGACTTTGAGTTTAAAAGTGAATGTTTTTGTTATGGGTGCCAGACCATGGACGGAGGAGGATAGAACCAACACCAGGTATTCGGCTCGGTTCTAAAGTCAGGGAGGTTCTGACTGAAGCTCATGCCAAGCAGGTGGAGCATTTGGCACCGGTCCTGCACAGTTGCACCAGGTTGCATGATGGGGAGACCCTGCCCCTCTGGACTCTACAATCTATGGAGAAGAAGTGGTACAGTACATTGCTGTGACACTTCACCTGCTTTAGGTCAGTATATCTGCTCAAAACGTGTTGAGTCAAGAAGGGCTAAAGCCATAAATCTTGATGATTTTGTGGATGTATTTACCAAAAGACACAAGAACAGGTAAATGATTTTTTAAATGAAACTAATATAGCCTGAAAAAGCAAATAAAATAAGAAATTGGGATAATGCTATAGTAAAATGTACATAGTTCATGATTTTGCTTTTTTTTTTTTTGTCCCTTTATTCCCGGTTTTTAACATTTATATTAACCTAGTTTTGTTCACAAAAGTACATAGCACCAAGCAAATTGAAATGTTTTTAAAATAATTAGACGTAGTGGCTTTAAACTTGGGAAAGCTTGTTTCTAGTAAATGTTTTGTTCAATGTACACCTTCAAATTAAAGATGAACATTTGACTTTTTTTAGGAAAAAGGACAAATAGCTTAATGTAAGGTCAGTTTATGGCATTACATGTGTCAGTAAAAAAAACATAACACATTAAACCTGACTGTTTGGAACTAATGGTATCTGTTCTGCTCTTTGCACATCACATAATCAGTAATATTATCTGTAAAATAAGAAATTGAGGTTCATCATGTGGCAATTCCTTAACTCCCATGTTGCCACAGTTTCCAAATTGTCATTTTACAACAACAGCATAAAAGAATTTCTGAAATGATTTTATGGCTTTTGGTTGTGGTGTGTCATCCCATTAAAAAAATCTGGCTGTGCCACTACCAGATTCAGTCCAACTAAGAATCTCTGGTTTGATTTAATGATTGTTGGACACAAACATCACCCATCCAACCTAGAGGAACAGTTTGGTCATGAAGAATGGACAAAAAGTCCAGGTTAGATGGACCAAGATCATGGAGACAAACATGAAGAGACTTGATGCTGGAATTTGTAAGTGAAGGGGGTGAAAACATATGCATGCACCACTTTTCAGTTTTATATATATATATATATTTTTTTTAAATATTTTTTTTTCTCATTTACCTTCACTAGTCTGAAGTATTTTTTGTAGTGGTATTGCTTATAATCAAATCGCTAATCTGTTTAAATTGCAGGTTTTAAGGCAATAGCAACAAAAATGATGAAGTATTCACCAAAAAGGAATACTTTTGCAACCCATTTTGAATTGCACTCACAGGGAATTTCTAGTACCTTCTTGTTTTATCTGCATATTATTGGTAAAATTGGGAGCATCCTGTCTCATTGTGATGGCCTCTTCTGAAGGAAGTTTGATTACTTAAGTTTGATTTGTGGGCAGCAATGGCTCAGGAGGTAGGGGTTCATCCTGTAACTGGGGGGTTGCTGATTCCAATTGAATGGCAGCCTCACTTCTGTCAGTCTGCCCCAGGGCAGCTGTGGCTACAATATAGATTACCACCATCAGTGTGTGAAAGGGTGGATGACTGATTGTAGTGTCTGAATATGGAAACATTGCTGGAGGGAGCAGGAGGGATGTTGAACTTACGCTCCTCCTAGGACCCGGATGGAGGCGACTCTGTTGAGGTTGTAGCGGCTCATGAGGTTGGGGATGTCATCTTGGATCTCCATCTTTTTACCGGAGAAACCAGCTCGCTCAAACAGCTGAGCTCTGGGAGGATTGTTGTCCTAAGAATCAGAGAGACACAACTGATCAGAGCCAGCTGTTTAACACCTACATTCATATAACTAAAGGAAAACTTCTTATTTATTCCTCTGGAGCTTTAAATTACTTTTTGAGTCTATAGTATGTTAGATTTTTTGAGTACAAAGAGCTCTAACAATAATTCTGTTGCACAATAATGTACATGTAATATAATCTTAAACCCCTAATTCACCTGGTAACAGGTGAACATTCTGATCTTGAAGTTGTTGGAAGTTAAAAAAATGTCCAAAGTGAGGATTTGAGTGATTTTGACAAGAACCAGACAGCTAGTTTTTGTTGGACAGCTGGGTCAGGACATCTTCACAACTTCAGATCTGTGGGGGTTCTAGGTCTGCAGAGGTCAGAACCTATTAAAACTGGTCCACATGGACACTTCTTTGACCTACCTAAAGACTGCTGTTGAATTCATTTTAAGATCCTTCTGCTTGCTTTTAAATGTGTCAGTGGTCTTGCTCACTGTACCTCCCTGATTTACTTCAGCCTTATGTTCCACCAAGGGCCCTTAGATCAGCTAACCAGCTCCTGTTGGTTGAACCAATGACTAGGCTGAAACTCAGAGAAGGTCTGGCTTTTTCAGTCATAGCTCTAAAAGTATGGAACAAGTACCCATTAAATATTAAACAGGCTTCTTCTCTTGCAGTTTTTAAGTCTCTCTTCAAAACATATTTATTTTCAGTCGCATTTGACAGTGTGAGTTGGATGGTTGTTGTTTCTCTTTTAGTCTACAACAGTCTCTGTAACATGTTTTATTCTGTTTTCATAGTTTTTGTTATATTTTTTATTATATGTGTCTTTGTTTGATCTGTTTTAGTAGTGTACAGGACTTTGGATAAACAAATTATTTTTTAAATGTGCTTTATAAATAAAATGGATTTGGATTTGCTGTTGGCCAGCCCCCACCCTCTTTCAGCAGGAGGATGTTCCCAGCCACGCTGCAGTAAAGCTTCAAGAACAGTTTGAGGAACCCAACAACTAGTTTGAGGTGTTGACTCCAAATTTTCCAGATCTCAGTCTAATCAAGCATCTGTGGGTGTTCTGCACCAATAAGTTCAATCTATGGAGACCCATCTCACAACTTCCAGAACTTAAGAGATCTGCTGCAGACAGGTTGGAGGTCTACAGGAGACCCTTAGAGGTCCAAAGTAGGTCTTTAGATATCCACAAGGCCTTCAGAGGTCCATTGGAGATAATGAGATCTACACTAAAACCACATTTTGTCTTTTTTTTCTTTTCAAATTTATTTTAAAATCACTCTTTTTTAAGCTTTTGTTAATTTTTTTATCAGTTAAAAAATACAGATTTAAATTTAGTTAAATCAGAAAAATCATGGTCTTCTTCACTAACAACCTGATGACCTCATACATTAAACCCCAACAGGTTATTTATTGTTTCCCTTCATATCTGTGGATTTTAAGGCTTTTTGATGGAGATTTTGTGTTCTCTGACAGTTTTGTTTTTTTGCACCTTAACATCTCTGTGATAGTTGAAGGGTTTACCTGCTGGGGAACTGCAGTCTCACCTGTTTGATGGAGCGGACAGAGGAGATGTGGTCCACCTGAGCACACCACCTGTCATAGCAGTTGTACTCCCCTCTGTCGGACATGTCCCACAGGTACTGACGGCCCCGGTAGTTCTCATGCTCGTACCCGACCCACCTTCACGAGGAGTCAAAGACACAAACAGCAGCACAGAGGAGAAAAAATACGTAAAAGTAGAACATTTCATACTGCTGTGCATTTTTTATTTTCTGTCAGTGTTTGGATTTACACTCTTCGGTACCTACAGATCAGACTTTAATATGAAAAACTTGTCCTGAAATTAGATAGATTTAAGCTCAAATTTCTTGGTTTACTCAGCATCCCAAACATTTAATGAAAAAAATAGATCTTTTTTTTTGTTTTGTAATCCTCTGCATTAGGTTGTGATTGCTGCACCTGGTTTGTGTCATTTCTTATTTTACCCTAAGTTTTCAGTTATTCTTCATCAGTGTCTTCTTTGAGTTGTTTGGGTTTTGTGTTTATGAATCACTTTGTCTTATGTTTAGGATTTTTGATCTGAATTACCAGCCTATGTAGCATCTTTATTTCATTATTGACACCCTTCCATAATCATGAATGCATCCAATTATTATTCACCCAATATTTTTTTGTTTCCACCATATTTTACAATTCACATTTCCTCCCTTTAAAATCTACCACTATCCTCACTATGTGAAGTAACAGAATAAATATTTGTTGGATAAACCGTATCTTCTTTCATACTTTGACTTGTGTAGAATTAAAAGCAAACATGGTATTTTGGACTTGATGATGGGCTGCTCAGCCTCTGGCCTGCTTTAAATGAACTGTAAATGCGGACTTACGCTCCGCTCTCCACCTGAACAGAGTTACATCTCTCTGGGAAGTTCTTGTCACTTATCCTGGGACAGTCGGTGTTCAGGTCCAGTCGTCTGCCAGTGAAGTTTCGCTGCTCAAAAAGGGTCACCTGAGAGCAGAGATGAAAACCATTAACATTTAGAGTCAAGTAGAAGATTAATTGTCACCATTTTTTATATTTTCTGTGTAATTTATAGCCAGCTTTTGTCTTTTCTTACAACTTTTCTGTGTGAAGCCTTCAGTAAAGAATTCACCTTTAAGTTTCCTTTCCTTCCATTTAGTGACTGATTTTATCCCCAAGTTTGTCAAGACATTGATTATTTTTTTTGTATTAGTGAGAGAAAAAATGGTACTTTAAAGTTTTGTGTAAGGACTTACTTGAATCTCCCATTGAATATATAACAAAGTCTTAATAAAATTATTTAGTCACTTTTTTAATACAAAATAAGAGCAGATCAGCAGATCAGCAGATCAGCTACTTACAATGTTAGCAGTTTGGTTATTTCTTAAGCTGGTAGTGGAAGAGCTACATTCAGTACCACCAGCGTATTAGAAATCCAAGCACTTGGAGTACACTGAGCTAACCCAGCTAACATGGCTAAGCAACACCCTTTAGCGGAAACTCTAAAAGGAAGAGACAAGTTTCACCAGGACAGACACAAGACAACAAGTATTACAGAACGAGAGACTGAATTTATCTGTCTGAGTGACCAACCCTTCGCTGTGCTGGAGAAAATAGGTTTTGGAACCACGGTACATCTGACTGTTCCTTCATAATCAACACACGTCTACCTGAGCTGTTTCAAAAAGTTCAACATCACCAAAACAACTGTAGGAACAACATGAACAAAGTTTTTTTTTACTGCAAAGTAGAGCTACTGAAGGGTAAAACACTGATTATAATAACTTTAATATACATATGGTTTGTAATCTGCAAGTCTGCTGTAAAAACAAAAAAATATTGGATTGAGATTGTATAAACCAATCTTTGAATCACTCTCTGGGACAGAAAATTTTGATTGGAACACCCTGTGCTTTTTTTAATCATCATGTATTAGTTGTATTTTTAAATTTTCCTTAATTGAACCTTCATATTTGGTTTGCTTTTCATAAAGCTAAATAAAATGTTTTTGGAAACTTGGGTTACACTTCTGTGATTTTATCACTCTTGAAGTGGTAGTTCAGCTATATTAAAGTGGGTTTCTACATAATTTGGAGAGATAGTTTAAAGCTGATTGAATTGACGATCTAACAGGTAGTTTGAATGCAGACTAAATAAAACATGCCAGACAAACCTTCTTCTCCAAAATCAGAGTGGAAATGACAACAATAATAAAGTATTTTTCTCTACAATTGACAGAATTATAAATCAACCTTCTCAAATCCAATCTGTCATTTAAAGAAAAATGTGAACAGTTTGCTTCATTTTTGACAACAAAATTATCATGATTAGACAAAATATGAGTGCATCAAGATCCAATAATGACCTTGCTCTCCAGAAGTCTGACCTCCACCTTGTCTCACTTTGAGCTGCTGAAGCTCAGACAGTTGGATAATATTGTTGACAGCTGTGGTCATCCACCTACTGTTTGGATCCTAATCCTACATGTTTCACACATAAACATTTTTAACTGTGTGTCATCTGAGGTGTTGGAACTTGTTCTCTTCTATCAGCAATTTTTCCTGCTGCACTCAAAACAGCTGTTATTAAACCACTTTTTAAAAAAAGCTATCTAGGTTCAACTGTAAACTCTGATTGTGGTTTTGTATTTTTTTTGTCAAAAAATAAATATATATATATATTTTTGTCAGAGTTGAGATGGTGTTCTCAGGTTTGCAGTCTTCCTCCTTTCTCCTCTAAATGTAACAATGATCATTGTGGTCAAACAGTTCAGTTTTAGTTTCATCAGACCATAGGACTTGTTTCCAGAAATGAACCCCTTTGTCCCTGTGTGTATTTGCAAACTGTAATCTGGCTTTTTTATGTTGCTTTTGGAGTAATGGCTTCTTCCTCTGAGTGACCTTTCAGTCCATGTTGGTACAGGATACATTTGACTGTGGATAATGACACTATCTCTGAGCAGCTTCAGTAACATCATCCCAAGGGTGGGGGGGGGGGCAGAAAACCAGTCACTATCTGGTGTGACCACCATTTGCCTCACGCAGTGCAACGCATCTCCCGTGCATAGAGTTGATCAGGTTGTTGAATGTGGCCTGTGGAATGTTGGTCCACTCCTCTTCAATGGCTGTGCGAAGTTGCTGGGTATTGTCAAGAACTGGAATACGCTGTCGTATATGCTTATCCAGAGAATCCCAAACATGCTCAATGGGTGACATGTCTGGTGAGTATGCTGGCCATGCAAGAACTGGGATGTTTTCAGCTTCCAGGAATTGTGTACAGGTACTTGCAACATGGGGCCGTGCATTATCATGCTGCAACATGAGGTGATGGTCGTGAATGAACGGCACAACAGTGGGGCTCAGGATCTCGTCACTATATCTCTTTGGATTCAAAATGCCGTCAGTAAAATACACCTGTGTTTGTTGTCCATAACATACACCTGCTCATACCATAACCCCACCTCCACCATGGGCCACTCGATTCACAAAGTTGACATCAGCAAACTGCTCACCCACATGACGCCATACCCAGTACATACCGACTGTACTGCCATCTGCCCTGTACGGTGAAAACCAGGATTCATCCATAAAGAGAACACCTCTCCAACGTGCCATATGCCATCAAATGTGAGCATTTGCCCACTCAAATTGGTTACGATGACAAACTACAGTCAGATGGAGACCCCAATGAGGACAACGAGCATGCAGATGAGTTTGCCTGAGACGGTTTATGAAGGTTTGTGCAGAAATTCTTTGGTTATGCAAACCAACTCTTGCAGCAGCTGTCCAGGAGGCTGGTCTCAGACGATCTTGGAGGTGAAAATGCTGGATGTGGAGGTCCTGGGCTGGTGTGGTTACACGTGGTCTGCGATTGTGAGGCCGGTTGGATGTATTGCCAAATTCTCTGAAATGCCTTTAGAGACAGCTTATGATAGAGAAATGAACATTCAATTTACAGGCAACAGTTCTGGTGGACATTCCTGCAGTCAGCATGCCAATTGCACGCTCCCTCAAAACTTGTGACATCTGTGGCATTGCACTGTGTAATAAAACTGCACATATTAGAGTGGCCTTTTATTGTGACCAGCCTTGTTGATTTTAGCTTTTAGCTAATGTTCTATTTTTTTTGTATTTAGCTTCTGTTCTGCTTCTTTTTTCAACCTTTTTTAACAACTCATTTTCAGCTTCTTCAGAAAAATAAGTAGTAAGTAAGCAATTCAACTCTCATACAGCATTTTCTGTAAAAATGCAGTTTCTATTATTATATTCTTACACATTCAAAAAGTCATCATTCAGAAAGATCCCTACTTGATGTCTCAGAAAACTTTATGAAATTCAGATAAATAAGAACAGTTCAATTCACTATTGGTTTGTTTTTCTGCCTCAGAACTACACAACTACTTTTAGATTTTTAAAGCCATACTATTGTCAAAATATGGAATTTTTCTGTTTTTTGTGTATCATCTATGATGAAAATAACCACTAAATGCGCATCATTATCACTATCAAAGGTCTACAAGATAATTTGTAATAAATGAGTGAAATCAGCAGAATCATGTTTTGTTAGAGTCATTTGTTTACATTCAAACATTGACGTCAAGTTCAATTCAGACAGCTCAAATATGAATACTGAGTCAGTATAATAACCCCTGGGTGTAACATAAAAATTCAAATCAAAAACATTGAAAAATTGTGTATTTTGACAACTATTATGGCTTTAACACCATCTGTTTCACACAGTAACTACACAGAAAGGTTGGACTCACCCTCCCACTGGACCCGTAGAAGGCACGTTGGAGCACAGACCCCAGCTTGCTGCAGATACAGAAACATTTTTAAAGTATAAATAAAAAAAAAACAGCTTTGAAATAAACAAAAGTCTGTCTGGAAATGAAACTGAAGGCTTTAACTTGTAAAAACTAAAAGTTTAATGTCAGCAAACAGCACAGGTTTTATTTCTACTCAGAAATTGGAATTATCATTTACAAGCTTTTTGTCTGTGCTTTAGTCTTTTAGAGTAAAACTCATTGTGTGCGTCTGTGTCTCCTGCAGCATTTTCAATCTTCAGGTGATTTTGGGAAACTATTGGAAGCGTTTCAGGGCGTAAACCATGACAAACAGCAGGAGGCGGGCTGTGGAGCCTCTCCCCCCCCCCTCACATCAGCACATCTGCCCTGGATGGGGGGCTCGCTGGTCGGGCCCTGGCTGGAGAATGAAGCGCTAAACGTACCTGGTTTGTTGGGTTAATCCTGGGACCTTAGTAAAGATGTTCATGTCAGCTCTGTGAAGCCTCAACAAAGCCCCTTAAATATGGCGAGTCGAGTCCACAGGCTGGTACCAGAAGGCTCTGAGTGTTTCTACTGTAGCCTCCGGGGCCCTTCGTCCCATTCATATGCTAAACTCAAACTCATGCTGTCCTCTCACTCCACACATCTGGTGTGAACGTTCACAAAATCCATCCAAACACACACTGAGGCTCGTGCATACAGAGTGCAGTGCCAACAGTTTGGCTTTGAACATTTCAGCATTTTCTCTCCAACAATGCTCTGATAGAGGTGTGGGGGGGCCCTCCAGTACAATGTATTCGCTGAAGGGGTCAGGACCTGAAGGGGAGAACCAGATTGTACACATGTAACACAAAGTTTTTATAAAAACATTTTAATCTTTACTACAGGCTAATCAACCAAAACTCACCACATTTATATTTACTCATCAACTGTTAGCATTACAGTTCTGTGCAAAAGTCCTAATCCATTCCTCAGCTCTTTATATTTTCCTTCCAGTGATCCAGACTTTCATGTCATCTTTTAAAGTGGTCTAGATCAAGAGTTCACCAGACTTTCTGAAGGTCTTTTAAAGTTTTTCTTTGAATATTTTTAGAGTAATGAAATTCTTGAAGCATGTTACATTACAGCTCAGTAATAACAGTGTAGAACATAACTGAACCGAAAGATAATTTATTGATTAATTAGATTAAAACTAATAATTAGATTAATCAACTGATAATAGTGGCTTAATAGATGATAATATTGAAAAAAATTGAATTGTCTGTGTGTGTTTGTCTGTAAAAATAAATAAAAAATATGAGGAGAAATTCATATTTTAGATACAATAATTCAGCAAACAACATATTTATTTAATAAAACTTATGACTAGTAATAACTGAATTGTAGATATGTGAAAGGTTACTTTCTCCTTGTGAGAAAGTTGTTTTTTGTTCAGATATTCCCAGTGTTCATTCTAGTCAGAGTCATTTCTTGCAATATGCAAACTATAATGTATAAGGTCCCCCAAGCCACTAGGGCGCCCCAAAGCTGAATATTCAGCCTCATCTGAGGATTAGAGGCATATACAAAAAATCTGAGGATAATTAAAATTACTGGACCTATCCCTTATAGGCTTAAAAACAACATTAGGATATAAAAATAAAATAAGCCACAATGATAATCTATGGCTGGTGTTTTTGTGACATAATTAAGTCAAAATTGTTGGACTCCACTGTCACACAGTGAGTGACATCTGCGTACAGGTACGATGAGATTGATTGACAGGTACCCATCATTCCTGTTAGTGAGAATATGGATGGCAAATGGTGTTATGGCATCAAAAAGAAGTTAACCTAAAAGGAAGAAAACTTCAGGAGACAGAAAGAAGTTGTTTCTCAGATATTTCAGGCTGTGTTGCAGTGGTAGTGGTAGGGCAGCCCTCTTGGGAATGGAAAGTTGCAGGTTTAATTCCCTGCCATGCCCATATTTTGTGGTGTCCTTGAGCAACACACCTAATCTCTAACTGCTTCCCAGGTGCTTAAATATCTGCCTACAGGTTCACTGGTGTGTATCTCACATGTGTGATGGGTCAAATGCAGAGAACCATCTTCATCATTGTATGGGTACAAATAATGATGACAACATATAGCATTTTCACTTTCATATTTGCCACTTTAGGATTCCTTAGGAATAATTTATTAAGTTTAGAGTGTCTTTTATATGCTTCTAATTTGAAGTGTGCAACTGCTTTATAAATAACACTAGTTATTGAGTGACTCATAATGTTAAACCTATTGTTGATAATTTTTTAACTATTGTGGCAGTGGATTATTGTGAACTCAACTGAGTTAATTGCAGTCTTTGACACATTTATTAGAACATTTATTGTGACAAAACATTTTGCTAATTCAAATAACTCTGCCTCTATTTCTACAGCTAAGTTAAGTATTTGATGTAGTACTTTGTTTCATACAAAAGAACCATAATATCACTAACTAAAGTAAGTGTAATGTAAATTATGCTATATTTGACTGAATATATTAAGACCATATCACCAGTTAGATACAAGTTGATCACTTTGTAATCCACTATGAAATATGCACAGACCTTCCTTACTATATCAAATAGTGGTCATCACTCATTTGTTTGATTACTTCAACAAATACAATGTGTAAATAAATGCAGAAATCTCTCTAAAGTGAAAACTTTGTAACTAGCTACACACTAGTCTAATGAAATAAATAATAAAAAAAGTCTTTTTAGTTAAATATTTCCATAAAACATTCCAGTGGCCCATTTATCTGATTTAAGATGTTAATGACTTGTTTTTAGAGTTTTTGTGTAAAAATCCCAAAGTGGGGTAAGGCACCAACCATCCTTGGTTGGTGATGTAACCATCGCCACAGCCAGCTGTGATCTCCCGTTTTCTTACAGTTGTTACATTAACAGCAGGACAGTTTTTATCATTCGTCACCAGTTTATCTGATTCACACCTGAAGCAGTGACATTGTTCTTTATG
This sequence comes from Kryptolebias brasiliensis, assembly GCA_028566095.1. NCBI lineage: Eukaryota > Metazoa > Chordata > Actinopteri > Cyprinodontiformes > Rivulidae > Kryptolebias > Kryptolebias brasiliensis. The sequence continues at coordinate 34,208,163 of JAOXNZ010000044.1, read as the reverse complement.
ACTTGCCTGTTTATAATGAACATGGGGTGGAGGTCTACGTGTTTGAGTCGTTCATGCCCCTCTTTTTCCTCGAAAATGGGAACATGCTGCATTTGCGGTCTGTACAGGATTAATTCAAAGCTAAGAACAGTGTTGCATTTTTAACTGCTGCTTTCACTTGACATGCAATGGTTAGCGCTTTATCCACAGTAATCTATCCTTCACAGCACCAAGATAAACATTAGAAATTAGCTGATGTCTTGCAAATTAATTTTCTATTGGTCCAAAATAACATGGCGCCACTAAGGCTCTGAGATCCACAACATATTTACGCACAGTTTCATCAGCATGTTGCACATGCTGTTATAACGCGCCAACACATTAACTTTGGGCACAAAATGTTTTTCAATTGAAACCATGGCTTTATTAAATGTTGTACTTTGATCTGGAAATGTGTAGAAAAAAAAACGCTGTCCCTCTGGTCCTAAGCAGTGTAGTAAGATGGCACGTCGCCTTTCCTCTGGACACACGTCTCTAGTAGAATTTATGTAATTCCATGTAATTCTGGAACATTCTCGGCCATGTTGTAAATGGTATAACCAGGTCACCTTCATGATGCAGAAACGGCAGTGGACTCGGTACTGAAGAGCTCATCCTTGTTGCCAGTTTTGTTGTGGTGGGTGTAAATGAAAGTAAGGAGACAGCTGGTAAAACTCTGGAACTTTAGTCATGTGTGCTATCATACTAGGTGCCATGACAGAACTGCATTCAGTCTCATGCTTACTCCCATCTCCTCCTGTCCATGGTGCAACAACAGTGTCATTTAGTGGCTAGAAGTAATAACAACAATACAACAGAACATACATGCATACATACATCTCTACGTAAACTTCAGAACACAACAGCTACATGTTCTTCAGGACCCCCTCCTGATCAGCTGAGCATTGATGGAAAGGTGCTGGGTGTGGAGAAAGAAAAAAAAACTTGCTAAACTTGCCTTCTGATGACATGCCTGCTCTAAAACTGCTCTTTCAGCCGCAAAAAAATATTTGGAAGAACTGAATCCTAATCTGTGGATTGCCCTGCACTCTTCCTGTGACAGTCTCTGTTGGTTTGATTCTCATGTGCAAAGGCCAAACAAACAGGAACAGGTCCAAAGTAGTCCTGAAGGGGTGGAGTGTTGCATGTAAAGTTCCTTACTAACTCCAGTATTAGTAATATTATTATTCCAAGTTTTTTTCTGTTATTGGACTTTGCCCACTTTATTTGTTTATTTATTTATTTATACAATATTTATCATATTCTTTGCTTAAATCAGGACATCTCTGTATTATGGAAATTGGGAAGCATTCTTCCGGTGTTAGCCTCTGTGCCACTATTTTCTACAAAGCTGTTAACTTTGTCATGCATATATTTGCCAAAAATACTGTTCATTCATCGTTGCCAAAACATTAGTCATAAGTTGTGCAACATTTTCAGAGAAAGGATGTAGCTGTGATCAGTGGGAGAAATGCATCTTTGTAAATTTGGAGGATTTTAAACATTCCGATCTGATGCTGTCAAACAGCTGTGGAGACCTGTTCATTTACATCCACCAAAGAAGAAGAAACAGAGAAGCTTTTACTAAATCTTTACACTTAAACACTCCATCAAAACAGCAGATTGCTTTAATGTTAGTTTTCCATCAGTAAAATGAACAAACAGACTTACACACTTATTCTGTGAACCTTCCTGTGAGGTCAAGATGCTGCGAGACTGATGAAGGAGGGGGGGTGATGGTTTGTTTCGGTTTGCTCATTTATCATTAGCTAACACACTAAAAGCTGGGACGCTTTTAGTTAATATTTGCTACTTGAAACAGAAAAATAACCCTGCTCATTACAGCTGCACATTGCAATTACAGATCAGCAAGTTTCAAACTCACAGCTGATCAGGATTGATGCTGTTAGCATGCAGCCTTTAGCGCTCTCCTCTGCATGCTTTAAAATACCTTACAGCTTTAACTTTCATGATGAATAATTTTGCTCATCTTACCACTCTGGCTGTACTGTTATGTTTTTATTTTTCTGCTGTTTTACTGCATAAAAGCAGGAGTATTGTATAAAAAGCATGACATGCAGAGTTACGTTTTATCACTGAAAAAGGCCTTCTCCTGCCACTCCTACTGCTGCTGTTGCTGCAAAAAAAATGGAGCTGTTTACATTTATTTCTGGGGTTAAAATCTTCTGATCTCTGTCACAAAGTTCTGATCTTGTTTGTACTTTTTGGTTATTTTTTGGCTTGTTTTCTGTTAGTTTTTTATGTTAATTGTAAGGTTGTTCCCTTTTGCTATCATGTTTACATTCTGTGTTTACTTCCTTTGTGTGTAGGTTTGATATTCCTTGTGTTCCTCTGTGCCATTTATCACTTCTTCCTCAGTAAGTTTCTGCTCTTCAGTCTTGCCCATCTAGATTTAGTAATATGTTAAAACAGTTTGTAATACATTGTGCCGACTACAGTGAGTTCAGTGTCCACACATTGTTTGCTCAAACTGTTACGGACGCGCACATTTCACACTGCTCACAACTATCTGGTGCAAATATAACTCCATAATAGCTTCTCTTTGTTTGAATAGGAAACATGCAGTGACTCTTATGTCAAAAGTAATTAAAAGACAAATATTACAACTCCAGTTCTGAAAAACTTTGAATGTTGTGTAAAATGTAAATAAAAACAATACAATGATTTGCAAATTCCATCAACCAATATATTATTCAAAATAGAACATAGTAAACATATTAAATATTTAAATTAAAAACAGTACAGTTTTTGGAAAAAACGCAAACA
>JAOXNZ010000044.1:34014583-34024887 GCA_028566095.1 Kryptolebias brasiliensis | reverse complement strand
CGATCTTTTTCTCTTTCTAATGTTTTAATACTAAAATATAAGCTAATTTGTTATTTTATATTATAGTTTTTTCCTCTTATTTAACCTGAGAGACCTGCAGGTTGAACTCGGATTAAACACAAAGCTTTGAGGGATTACTTTCATACATTTTTTTTATTTATTTGATGCATCCTGATCAGTGTGACTAAAATCATTGTCCTTTCACTTTGTGAAAAGTGATGGTGAGCTGCCAGTGAACAGTTAGATTTAGCGGAAATGTTCTTGTTTAGCGAGCTATGACCCAGACACTAGACACCAGTTATTAACACTAGAACAGTTTTTTATATGGTGAGCAACACTAATAGACCTGAACACGGCCCAACTCAGGATCCAGTGCAATTATTTGAATGGTGTTGGTCTATTTTAAAACAAATTTAATTGACTCAAAATGTAAATAGTCTTAATGTAATGACAATAGCAGAAAGTGATCTTTACTTCATAACCATCCATCCATTATCTGCCACTTATTCTGGAGTCAAGTCATGGGGGCAGCAGCTTCAGTAGGCAGATGGATGTCATGTGGTCGCAAACAGTCAGAATTCAGTAAGACTGCAATTAAAAATTCTTTTTTTTCTCAAAATTTTGAGTCACTAACTAGTCTGATAACTAGTAACAGTTGCATCTTAGTGAGATACTAGCTTTAGAAATGATGAAAGATAAATGCTGGAGGAGAAACACTCAAAGCATAAATACCTCTGTAATGCAGCAAAGACATTTTGAATTGACATTTGAATCCAAACAGTGTAAAACAATAAAGAAATCAGTGTTCTTGTGGTGCGAACTGACCCTATAAGCTAAACCAAACTGTAATATAAAAAAGTGTTGAAATACCTTTTTAAAACTAGACAGAAATATATTGAAGTTCCTCACAAATCAATTCAAGATGAATTAGTTTGAAAAACACTGAAGCATTAAACTCCACTGTTGAAGTCTTGTTATTAAAGTGACAGAATGTGTTCAATTTGTTTTAGTCTACTTTATTAATAAAGTAACTTGTTTTTTATTTATTGTTGTATTTTGACCAAAGATGTTGCAGATTTGGCTGATAGTTAAAGGCCACTGCAGGTTTGACAAACTGAATGCGAAAATGAAAATGTGACAACTGGATCTGTAGGGTTAAAACTTCAAGTTTGTGTTTAATCTGCAAAAGCTCCTCATTACAGTCTGACTCTTTGTGCTGCTGCTCACTAGCCTGTCTTGTCTTTCAATTGCACTTTTATAACTATTGAATCAAATTAAAGATTGAATTTACCTCAGCTGCCTTCTTAGGTCTTTCATTTTTTTTCTCTTTGTCTTCCTTCTTCTAAAAACAAAGTACAACTTCTGTCATTTCTAAAAAAATTCTTAAAAAATTAAAGGTCTAGCTTTCCTTGAAGGAAAGTATATCACCCGCCTGCTTTCATTCCAGAGTTTTAGACTAATATCATCTTATGATGAGAAGAGATGGAGCTGTAATCATTTTGGTCAAACCTTGACCATAACCAGTTTTCACATTTCAAGTCTATTTTTGCACAGTTTCAATTTCATGTTTGCACAATTTAATTATATTTTGCAGTTTTTAAAATCTTTTATGTATAGTTGTGAATCAGTTTGTTGTGCCTTGATTGACTGAGTAAAAAAAAAAAAACTGAACACAAGGAACCTCAGTCTTAGATGATGCTTTTAAAGCAGAGGTTTTACACTCTTAAATCATTACTTCTAAGTAAAGTAGCATTCCCTGAAGAAATGCATATCACCTGCTGACTTGTATGCCAAAGTATTAAACAAAGATCTTGGGCCATCTTTTAGCGAGTTTCGCAGATACTACCACACCAGAGGTTAACTCATTATCTGTAAAACTGACTGATTTCTAGACATTTTTGTGTTTGCTAAGGTTGCTTAGCTGTGATGGCCATCTTGAATCAGCTTGACTTCAAATGTCAAGCTGACATCAATCAGACATCAATTGTAGATGTAAACCAATGATTTCTTTCTCAGAGTTTCATTAATATCCTTCCAGTGGTTCATGAGATATTTTGGTTGCAGACAAACAGATAAATGAAGATAGATATATATATCTATCTCAGATGGACTGAAGGGCGTGTTTAAAACTTACTCTGAAACCATGTTTGGTTTTCCCTGACCTTCATGTGCTGGAAAATAAAATATGTGATGCATCCCTTTTATAAACTGGCAAAAATACAGACTGGTTCAGTGGATTTGGCCAGAACCAGAATTAAAACCAAAACTTGTTCGTGTGATCCAGTTTTTACTCCTATCTCTAAACATTTAAACCACATGAGATATTTAAGGCTGTAAAAACTGAACAGTATTCAGAAGAACTGTGGCTCCATCTTGTGTTCGGCTGTAAAATGACAGAATGTTCTCGAACAAAACTTTTCATCTGAAAGTTAAAACAAACACAAAACCATCAAAATGTTCCACAAACAAAAGTCTGTTCTGTTAGATCTTCTCAGAGGATTTGTCCCATCTGAGTTAGGACATTTCATCACATGTCCTAAATCCATTAGTAAGTCTGTTCCTTTATTTATTGTCCATAAATAAAACCACTGATTGGCCTTACTTTATGGAATCTCCTGAAGGATCTTTTCATCTATAATGAACAAACTCTTACAAATGTTTTCAGTGAAAAGACTAAAATCTGAGTACATTATTAGATTATCAAAACTCAACACAGTCTGGTGTGGTAGTAGCTGAGAGTCATCCTCAACACATACTCTAAGCAATACCAGATCCCACAAGCTTTCACAATATCAGATTGTGAATAAGATCATTTTCAAGATTTGACCAAAATGGCTATAATTCCATGATTTCTCATCATAAGATGGTCTCACACAATTCACCAGTAGGCCTCGCTAACCCCTCCCACAACCCCATTTTAATGCACTTTAGACTTACACAGCTGCACCCACTGCAACATTTCACACTACCACAGACACGCATACAAACACCATGGGGGAGGACCTGGGCTGGGCTTGGGGGGCACGGTTCCCCCCCTTTTGCTTCCGCCCTGGCACCTGTGCTAGTTCGGCGAAGGCTGGGGTTTTGGGGGATGCTAGGGGTCTCTGACGGCGTAGTGGTGGGGCTGCCTGCGGGTTGTTGCCCCCTTGGTGTGGGGTTGTTCGTGTTCGTGTGGGTGCTCTGGCCACGTCCCGGAGTGGTGGGCTCCAGCTCAGTGGTCTATGGCTCCTGGGGATGTCGGTTCTGCTGGGGTCCTGGGGGCTGTGCTGGGCTGTAGTAGGCTGTGGTGGGCGTCCCCCCTTCCCCTCCTTCCCCCTCCCCCTTCTAGACCTCTCAGGAGGTTGGTTCACCAGGAAGGATGGGTATATGCCCCTTCACCTTGGTCTTTCTGGGTTCCATCTGCTGCGGTGGATTGGTTCCTGCCCAGTGTATTGGGGGCTCTGGGGGAGGGCTTCTCCTACTTGGTGCTCTGCTGGGCGGTTTCTCTGCCGGGGGCTGGTGCGGGCACCGGGCCATTGGGGGGTTGGATCTCGGGCTTGGCCTGCATGGAGGTGGTGGCGTGGTTGGTTTGGGGGGGCTGGTGCCCTGCGTCTCTCCCCGTACCTCTTTGTCCTGGGGGCTGCTGACCCTGTGCTTCGCTGGCGACCTACCTCTGTGCGGACGTGCAGCTGCCTTGGAGTGGTGCCGGGTGTCTGTTTGCCTGGTGGATCCAGCCTTCTGGGGCTGGATCCACCTGTCTTTTCTGCTCCTGGGTGCTGTAGATGGTGGGCCTTCTAGCGTTCACGGCACTCTTTTAACTGTGCATCTCCAGGTGGCATACTTGCACATATACACCCACATAACATTTTTTTTGTATGTTTGTCTTCTATTTTTATGTATTCATATATATATATATACATTCAGTCTTTCTAGCTTTCTGTTACACATATGCTTCCCCCTCCAACATACACACACTCACACAGATCTTCATGTACGATTTACAAACAGTCCTGATGGTTGAAGGTCATACAAACAGGTTACTATTACAACAATGTGGCCTGTCTACTCTGTTTCTAGATCCAGTCTTGATTCAATAAAGTAAATTGTGCAATTAGGATTTCATCTTGAGATATCCTTTTTGTAGAGCAAATCTGGCACACGTAGGTAGCCATCTTCTCGATACGGTATGCCTGAAATGCCATAACAGGACCAAAGTCTGTGACGACGAAATAATTAACTTCACACCATAACCCAAACTATTTATTCAGACTATACTTAACACATTGAGAGAAAATTGTTTTTTCTTCAAATGCAAATTAGTAAGACTTCCTGAAACTGAGTTATTTATTTTTAATAATGAAATTACAATAATTTTTACATTGTTTCTTCAATACAGAATAGAAACGAACCTCAGATTTAGCTGGAAACTAATATTTTCCTGGTGACTTTTGTGCCGGATAAAGTAGTGAAATTCTAATCAACATGTTAAAAATTCCTCTAATGACCCTGTTTAACTGTGTGCCAGTATTTTTTTTCGCAGTTTCATTTCCTCGTTTCTCTTCTGTAGCTTTTCTGTGAATGGTAATGGTAATGTAATGTGATTTCTGGGATTTAATCCTCTGTTTTTGTTTTCTTCCTCAGTCTCAGGTATGACCTCTGTCTTACAGCAACTGTGTGTCACTTTGTGGCAGCAGTGGAGAAAAATGACAAAAAGATCTCAAAGAAAAGACATTTCATCTGCAGGCATAATATTAATCTGAGATGATAATCTGAGAAGGCATTTCTCTCATATTATGAGCTCAAGCCTGCAGCCTCAGGATTAGGAGACCGCAGCACTGACCACTGAGCTACTGCAGCCCCAGGCATTACTCTCATATTATACATAGTAAAAAACTGGTCCAAATTTGCTTATCTTCTCTAAAGGGCACTCGAGTAGATTAAATCATAAACGTGGCGGGGGCTGCCAAGTTGGGTACAATGTGGATACAGATAAATGAAGACAGACATGATTGCCAACCTTTCATGACAACAAGTGATAATTACTGTTATATCATTAACATGTTGTTACATATAACATCATTAACATGTTGTTAGATGTAACTGATGAACTGAATTAAGAATTCAGAGTTCATTAGGAAGCAGAGAGCGGTGTGGTTTCACTTCCTTCTGCATGTCCTTGGTAAACCTTTCACTAAATCCTGAAACACTAACAAGTCTGCACACTTGTTCTTCAAGTCTAAGAGCGGATACACCTCTGGTTTTTCTCTGAAATATGTTTGTATTTCTGATAGAATCAGAAAAGGGAAGTGAAAATCACATCATGCCAGACAGAGCATCAGAGAATCTGGCAGCGCTGCTGTTACTGAGGCGTTCACAGTTAGATTTCTGTTATCTGTCAGACTCAAAGCTTCAATGCCATCAGTGTGAAGAGAAGTTGTTAAAGAGTCGAGTGTTGGCTGTGAAATGAGCAGGTTCTCATCAGTGCAGAGATAACTATGGATTCTGGAGAGTTTCCAACACAGACTGCACAAGATCATCTACTTTACTGCTGCTTTGAACCAGGCTGCCATGTACTCTCATTTAGCTTCTGTTTCTGATGTAGCATCATAACAACTTCTGGAACCACTGAAATTACACACAGAGCACTAAACAGGCTTATAGGCCATGATTTACACCACTGAACTAGATAAACACTGGAATGAAGGCACTAGTTAAGATTTTAGGCCACCATCTTGTAAAGAGCTATCACTCTGTACTGTTTACATGTGGGAGCCACACATTGTTACCTTTTTGTCTGTGTTGTCAGTTCAAAAACACAAAGGAATAATCTTATTACAGTATTATCCTGATATGTCCAGCAGAACTAGAAATGGCGTGGACTTGAAGGTGGCCTTGTAGGCAGATGACCTTCTGTTACTACTGTCTGGCCTGTCACACTTTATCTCTGCTGCTCTTTCAGTCATACATCCCTTTTGTAAAATTTTCTAGATATAAACTTGATTTTGGCAAAAAGTGAAGTATTTACTGTTAACAAAGAGGCAAAATAGCATCTGCTTAATAATATACCATTCAAAATATTTAATTCTGGTTTTGTCTATCTTTGAGTCAACATGTTATGTCCGCCAAGGAAATTTTCGGTTGGTCTGTTAGCAAGATCAGGTACAAACTAATTAAACAGATTTGGATGAAATTTTCAGGAAATGTTAGGGTTATGTTGGGTTGTGTTAATCAAATTTTTTTCAGAGTGAAAGATACGTTTTTTTAAAAGTATTCATATGCTAAATATTATTTTGACAAATGAAAGTCCAAGATGGCTACCAATAGCTGCCAAGTATATTATTCTAACTCACAGGTTTGATTAATAAGGACTTTTCGATTGTGCCATAATCCAGGGCTTTGCAACCTTTCCAATCCAAAGAGTCATTTCTGCTCCCTTCTCTCATTAAAATGTGTCCTGAGCCACAAAACCTGCTAGAACTGTGATCATCAAGTGGTGACCTGTAGGCCACTTCCAGTTTGCTGGGTTATCCTGGTTATTAGCTGAACACAAAGGGAACATTTGCATTTAAAAATAAGAAAACATTATTTCAAGTCTTCATTTTTTTCTACTGATATGAGTACAAACTTAGTACAGTACAAATTGTTTGCACATTTTAGTGTCAGACTCCATCCCTGAAGCTTTCCATGTGATGTGCATGTACTGTAATTGTTTTTGTGCTTGTTCAAAGACACATTTTGAGCTGCTTATGACAGCAATACTTCCACTGTTTTCTTAGAAATCTGTCAGACAAGAATGGGACAACATTTCCTCCAAAAACTCCAAAAACTGGTCTCTCCAGTTCCTAGAGGAAAAGCTTTTTTAGATGCGTTGCTTCTAAATGACTGAATTCTGTTAGGGTTTTTTTTTTTTTCATGTTTCAACTTTTTTGAAATTGGTGTTGTAAACTTCTGTGTGGTAGTAGGTGAGACTGATCCTGAACACATACTCTGAGCAGGCGACAGATGATGCTTATGATGCTTAAAGGAATGTCAGTTTATTTAAATATGTTTCTGTTATTGACGTCACTCAGTCTGACCTTGTTCAGCTGCTGTGACTAAAACTGAAAGTGAATAAAAGTACAACTTATTTTGAAATCAAAATTATGTTAAGAAGATATTGGCATTTAAAGGCTAAAAAAATCTTATCACAGCAAAGTTCTTTTCACCTCAAAAAAAGAAGAAGAAATGTCTCCACTGAACAGGATTTTCCTTGATGTCCTTAAAGCACTTGTTTTATTCGATCATGGAAACAGGAGGAAGTGAAAGTCTAGCTCTTCCTATGTTAAACTGAACCAGTGAAGCCATCATCACTAACAGTTCCTTCACAGCGAGCAGAACCAACAGAACTCAGACCCACGTCCCTCCACTCCTCATGGAGCTACAATGACCCCCCATGACCTCCTGAAATAGATTCAGACCCTGAATCCACAGGTCCTTATCTCACTGGGCTGCCACTGTTGGACACCCCAAAATGCAAGAAAATAGGTGAAGTTACCGACACTGAATTCTGAGTGTTTCCAATTTGTGAAAATCGATGACGATTTTCATGTGTACAGCTTGTAAAACTGTATTCTAGGCTGTGCACATTATTTTGTTACCCACTTTGTACCCACCTTGGCAGCCGCCTCCACATTTATAATTTAATCTGCCAGAGTTCACTTTCGAAATGAAGAAAGGAAGATCTGGATAAGTTTTCTAAACTATTGTTTTCCTTTTTATAGTTTCTTCAATACAGGTTTTGAAATCAAACTATTACTTTGAGCTAATTTAACCAATTATGTATCAAAATGTTCAACTTGATCAGTGATAGTCTGCTATGACTTTAAATATTTGTAACTTTTATACGTTTTCAATATAAACTCCTTAGAAATACATCTGCTTCAGAAAACTGCACTATTTTTGTTTTGTTTTTCTGCAACTTTTACTTCTTATCAGGTAAAACATTTAGCTGTAACATCTGTTTTGTTATTTTTACATACAATTTATTTAAAATTAGCATTTGTTGTTGCTTTTAGCTTCTGTTTTAGTCATTTTAACTTCAGCATTTGTTTTGCTTATTCTAGAAATTGTTTTTTTAAATGTAGCTTTAGCATCTGTTTTGCTGCTTTTAGCTACTATGTTTTCACTACTATGTTTTGCTTTTAGCTATTATCTGCTACTTATAGGTATTAGCTTGTGTTCTGCTGTTTTTAGCTTATATTTTGTTCATTTTAGTCTCTGTTATGCTTGTTTTAGCATTTGTTCTGATCTGTTAACCTTCTTGTAATCCAGAAGCTGCAGGTTTGAGCCCAGATTGTGTCAGGAAGGGGATCCAGCGTAAAACAATTACCAAATCTTTCATGCAAGTTTGCTTGCTGTGGGGACCCTTGTAGAAGAGAGCAGATGAAAGAAAAACAACAACATCAAACTGCAGCAAAGTCATTCAGCATTCAGGATTCAGATTGCATTTTTGAAATGTGAATCCTAGATAAAAAGAGAAAAGAATAATAAGTAGAGAAATTTTAGAAATTGCAAATTCCCAGGTTATTATTACACATTGTCTGTATGGTGTTTAGACCTGGACAATCGGCTGCAGCTTCGGATGTTTTCTGAATACAGTTGATTCACGAAATTCACAGGGGTTACATTCCTAGAACACCCTTGAATTGCGAAAAAACACAAATTTTGTATGTGCATGGGTGTAAATCACGGGGTGGGGGGAGACACCCCAATTTTGGAAAAACAGAAATTGTCGCCCCCAATATGAGAAAACTATACTTTCAAGCAGTATCACAAACAGAAAGCAAATCCACCATTTAATTAGGCAAAACAATAAATTTCTGCCTCTCAAAAATTCTGTCTCCCCCCTCACCATTCTAACAGTGGTACAGTTCATCACTACACTATAAGCACATAGGAATGGTGAACATAGCATGGATAAATATCTTCCAGTAAGCCCAACATTCAAGGCTGAATTCAAGGTGCAACAGTTAGAGAGCCTGCCTTTCACGTGGGAGACTGGGGTTTGGTTTCCTTTGACTGTATAATGCTTTATTTTTTGGCTGCTAGCTTAAATGAAGTTCACCGTCAAGAAATGTCACTGTGAGGATTTTGGTTTTGTTGTGCTTTTTTTGTATTTTAGTATTTCTGTTTCTGGTTTCTTTTTGGGTTGTGTGTAGTGTCTTTGTCTTATGCTTCTGTCATCATTTCACTTCTCCTCAGTCTTTCTCTTATCTCCTGTCTGCCACGCCCACCTACACCTGCCCCGAGTCTGGTAATCACTTCACCTGTGCCCACTTCCACTAATTTCCTCCTGTCTTTAAAACCCGGTCATTTCCTCCATTTACTCACTGGTCCATTATCGCTTCATGCCTCTTCTACGTGCTGTCTGGTTTTTCTTCTTGTCTCAGGTTTTGCTCATGTATCAGTTCTGGTTTTTGTTATGATTAGGTTTTGCTACCACGTCAGCCTGTTTGTTTTTTGTCCATCGTATTATTTAAATACATTTTTTTACTTCCACGATGAGTCTGCGTTCTGGGTTCGCCTCTCTCTCCGCCGTTCCTGACACTATCCACTGTGTGCACTTCGTCAGCTGATCATTTCTATGCTTAGAATTGAAACTGTCATACCTCCAAATGATAAAAGTGTTTGACATTTTGCATTATCAAACAACAAGTAGCATGGTAGATACAAAATATGACTGTTTGCTTCATATGTAGGCTGAATAAATAGGTTTAGAATTTGTTTAAATGCTGCAACATCATCAATGATTTCTTTTCAAAGTGTATGCATTTTTTAAAGGAACGTGAGCGTGTATGCATGAGATTGTTTTGTTCTGTTTCTATGAAAAAAGCAAATCATAAATTTAACAACATTCATGATGTCTTAGTAAAACCTTAAATATAAGAAAAACATGCCATGAACATAGCTTTCTGTTTGGAGTTAGCTGTCCATAGATGATTTGACAATGTTTCTAAAAATGTCAAAAATGTCTTAATTTTCTTCAGGGGCAAATCTACTGGATTCTAACCATGACTAAAATAATGACTACCACATGATTTATAGAGATAATAAATATTCATTGTGATAGTGATACAGAAGTCAAGATATAATCCAATTAACCACTTTTTTTACTGCATTTATAGGTAGGTTTTGAGGATGACAGTCAAATATACAAAGTTTAATTCTTTACCAAATGTTTATGATAATATTTATTTATTTTAAAGTTTTTATTATTATTATCATTATTATTATTATTATGTTAACTCTTTGATTCTAGGCTTCATACACATGAACAAAACTTAAGT
>JAOXNZ010000044.1:33898864-33909717 GCA_028566095.1 Kryptolebias brasiliensis | reverse complement strand
GGTACCGAGGTCTAAACTGAAGCTCAGGGGTGACAGAGCTTTCAGTGTTGCTGCTCCCAAATTATGGAACGATTTGCTGTTACATATTAGAAGTGCCCCTTTATTGTGCACTTTTAAAACTCTTCTTAAAACACATTTTTCTTCTTTGGCTTTTAAGTCACGTTCAGCTTTTTGCTCTTACCTCTGTCACAGGGTTTCATTGTTTACATTGTTGTTTTTTTCGTCTTCATCATGTTTTGAGCATGTATTGATTTTTATCTGTGCAGCACTTTGTCGCAGCTGTTGTTGTTTTAAAGTGCTTTATAAATAAAGTAGTAGTAGTAGTACAAGCACTCAGGAGCTTGTGGTAAAAATCAACTTTGCATTTACTCAGGGTGGCTCCTTCATTGAAAATAGACAGACGCAATTATAAAGTAAAACCAATAATTGAAGAAAATAAAAATAAACATGACTCTGAGTGCTATGAAGGATGTCAGAGTGTTAAGATAATGCAGCCATGCACTGTTTGTAGGGGGAAATAAAAGGATTAATATTATGGGAAACAATATCTGGTCAGAGTTTTAAACTGAAATTTACTCAGTACAGTAAAGACAATTTTACACTAAGTGCCTGATGTAAAAAAGAACAGTAGAATATATATATATATATATACAGTAGAAGCAAACCAGAGACCGTGTGTTTGTATATTTCCTATGCAAAGGTTTAAGACTTTTGCAAGTTATAAAGCTGTGAAAAGTTCTCAATTCTAAGATGCATCTTGATGCAGACATTATCTAATGTGCATTGATGCATCGACAGAACGTAATGAAAAGTTTCCTTTCAGTTGATTCACTTGGTACAACACATAAAGTATAGGATGTCACAGTGTGGGTGTCTGTTATTACGGGTCATTTGGTCCCTATACAAACGATGCAAGTGTCTGGTTCACATTACCAGCAGTAAGTTGGACCTCTTCAGGGTGGGAGTTGGACTTCTCCAGGGCTGCCTGTTGTCATTGATTCTGTTCATAATTTTTATGGAAAGAATTTCTCAGTGCAGCATGGGGGGAGAAGTGGTCAGGTTTGATGGCCTCAGGATTCCATGTCTGTTATTTGCAGATGATGTGGTGCTGTTGCCGTCATCGTGCCATGATCTCCAGCTCTCACTGGAGCGGTTCACAGCTGAGTGTGAAACAGCTGGATTGAGGATCAGCATCTCCAACTTTGAGGCCATGGTCCTCAGTCAGAAAAGGGTGGACTGCTCTCTCCCCCACTTGAGGTGCTTCCTCAAGTGGAGAAGTTTAAGTATCTTGGGGTTTTGTTCATGAGTCAGAGAAGATTGGAGCCCAAGATTGATAGACCGATCAGTGCTGTTTCCCCAGTATTGCATACTGGAGGAAGAGATGTCTGGGCCTTCCTGCTTAAGCTGCTGCCCCAGTGACCTGAATCCACAAGTGGCAGAATGGATCTCACAACCCTGCATGTCCTGGCTGAAGACGCCTCTAATCACACCATTAGGCAAGTGACGAGATGATGACAAGTGACAGGCCCTGCCTGCACTATATACCTATCTGTCATTGTCATAATTTCTCAGTTCTCACCTCTTTAAGTCAGACTAACTAGCTGCAATAAGTTTGCTCTATGTCCCACAAGGCTGCTTGGAATTAGCTTAACTGCTTTTGTTGGAGTTAATCACTGTTGCCTGCTGGTTAGCCTGCCTGTCCATAAACCACTATTTTTGAGTATTCCTATACTGTGTCTGGCTTTTGAGGTTTGGGATTAGAACAAAGCCAACACAAGGGAAGCAGAAGCCTTTTGTTCACTCCTGTCCTCAGTGGTGGAGCTTCTCGCTTTATGAGAAAGACCAGCATGAGGCTTGTCCCGTCTGTCTGGCAATCATTCATGCCAGGAGGGTGTTGGTGAAGACAAAAGCATGAGCATTCTGTCGCCAGCTTCAATGCTCGCCCCTAAAGAGGCAAGTTAAGTTCTTGGAGAAAGTGCTGGGGGAGGCTACTGTCTCAAGACCCCCTATTCTCTGAGTCAGGGAACCCAGTTTTGTCCAGAGTCCGAAGAGGATGTTTTCTTGGTCTGAATCCCAGCTTCTAGCTGAGCAGCCTACATTGATTATGTTGATGAGTTAGCCAAAAATGAAGAGAATGCTGTTTCCTATCAGGGAGACAAGGACCTGCTGGAGATTGGCCTTGATGTTTATGGTCTGTTAAGGGTGACAATGAGTTTTTGCCAAGTCAGGCTACTGCTGCTGCTGCTGTGCTGGCTGGCCAGGGCAACACATTTTTTTCCCCCTGTACTGCCATGCAGCTGAAAAACTGGAAGTGAAGTAGTCCTTTCCACCTCCTGCCAAGAAACAGTCACAGTTCGCAGGGTTTTACCTCCCCATCGAGCCGGCTGCAGTCAAAAACTGCCTGCCCATGTTCTCAGACTTTGTCTCAGAGCTGACATCATTATGGAACAAATCACTGTCTATCTGCATCAAAGTGCCCAGCTACGAACAGCATTTGGATCTGGAAGGCATTGAAAAAGAAAAGTATTCTGCTCATGAAGCCCCATCCGACAACCATGGTGTGAGCAGCCCCACAACTCCTTCATTCAAGCACTGTAGATTTTCTGCTGCTCAGTTGTAGAAAATCTACAAGCTCAAGAGACCATCGCTAATGCTCTGAGCTCTAATACCATGCTTCAGACATACCAGCGCCTGGCAGATCTCAGAACTCAGGTGCTGTTGGAGAGCTCTCTGATACAGATCTTAAATGAGGTCAGAATCACCGCGAACTACATCCTCCATGTGGCCCACTGTGCAGTGCTCTCCCTGGGCAGAAGGATGGCATCAAAGGTGGTGGTGCAGAAGCACCTTTGGCAGACACTCTCCGACGTCACAGACAGGGACAGGGCCATTCCTCTTCCTGACCGGCAGCACATCTCCCTCTCTGGAGCACATGCAAACTCCCACCCAGTTTCCGGGGACCCCGTCGTCCCCGTTTTGGACGACCTGTCCTCAGCTAAAGTTGCCCCCAGAAATGTCCCCGATTTTAGCATTTTATGAATGAGAAAAAAAATGTGTGTAGACTGTTATTATGGTAGCCAGGTAGAAAGCGCAAGTGAGCATGTTGCACCCAACAACAGCTATTATTACAGTAGCTGGTCGCTCTGATGTTAACATTACAGACAGAAGAAGAGGAGAAGAGCCAAGCGTACCAACTTTAAAAATGAAGAAGAAGAAGAGAGAACAGATACCGTTCCCCCTCTGTTAAACTGGGGGAACGATATCTGATGGCCCTTTAGCACCCGTCCCCCTGTGTTAAACTGGGGGAACGGTATCTGATGGCCCTATAGCACCCGTCAGATACCGTTCCCCCTGTGTTAAACTGGTTGATATGGGTGGTGACATCTCTTTGAAGTTGTAGAACCATCACTTGGACATGATTAATATTTTATGGAAACATTGCCCTTATTGCCCATTAGTGTCTACTAATCTAGCATTATGCCTTTTCACCCTTGGCTATTAGAAATTAATTTTCACACCTTTTACCAGAACAGTAAAATTTATATACATATTTTCATTGACTCCACACATAATGTTTACAGGATCAACATAAGCACATAGACAGAAACATTTGCTGTACAACTATTCAAAATAGAAAAAAATAGATATACGTAATAACAAAACAGCATTGAACACACCATTCCTTTAATATAGGTATATAACTTAAAAATGAAACATCGACTGTCATATTTTCTAGAACAAAGACTCTAAACATAACTTATCTTATTGTCATACCTTGTCAACATAAATAAAAATAAATAACTGAATAACAGCAATAAGTATACAGCCAACTCAAAATAAAATAAAGAACAAATGTAATAGTTGTGTTGCACTTCTCTTCTTCCTTCAGCAGGCTTCACAAATAAATGCCTCTGCTGTGTTTGGACATCCAGTGCAAACATGGTGAAACCACCTCTCACACACATCACAGGATATCTGCATATCAAAAAGATTTAAAGGTTTACTGTACTATTGCATCAGTCATGTAGATTATACATAGCGTATATGTTCATGTTTTACTTAAAATAGAATAGAATATATTAGAAATATCCTGTGTTCTATATAGGCTCACACAAAATATCAACAAGTGTTACAAATATATAAAAAACAAGAATAACAATAATAACATACAGTACAAGATTATAAACTAAATATAATGTGCAGTTATCAGAAATAGATATTCCGATCCAAGGGATGTGCGCAGAAAGACTTTTTTTTAATGTGCATAATGTGCATGTTTATTGAACATCAAAAAGACAACAAACTACAATACTGTATATCAGTGCAGTGCAGTGCAGAAAAACAGATATGCAATAACAGCATAAATGTTCTTTTTAAATGAGTAAGACAAAAGATTGTGCAAATGCCAGCATGTATGTAAGCACTTGAGTTTATTGGGAGCAGTGATGGTTATAAAGCTTAACAGCTGCTGGGAAGAAGGAATAATAATAATTATAAATAATTATTACCTAAGACTGTAAAGTGTTTGATCTTGGGGTGCTATACCAGTGGGTCTATAGTATTATGGCAGAAACATTTCTAATGCACCCTAAGTTAATGTATCTTTGTTCAATTTTTCTTTAACCCCTACTCTAAAGATACTTATTTTCTGTACTCACATGAAAATAGACAAATTAAGCTTTTAAGATTTGGATAAAATATTTTTCTTGTAGTGTCAACATTTCATAGAACACTTTTTTGAGAAATATGATTCTACCCAAATGGTGTTTTTCTTCTCTTCTGGGTCGTCCACATTTTCCTGTCCACAGATGCAGCAGATATCTGTCAAATCCTCTACAAGGGTGAAAGTGGTTATAAATTAAATTGCCAGTTAGAGAACTTTTGTAAATACACTAAGAACTTGTGTTGCTTTACTATACAACAGAACTTTAAATAACACAGTTGTTATCTCTTTGTTTAGTAATATGTTTGTGACTCACCTGATGCCTCCAGGACAGTAATAGCAGTCTGCCAACGTAGCATATCTACATCAGTCTGTTCAGCTGGAAAAACAGGCTGTTGTTCCAAAAGGAGTTTCTCGACAAACTGAAATACAAACACCAAACACATATCTCAAAATCTATGTCATGCAAGAAAGTAACTATTAGAGTAACTTTTTAAATACCTTTATGGCAAACACGCCGCAAAAGCTGGAGTCAGGCTGTGGGGGATGTGAAAGGGTGTTACTCTCCCACCTCGACACATTCATGCCCTGTTTCCTCATAAGAGGTCTGAAAAACAATAACATATTTGCAATTATGTCGTTGAAACATGCCTTTCAGGCAAAGGTTCATGCAGTGGGCTCTGTTTACTTCACCTGACAAAATGTTATTAACATAACATTTTGTTTCATAATTGGTTATTGTGTGATGTTTTTATTATGCCTTGTTGCTGAAATGTGCTATATAAATAGACTTGATTTGACTACTTAGACAACTAACTTTTTACAATAAGCATATTAAGCTAAAGCCTGCGTTCTTTTCTAACGTTGATGAAATTAGCATGTATGTCATAGATATTTACTTGTGTATACGATTTCACCAATTTCTTATGTAATTTGGCTTCATGTTACATTTGGATTTGAATTTTATATGTATACCATGTTTTAGAAACTATTTGACTTTTACTGTTTGAGATAACATTTGAATCCTGGCCTGTGGTCTTCTTGCATGGACTTTTTATATTCTCCCTGTGAATGTGTGTTCTCTCTGGGTACTCCGACTTCTTCCCACTGTCAAACAACTCCGACTTCTTCCCACTGTCAAACACTATGATTGTTAGGTTAACTGGTCTTTCCAAGTTGTCTTTTGGTGCGAGTGTGTGTGCATGGGTCTTTGTCCTGTATGTCCTTTTTTTACCTATGATGGACTGGCGACCTGTACAGGGTGTACCCCGCTTTTGGCCGCTGCAAATTGGGACCAGCCCGCTGTGGCCCTGCAAGTAGGTAGGTAGATGGATGGATGGATGGATGGATGGATGGATGGATGGTTCACAGCATATAATGTTATTCTTGTGTTATATGGTAAGATTTAGAGTAATACACCAGGTCCGTAAAGGCCCATTTAAAGTATTTCATTGACTAAAATGGCTGTAGATCAAAGCAATTACAATGTGATGGTTTATACCAAAAACAGTCTGCATAGGCACCTAAAAAGCATGCCTTATCATACAAAATATTGAAAAAGAAACTCTTGTATGTTTGCCTGATGTATAACTACTGACATAGTCCAAATTATTTCAGGCTCAAGCACCAAAAATGAATAAAGCTTTTCTAGGAAAATGAACAAAAACACACAAATAACACATACCTTGATACGTCTTGACATCTCTTCAACTTCTGACTACTTTCTCCAAGGGAGTCCAGAAGAAGAGATTTTCTCTGGTTTGGATATATAATCTAAAACGACAACAACAGGTCTAATTTATTTTATTAACTATTTGCCTTATGTTGCTATAAACACAAAAGTAAATAAGATACTTTTAATGAAAACCCCATCCCCTGCGACTGACTATTTCAAAGTGAGATTAAGAGCAAGGGATTGAAGATAAACTGTGTCTTTATTGGTGATATGCAAATACTTACAACAACAAACCGGTGATGGTTTTCGTTAACAACGCCATACAGAATGTTATATTCCGTTGGATCCCACTGAAAGAATTGAAACACTGGAGTCAGATTCATGATGCCTTTGAAGTACATTGTCATACAGTTTTCATCATCCAACCTTGAAGCGTGGAAATTTCTTCTGCCACACAGCTGTCATGCTGAGTCAATATGGAGAACTTTCTCTGCTGAGGATGTATTGTGTTTTCTCTCCAACATTTTCAAGTAGGCATTGATCAGCTGAAAAGATGGACCTTTGATTGAAAATTTGCTCTATCATATTATTGTAAGGATATCGCAGCCAGGGAAATAACATTCTAAATTTGAGATAGTTACAAAAACTATGTGTTTTACCTCACTCTCAAGTTCCCTTCCAGGTGCTGTACGAAAAATGTCAAAGTAAAACAGTTTATAAGGCCCAATTTTCGAAAGAAGAACACTGGCTCTCGTGCCATCCCAGGCTTTCCTGGTATCTAACATAAGAGAGGAAAGAAATTGAAATTTTAAATGTTAAAGTCTTATCGTGCTCATATACATTACATGTAGACAGAATAGTGTCCCAAAACATACACTGTTCTACTTTTGTAGAGCCTGAGAATGGTGCCAAAGATGTAGCTGTGGCAGGTGTACTGTCTGTTGGTGCTGGAATGCAGGCTGGCTTGGCAGCAGCTTCAGCAGCTGGAAGGTTGGAGGCAGGCTTGACATTTTTTACAATGTTCTGAGGGATCATGGGTTGTGGTTCGATGAATATCCGAAGCTGATCAATGTTCACTTTTGGCAGAAAAGTGGTTGGCGATTGAAGGTCTGTACTTTTGTTTACAAGGCAATCTATGGTGTATGGGCCGGTCCAGTTTGTCTCCATTTTACCACCCTTACGTTGTTTGCTTCTCAAATTAAGTCTTAGAACCTGGTCTCCAACCTTGAAAGGGTTTTGCCGATGATAAGTTCTGTTTGTCTATTTTTGCTGTGCCTTTTTGATGTTTTGCTGCACTAGGTTGAAAATTGAGTCACGTATTTTCATGGACTCTATTACCGACTCCTGGCCCATAGTATCCTCAATCTTGCTGTCAATCTGCAAAAAAAAAAAAAAAGTTATAAAGATTTCAGGTAAATTAAGGTGTCCACTGTCTAATTCTATGTTTTTGAGATGTGAAAACATACCTGCAAGAGATATTTTTAAAATATTTTTACATGGTGGATATCCATAACCAAAAAAATTTCATTGACACTTTTTGTGTTTCAGGACAGAAGGAAATAAAACTGGTGGATGAACATGGTGCAATAAGTGTGCACTGTCTAAAACTTCTTTTATAATTTTTCTCTCCTTTAGGGTAGAAACACAAAATGTCATTATGAAAAATACCCCCAGAGATACTGCATTTTTACATGACATTTACATTTTACATGACATTTAAAAAAAAAAAAAAATAGAATTAAGAGTCAAAACTGAATGCGACCTAAAATATTGTCTTTACATGTGGAGGGCTCTGCACGTTGAATGTAATTCTTTCTCTGACACACAGACAGACAGATGTCACACCAGGATGTCTTCTGGAACCTCACATGGCAGACGAGCCTCCATTCCAAAGAGGAGAAAGTATTTTTTGTTCTCAGTCCAAACATCACTGCATCCAAGTATGTGTCCTAAGTGTTGGGTTGCTCGCTGACAAGTTTGCACAATGCTCTGAAAAGCAATATTTTATCATTTGCTTGCAAAATTTACTGAAAGTAACTGTCAGCAATCAAATTTAACGATCCAGTGCTGGAAGAATTCCCCATAAAGAAGATGATAACCAATTGTTCGGGTCTTAATGGCACAGCAAGTGGAAGCCACACAAAGGGAGCACTGGAGCAGGCCCTTGTCATAACGGGATAGTTTTATAACCCAGAGCCGTGTTGGCAGAGACTGAGACAAAACACTGGTTGAAAAAGAAAACAATAATTTATTTTGGTGCACAGGGAGACAGTTGGTGGAACAGGAGCGTGGTGTCACTGGAACCAGAAGAGGACAGGTGAGTACAGCTCGAGAATCTCTGAAGGGTAATGTTTGGTAGAATCTGTCCTTACAGTGAGGTGAGGTAATCCGGCGTGGAGAGGTGTAAGGATTCAGGTCTGAACTGTGGCAGCGGAGAGTGAAAGGCAGGTCGGAGCAGAATGCACGTAGGAGCAGTTGGGAAGGACACAGCCTTGGTGACAGGGCTGAGACTCTGGAGATTGACACAGGAACAGAGGCGGAGGTCGACAAGAGGTGTTTCCTGAGGCAACAAATGGAGAGAGACTGTGAGCACAAAAGGCACAAGGTAAATCACAAAACACTTCTTCTTAAGACTAAATCCAAAAGGCTTAGGTTTAGGCTCAGAACTTTGATATCCTGAGGTATGCAACAATCCAGCAAGGAACTCTTGCAGGACTGGCTCTTAAATACCTGCCAGGTGGAGACTCAGCAATCAGGTGCAGGTGTCGCCAATTACCTCCGCCTCCTGTGGAAACAACGGTCTGAAATCCTCACAGCCCTCAAGTCCAGGGGAGCAGAAGAGGCCAGGATCAGAGGAGCAATTTCCAACTTTAATCACAGGAGATCATGGCACCATGACTTGGTGGAGAGGAGCGTAAAGGAAACCAATCTATGTTTTTGTGCATGATCGATGACATCTGTATTTCACTCCCAGCACACAGGCTGTATTTTACCACATTTTCAAATAGGACAAAGTTTGTATCACCATAATGTTCATACAGAATGTAAAAACACCTGAATTGATGTAAACAAAACACATTTGAAGAATTACAGTAAATTTCTCACATTGTAATTACCTTTGGATTGTCCCATTTGAACATCTTTTCTACAAGCCCATTGGTTTGGGGATGATACGGAACACAAAGGCTACGCTCAATGTCCAGCATTTTGCAAAGCTCCTTGTTCAGCTGTTGGCAGAAATAAATGCTGTTAAAGATGAAAACAAACAATAAGTACATTTGATCACTAAAACACAAAGATAACTAAACTTGTTTCAATTACATTACGCACCTGTTCATAAAACTCAAAAGTATTTAACAACTTTATATATGATTCAACAAACCTCCTTGACAAATTCTTTTCCCTGGTCAGTTAGGATTCGCTTAGGGGCACCAAAGCGCTAGAAAAATGTTATAATGCATTGTGCAACATCAGCAGCTGTTTTGGACGGCAGAGGATAAGCTTCAGACCATTTTGTGAAATAGTCAATCATGACAGCAATGTACACATTGCCAGCCTCAGTCTTAACCATCTTTCCAATAAGGTCCATCCCAACGAGTTCAAATGTTTGACTCACCTTCATAAGGGAAAGAAAAACAAGAAAAGCAGTTACGATGTGGGATCCTAAGATATTATCCTTCATGTGGTGTTTTTACATATATGTCACTTACTTCAATTGGGATGGGTTGTGTTTCCTGCCTAATTGTCAATGCACTTTGCTGACATTGCAAACATTGATTAACCTGAGGAACCACAAACAAGAAAAATGTTTATAAAAGTTCAGTCAATAAAAATATGTCATAAGCTAAGACAATACATAAATTAACATAAATACAATACATATATTTGTATCTGCCACCATGTTTTCTGTTTGTAAGCTTTTATTTATAGGAAATACATACCCACTTATCAATGTCCTTTGTCATGCCTGGCCAGTAAAACCTTCTGCTGATAGTGTCTCTGGTTTTAACAATGCCACAGTGGGCAACAAAAGCACTAGCATAAAACTCTTTAAATATTTGTTTTCGCTTCCTCTGTTGTACTCACAACCTTCCGCTTAGATTGACTGTTTCCCTTGCAGTAATACAGTACTCCAGCTGTTCGAAATATCAACAAAGTGGAAAGAAATAAGCATACAAACCCATTCAATAAATTTGAGTATTATGAAAAATTCCTTTTATTTCAGTAACCCAATTCATCAAGTGAGACATATAATATGGATTATTAAACAAAAAATGGGTTTTTACAAGCCTTTATTTCTGTTAATTATGATGATTTTCTGCTTACAGCTAATGAAAACACAAAATTAATGATTAGAATATAACATCATCCATCCATCCATCCATCTTCTGCCGCTTATCCGGGGTCGGGTCGCGGGGGCAGCAGCCTAAGCAGGAAAACCCAGACTTCCCTCTCCCCAGCCACTTGGGCCAGCTCCTCCGGAGGAATCCCAAGGCGTTCCCAGGCCAGCCGAGA
>JAOXNZ010000044.1:33776569-33786718 GCA_028566095.1 Kryptolebias brasiliensis | reverse complement strand
AAATTAAAAAAATATATTTCTGGAAAGTTTTTTTTTCAAATTGAAAATGTGTTGGAACACAAAGGTTGCAAAAATAATGAATAACAACCATTTAGCTACAGTTTAGCTGTAACAGTGTTGCACTAAAAAACTGTGACTGTTGGCAAGTTTGCAAACATTTGCAGGCAGACTCCACAATGTCTCAAAACGTTTGTGAGGGTTCTCACTTTTCTTTTGTGAGTCACAGAGGCTTACAGTGTTGTCGCTTGAATTTTGAACTTGGTTTTAAAAAGATTGTGGGACAAATATTTTTCAAAATAGTCAAAGTGTTGTCGAGGGTGTCTTGAACCCTTCTCAATTTAGTTGCTTTAAATTTTACAGCGCTACAGCTGTATATTGACACTTGCATGGAAGCTCATCAATGATAGAAAGCCCTCAAGGCTACTGCCCCAAATGTCCAGGTCTAAAGGCCACACTGATGAGAAATAATAATTATTTTTAAAAACTGGTCCAAATCTGCCAATCTTTTCTAAAGCATACTCGGTGAGATTTAATCATAACCCTGGGGACGGCTGCCAAGATTTGTACAAAATGGGCTGAGGTGGGTACGATGTGGGTGCAGGTGAGCAACAAAATAATGTGCATAACCTAGAATAGTTTCATAAGCTGTTTCACAAGCACACAAGTTAGGTCATGATTTTCTAAATTTGTCCGCACTAAAATGCGGTGTTGTGGCTTGCTGGTTGCTTGGTTGCATATACTCAGAATTTAGTAGGCAAAATTTCAGTTGTAGTCTTATTTCCTAGCAATATTGAGTCACCAACTAATGCCCCTTTTCCACTAGTGCCTCTACAGCACGGTACGGTACAGCACGGTTCCACGCCTTTTCCATTATCCAGGATTCATGGAACCGTCCCCCTTTTCAGTACCAACTCCATCGAGGTTCCAAGCGTACCATGCTGGCCTGAAAATGCGATGTCAGAACACTGTCGGTCACTGATTGGTTAGGGGGTGGAGTCACTGGTTGTGTCCGAGCTACCCTCACAACAACTCGAGGCGCCATTTTTTCTTTGCAATCGTTGGAACGACATTCTTGAACTTGAGAATGGCAGAACAAACCACACTGTGGTCCAATGCTGAGGTTCAGGAGTTTTTGTGCTTGGTGGCAGAGGACAAAATTCATAATTAATAATACGACCATGTCCTCCATTGTTGTGTTCGCGGTCTTCTTCTTCTACTACGTTTAATGGTGGCTGACATAAAGCTCTGGAGCATTACTGCCATCAGCTGGCAAAGGCGCGTGACAACAATTTCCGGACTCAGGGACCGCCCAGAACCCACCCACTAGAATTGTACGGAAGTGTAATGGAAAACCCCCTGAACCATGCCGTACCGTGCTGTAGAGGCACTAGTGAGAAAGGGGCATAATTGCCAACAGTCACAGTCACACCTTGATTTGCAGATTATTTGCTTGGTGCTGCCAGGTCAGTAAATAAATATTACCTCCCAGGTTGTACTCCTGCACTCCTCTGTCTCCTTACAGCTGGCGGTTCTTCATCCCATCCTACCAAACATCTGTCTCAGGGGCTTTACTCATTCTGTAATTGTAGCTCTGTCAGTTTGCACTGCAACCAGTTTGGACTGGATCAGCGTCTTGAATCAGAAAGCACAAGCAGCCGAAGCCAATGGTAAGCACAGCGCGAGGATCTTAGAGCCGCAAACTCTGCACAGCCGCTGTGCTGCCTTCCAGTATCGAGCTAACAAGTGTTCAGTGGAAGGAAGAGCCTCAAAGCTTGCGATGCCCGGATCTTCGCCGGCCAGCAGCAAAGCTCGGGTGTACACTGACGTCAACACACAGAAGAACAGAGAGTACTGGGACTATGACGCACATGTGCCGAACTGGAGGTACTGAGTCTTAAGTTAACCCGACTGTAGTCAGAATCATTATGTTATTTACTTCTAAATATTTCTGCTCTTTTCAGCAATCAAGACAACTATCAGCTGGTGCGCAAACTGGGCAGAGGGAAATACAGTGAAGTTTTTGAGGCCATAAATGTGACAAACAATGAGAAAGTGGTGGTAAAAATCTTAAAAGTAAGATATCTTTTATCTCACAATGAAATTTGATAAATTCTGTTTCAGTTGTGTTAGTTATTTAGAGGTGTATTTAAGATTTTGTTCCACAAAGATGACACTTTAATGTGTTTAAGTCTAGTTTTTCTTTTTTTCTGCTGACTGAATCTGAAGTTTTTTTCATCTTCAGCCCGTCAAGAAGAAGAAGATCAAACGGGAAATAAAAATTCTTGAAAACCTGCGAGGTGGAACTAACATCATCCGCTTGATTGATACAGTCAAAGACCCGGTGGTGAGTGTGAAACGTGCGGTCAGTGTGCTGCATGCTGGCATGTCAGCCGTGTTAATCTGGTCATGCTAATGATCACCACTTACCTGCTGCTGTTGTCAGTGAAGCCGTGTGTTGTCCTCTCTTTACAGTCCAGAACACCAGCGCTTGTCTTTGAGTACATCAATAACACAGATTTTAAGGTACTTGAGTTTGGCTGCAGAACTACCATCCATGCAAAGGCATTGATATCCATTAATAATCATATGTGCAACCTTCCAGTTAATGTTGTACACATGTAGCTTGTGAATTCTCCAAACGTTTCATTCACAAGTGTCTTTTATTTGGTTCACAGGAGCTTTACCAGAAGCTGACAGACTACGATATTCGTTACTACATGTATGAGCTCCTTAAGGTAAGATTTTATTAAATGGACTGTACTTAGATAGCCCCTTTCTAGCCAACCAGGCCACTCAAAGTGCTTTACAACACAATCTGCCCTCACTTACCCACCCACACACATTCAGCACTCTACAAAGTTAATCTGAATAAATCATTCTATAGAGTCTAATCAGTGCTTTAACTCCATTCATACACCGATGGGGCACACATCGGGGGCAACAAGGGGTTCAGTGTCTTGACACTTCGACATGTGACTGCTGCCAGGAATTGAACCTCTAACTATCTCATTGGAGAACGTTTGCTCTAAGCACTGAGCCACAACCGCCCCCAAACCGCAGCTGCCCTTTCTGCACTAAAAACAGTGCATGTAAAAAGTATTCACCCCCTTGGATGTGTAATTCTTTTATTGTTGTCATTATTGTGGTCAATATAAACTGGCCTTCCTTACAAAAATGTAAAAAAAAATCATAAAACCTTTAATGTTGACATGAAATAAAATTTCCACAGAATAATACCAGTTAAATAAAATGATGTAATGTAAAATAAGTAATAGCATAAATATTCACCTCGTTTTAAAGTGACACATTTGAAATGTCTAGTAGAGTTTGCCAAACTCTAGTAGAGATTTAGTATGAGTATTTCTCCCATCTTACCTGCTGAAGCCTGTAACTCTTTCAGAGTGATCACAGATATCTTGGTGGCCTCTCTCACTATTATCCTTCTTGTATGGTCACTCAGTTTGTGAGGACGGTCTGCTCTTAGTAGATTTATACATGTCCAATAATCCTTCCATTTTTTGCTGATGGATTTAACAGAACTTCTGTGGATGTTTAGAGCCTTGGAAATCTTTTAGTATCCATCCCTTGATTTGCACTTTTAAATAATCTTTTCTCTGAGTTGAATTAGGACTTTACTTTAAAGGAGGTGAAAATTTATACAATCACTTATTTTACATTACATACTTTGATTTAATTGGTATTACTCTGTAGTAATTTTGTTTCACAATTTTTTTTTTGTTTTTGTGTTTTGTTAAGGCCAATTTATAGTGGCAACAATGACAACAATAGAAGCATTACACATCCAAGGGAATGAATACATTTTATAGACACTAAGTTAGACAAGAAAATATGTAAAACTCTAATTCTGAAAAAAATGGGGCATTGTGTTGAAATAAAAACAGAATGGAATGATTTGAAAATCTCATAAACCCATTTTTTTTTACAATGGAACATAGTAAACATGTCAAATATTTAAGCTAGGAAAATGTACAATTTTTAGGGAAAAATAAGGTAACTTTGAATTTAATGGAAGCAACACATCTCAAACAAGTTGGGACAGGGTCAACAAATGTAAATGGACTGTACTTATAAAGCATCTTTCTAGCCAACTAGGATGGAAAAAAGCTTTACAACATAATCTGTGCTCTCATTTACCCATCCACACACATTCATACAGCACTCTACTTCATCTCTTCAAAGCTAATCTGAATAATCAGTTTATAGAGTCAAATCGGTGCTTTAGATCACATTCATACACCAATGGGGCACACGTCAGAGACAGTGGGGGGTTCAGTGTCTTGCTTGGGGACGTGTAAAAGTAAGTAGTACAAATAAGAGGCAGCTGGAGAAGCATTTTCTAACTAATAAGGTTAACTGGCTACAGGTGAGCAGGAGGACTGGGTAATAAAAAGCATTTCAGATAAACTGAATTTCTCAGAAGTAAAGATGGGCAGAAGTTCACCAGTTTGCAAAAAAACTACTTCTAAAACATTAGTGGAACAATTTGAGAATAATGCTGCTCAATGGAAAATTGGAAAGACTTTGAATATCCCATCATCTGCTGTTCATATTATCATCAAAATATTTATATCTGGAGAAATCTCTGTGCACAAATGACAAGCCTGGAAGTCAGTATTGGAGGCCTGCGATCATTGGCTTCTCAGGCAGTATTGCATTAAAAAGATGTCTGACTGTTATGGAGTTCACTGCATGGGTTCAAGAACACTTCCACAAATCAATGACAGTTCATCCATCTGGAAATCCTGGTTAAAGCTCTATCATGCAAAGAAAAAGCCATATGTGAACGCCATCCAGAAATGCTCTCATCTTTTCTGGGCCAAATCTCATTTAGAATGAACTGAGACAAAGTGGAAAACTCTGGTCAGACAAATCAAAATTTGTCATCAGAGAAGAATGGGACAACATTCCCCTTTCAAAAACTCCAGCAACTGGTGTCCTGTTCCTAGACGCTTATAGATTGCTGTCAAAAGAAGAGGGGATGCTTCACAGTGGTAAACCTGGCCGTGTCCAAACTTTTTTGATATATGTCGCTGCCACAAAATTCAAAATTGCCTTATTTGTTCCTAAAAAAATTTAAATTTCTCAGTTTAAACATTTGATATGTTTACTATGTTCCATTGTGAATAAAATATGGGTTTATGAGATTTGCAAATCATTGAATTCTGTTTTTATTTATATACAAAGTTCAATAATGTTTGACATCAACTGGATTATGGGTGAGTTTAAGATGACTGTTTTCTATTCATTTTGGTCTGAGCTTCCAACAGTTCCAGATATCTGTTGACAATCAACCACTTTTGGAGTTTGTTCTGAAAGTTGTAGATACACTCTGATTTTTATTAATATTGTACAAAAGTTTAACAGGTTGTCCCACTCTAAACTCTAACCTGCTCACGTTCAGCTTGCTGTCATCTTACTTTATTTTTGACATGAAAAGCCTTGAGCTCAAATTTATTTGGTCTCTGATGATACAATAAAGTGTACTGCAGTGTCCTCAGCACTGAACAAGACTATAGAGTAGCAGAACTGGCTAATTTCATGTTGGAATTGTCAAACTGGAGATGCTTTATTGTTTCATTTAAAAGGAGACTGAAGAGTTTGTCTTATCCTTAGTGTGCACCAAGTGTCTAAACAGTTAATGTAGGCAAAAAGTGACAAAGGCTACATTCACACAGCAGGTCTTGATGCTCAGTTCTGAGTTTTTGCTGAGCGGTTGTTCACATTATAATTAAAATACAACTGTCATCAGACTCCAGTGTGAACAGTCTACAGTTCTGAAGTGACCCACATTCGCAGATGATGTGACATCACAAGCAGCACGCTGTGTTTACAGAAATAAATATGGATTCTGTAGTTGTGCAATCGGAGTGGACAAAAGTATCTGTCATGCTTGCTTTGTCCAATGTTTACATATGATCTTGCTACTTCCCACCTACTCTGATGCAAAATATTTTTTAAGGTTGTATTTACACCTGACAGTCTAGTAGACTCGGTTCATTTGGGGACCAAAATTGCAACATTTGTTACATTTTCAGCTGGTGCAGTTCACATTCACACTGCACTGAGTCAATCGAGCCAAACCCTTTGAACAACCTGTTCCCCCCCTCGCCTGTGGTGGCGTTGCACCAAGAACTACTGAAGGAAACGACACAAAAAACCTCTGAAAAAGACACTGAGTGCAACTTCCATCTTGTGGAAAAGTAAACAAAAATGGAGTGGCATCAAATTTTAGCGGTTTTAGGATTTCTGTTTTGTCTGTGGTACATGTGCCAAACAAACATTTTACCTCCTCTTCACTTCACGTCTGACCATGAGCCATTTCTCCTGCTAGTGGTAGAAACACACGTTTGTTTTGGTTGTTTTTACCCAGAAGGCCCTGTGCTATAGTCCGCTTCCTGCTTTTGGAGCGGTCTCCGGTCCGCTTGCATTCACATATGAATTCGAACTGCGCCAGAGTTCACTTCAACCGAACCGAATTCAATTCTTTTTACAGACTCGGGTTGATCACTAGAGTGATGTGGTTCACTTGAGTTGTTTATATGACTGTACGGTGACTTTATATAGTCATATGAACGACTCAAGTGAACCACATCACTCTAGTGATTAACCTGAGTCTGTAAAATGAACCGAACAGTCTATGGTCATCATCGTTGTAGCATGTGCATTAGCTATATCAGCCACATAGCTAACACCAATGTGTTGAATCACTTGTTTATTGCAATATTTAACACATTACTTGGATTCACTGCTTGGAATTAGCCAGAGTTCACTGTTTCTCTAATGAGGTTTAAACCTGAATCAGAGACCTGACTCGTCTGAATCAGCAGCATTTCCGGGGAGTCTGCAGTTTGTTTTTCTTTTTTCTTTTGTGAATTCTTTAACTCTGGGACTTAGCGGCAGTCTGCCAGAGGACATGTAGGATCCGAGTTTGAGACCTCGGACTTGGGAGTCCTGATTCAGTGTGAGGATTTAGATCTGTAACCTGGATGAGTCATTAACTGACTAGCTCTACTCCTTATGAGAAACAGAAAAAGTGATACAAGCTCTCAGACAAAACATGTGCTGACTTCACTTGTTGCTTCTGTCATTACAAACAAGCCAATTCATTTGCCATCAATATCTGACTGTTTTATTACAACAAAATTTACAGAGAAATTCTCAAGGTTGTGACCCTTTAAAACACAGAACTTTGTGTAACCCAAGCTATCAGTCTTTATGTAGTCAGCTACATCTACAGGTGCACACAGGAGGTTAAAAACTAAGTAATCTGTGCAATTTTGTATGGAAAAAATGCAGACTTATTTGCTGATTAAGTCTTTGTGTTTTCTTTAAGGCTCTGGATTACTGTCACAGTATGGGCATCATGCACAGAGACGTGAAGCCCCACAATGTGATGATCGACCACCAGCTGAGGAAGGTTCTGATAAGTTTTACCATTATTAGTTTATTTAATCAGTCCACTATAAAATGACATAAATCATTAGGGCACCTTTACACAAAATTGTGGCTTTGTAAAACAAATCTACAAACCTTTGATTTCCTATCAATAATGAAACAAGTGCTGATGTGTGTATAACTTAGCAGTGAGCATTTTTTATTTAGCACAAAACACTTACACAGAGACAGTAAATAATTTTAAGAAATAAACAAAAAGTTTAATTCTTTAAATTATTTAGTGTCTATATTTCAATGTTACGGAGCTAATTTTGTTTTGTATCAAATTTTATGATATTTCTAAACAGTAGTTTGCTTTCTTAAACAGTAAAATTACTTTTAAAAAAAGAAAATGTAGGTTCTTTGTTTCTTAATAAATATTTTAGTGTACAGCTGCCAACATGTCTCTATGATCATGATTGTTTCTATAATTGTATTAATTTTCAGCCACTTCATGTTCAGTGTTTTCTGTTAGATTTGAGACAACTAGGTGTTATGTTCTTACATAAGGCAGATCAAACCAAACGTATGTGTGTTTCTGTGTCACAGCTTCGTCTTATAGATTGGGGTTTGGCTGAATTTTACCATCCCTCTCAGGAATACAACGTGAGGGTGGCCTCTCGTTATTTCAAAGGCCCCGAGCTGCTTGTGGACTATCAGGTACATTTATTCTGGCCAAAACACAACTTCTCATCAGTCTGTATCCACTCTGAAATCATTCCTGGGGTTTGTTTCTGTTTTTTCAGATGTATGATTATAGTTTGGACATGTGGAGTTTAGGCTGTATGCTGGCCAGCATGATCTTTCTGAAAGAGCCGTTTTTTCACGGCCAAGACAACTACGATCAGGTATGAGGCCATCAAAAACAGCTGTACCTAAATATAGTCAAAAAGGACAGACACTTGCTTTGATGGGTTTTACTTCCTGAGAATAAAAGAACATCAGCTAATTGTGTTTAAAAGCAAAACCAATCTAATTATAAATCTGGCTCCATTCTCTGAAATGTTTGCAACTAAAAAAAAATACAAATTTTAGTGTACTTGAAGCTCTTTAGTCCCAGAGAAGAGATTTTCATAACTGACATTTTTTTTTCTCACACGAGTAAAAGATTAATTTAATTTAATTATTAAACCCAACATTTGTGTCCTTTTGAGCTTGTATTATTTCAGATTTTTTTTTTTTCATTTATCTTTTGGTGTCAGTACAAATGCAGGAGTTTTTAAGAGCAGGGGTGTCGTATCCTGATAGGTTTTGTGGCTCTGGAAAATTTTTAAATGGTGGGTAATGGCACATAAATGGTTCTTTTTATTGTGAAGGTTATAGACACCTGAGCTAAAACAGATAGTGGCGCTCTAGAACAAGAATTGTACTGCACTGTTTTAAAGTACAGCACTGTAACATTGCTTTGTGGTGCCCCCTGCTGTTAGTTTATGTGTGAAACAATTTTTTTAAACCCTCAGGTTCATATTTTGTTCATTAGCTCTTATAATTATGAAATACAAATATCAGAAATTAGAACTGATGATGTTCAGGAAAATCTACAGTACAGTGCAAAACTTTTAAACCAATCCTTTTTTTTTTTTTTTTACTTTTCCTTCCAAGCAGCCAGACTGTTTTACAATTTGTTTAAAGTGGTCTTGATCAATAGTTCTCCAGATGGTTTGAAGGGCTTTCAAAGCTTTCCTTTGGACTTTGACTGCTTTTTCACTCAGTCTATTTACTGACCATTTTTGTTTAATTTATTTAACTCTAATCTATGAGTCATTCAGGCATAAAAAAGCTCCTGAACCCAAGGAATGAACCAGTGTCCAAATTTGTCAAAACCTTTGATAAATAACTGACAACTTAACAAAAAATAAATAAATTAAAATGAGACGTTTTGTCTTTTTCTTTCCTGCACCCTGACACATAGTCACAGTTTGCTCTCATTTCTTTAGTTTAATCTATGAAAAAAGCCAAAGATAACACAGTTGGACCGAAAATAGGATTTTATCTCCAACTAGGAGATTCCTGAAAACTCAAATCACCTGAAAGATTCTGTATCTTTCTGGTCCTTTTTTCTTGTTTCCTAAAAACATGATGTTCAGAATTGTTCATCTGCTGTAGAGAGGGTGTTTTTCTTTTCTTTTAGCCATGACACCAAGTGGTGTTTTATCTGTGCACTTCTACTATGACTGCATAACATGTCATGATCAGGAACAAGGACCGAAAATAGGTGAAAAACCAGCCAAAGTCCAAACACAAAGTTCACAAGATCTTCTGGAGAACTATTAAACCATTCTACTTTAAATGGATATGAGACAATCTCTGTGGTTTTTTTAAAACTCTTTTGGTTGCGTTTTTTTTATTTTTTTTACAAAATTTTCAGTCCAGTTCTTGACCTTGACAGCATATTGTACAATGTGTGCTTTATAAAAAATATTCAAGCTATAGTGTGGAGGACAAGAAAGTAAATGTCAGGCCAAAAACACCCCAGTAGATGAACAGTATTTAAAAGTCATGTGTTTAGGAAACAAGAAAAATACAGTAAAAAAGATGCATCATCCATCAGTTGATTATCTCCTATATGACAAGTTTTCATCTACTGTACATTTTCAGCTAATAGCTCTATGGGAATCACCTTGTTGGTGCCAAAATTTTGCAATATTTAAAAGATTACAGCCAAGCTTGGCTATTTGGAAAGAAAATATAAAG
>JAOXNZ010000044.1:33549133-33561547 GCA_028566095.1 Kryptolebias brasiliensis | reverse complement strand
TTGGTCTGTGGGAGGAAACCGGAGTACCCGGAGTAAACCCACGTGCACAGGGAGAACATGTAAACTCCACCCAGAAAGACCCCAGGCCGGGTTTCGAACCTGCAACCTTCTTGCCGCTGTGCCACCTCTTTGAAGTATCAGTATAAATTTTTTCTTGTGCTTTATTTTATGTAGGTAAATATCAGTAATTGTTTCACCCAGAACCCAAGGAGGCTGTGCTGAAAATGCCATTGTAGGACTTATATCCAAATGATCAATTTTAACCTTATTTATCAATTTGATAATAGTCCATCTGTTAAGTTATATAATATGTATGCTCTCATTTGTCAGCATTTTATTTTGTAAGGGCATTTCCTGTTATGTGTTGGAGATTACGCAAGAGTTTATTAAAAAGGTCACGTTGAAACCAAGTAGCTGATAGGCGAGGCTAATTTTTGACGGAGATGAAAAGAATTATTAACTGTGGGAGACAAAATATTTGGGACACCTTAGACTTACAAGGTCTAAAAGACACTATATTGGACAGTAGTCAAGACGACAAGAACGACAAAGAGAACAATGCCCAGGCCTATTGTAACAGTCATTTTTACTGCTTGGTTCCTAGAGTCAAATAGGTATCACCACAAGGGGGCGCCTATTCCTTTTTCTTTTTGTTGTAATTTTGTACCGAGTAAGAACTCGTTTTCTTCGTGTGTTAGAGAGAGAAGAAGAACATCGGTGATGATGAAGTGCAGAGCGGGGCAACTTTTGTTACTTTTCTCATGTATGAGGGGATAAAACAAGTTCATTGCTGTGGAGTTCTGGTTTCGCATGGACAAAGTGAAATAAAGTCAAAGTGTGGAATACTTTAACCGTGTGTTCAGGTGTTTCGGGATAGAGTGGCTAACCACCGCTGCTAACTCTTTCTCCAACCGCCCCCCTGCACCGTCACACTATGCAGAGTTAATACAGTTCCTGGACGATAAAAGTTTATCACTCGTGATGAGAGAAGCTGCCAATAATGGACGCGGTGCACTGAAGATATTGAGAGACTATTATGCGGGAAAATGTAAACCAAGAATTATCAGTCTTTATACTGAACTGACCTCTCTGAAGAAAACAAGCATTGAAAGCGTGACAGAGTATGTCATACGTGCAGAGATGCTTATTATAGCCCTGAGAAATGCCGGGGAGACACTTAGTAATGGTCTGCTTGTGGCAATGGTCTTAAAAGGCTTACCAGAAACATTTAAACCTTTTTCTGTTTGCATAACACAAAGTGAATCAGAAATAAAGTTTGCTGAATTTAAAACAAAACTTCAGAGCTATGAGGACACTGAGAGAATGAGCTTGATTGAACAAGACGATAACATCATGAAGGTGAGAGCGCAACCCAGCGTCAGACCCACAGCAGCTGCTAGTGACCACAGGAGAGACCCCGTAGATATGACCTGTTTTAAGTGTGGCCAAAGGGGACACAAGGCCAGAGCATGTCGCTACAAACAGTGGTGTAATCTCTGTAGAAGCAGCACGCACCGAGACTCGACCTGCAGGAAGAGGCAGCGGAATGATGAAGCACGCACAGCCTTGAAGAACGGCAGCAACACAGAGAGTGGCGACACCTATGTATTCCAGATGATAGATGATGGTGCTGGATTTCAACAGCAACAAGACTTTAAAGCTACAGGCATGATGGTGGATACGGGTGCAACATCCCACATCCTTACTGATATAACAGCATTTAAGAAGTTTGATGATGGTTTCCAGCCAGGAACACACTGTGTGGAGTTGGCTGATGGCACCAGGTGTAAAGGAGTGGCTGAAGGCAGAGGAGATGCAGAGGTGTTCCTGATGGACAGCAGGGGGCGACAATGTAAAACAATGCTGAAAGAGGCTCTATATATTCCCTCATTTCCATAGAATATCTTTTCATTGAGAGCAGCCACCACAAATGGAGCTACGATCACCTTTAAGAAAGGAAGAAATGTTTTTTAATACAAAGACGGTACAAAGTTCCACATCCATGAGCACAACAGACTTTATTACCTTGAAACTGTAAGTGAGTGTGATAATAAGTGTAAGAATTGTTTCGATGTGCAAACATGGCATGAAATTTTGGGACACTGCAATCATAGTGATGTTCTGAAGTTACAAAATGTGGTTGAAGGTATGAAAATCAAGGGTAAAACAGACAACCAAAGTTTGAACTGTGAGAAAATTTGTCCAAACTAGGACTAGAAACCCTGACAGAAGAGCTGTAGAACCCCTAAAGCTGGTACATACGGATTTAGCAGGGCCGATAGATCCTGTATCAAGAGATGGCTATAGATATGCATTATTGTTTACCGAAGATTTTATGCAGTATTTGTATATTTTCTCAAAAGCAAGAGTGATACAATGAAGGCAACTGAGATTTTCTTAGCTGATACAGCCCCATACGGGAAGGTAAAGTGTAGCAGATCAGACAATGGTACAGAGTTCACAGTGAAGAGTTACCGAGCATTGCTAAACGAACATAGGATTAGACATGAAACCTCAGCTCCATATTCCCCACATCAGAATGTGACAGCAGAATGCAGCTGGAGAAGAATTTTTGATATGGGAAGATGTATGCTTATTGAGAGTGCATTACCAAAAGAGCTAGCTATGGACATATGCAGTTCAAACAGCAGCTATTGTGAGAAATAGGTGTTTCAACAACTGGACAGGACAGACACCTTATTTTTTGCTGACAAGCCGGAAGCCTAATCTGTCCAGAATGTGAAAGTTTGGGTGTGAATGCTATGCTTACAAGCAAGACAAACGGAAGCTGGATTCTAGGTGTACAAAAGGGATTTTTGTAGGCTATGATAAGAACAGTCCAGCATACAGTCCAGAAAGTGCTAAAGTGCAAAAGTTTAGATTGGTTAAGTTTATGACCAAAAACAGTGAAGAAAGACCAACACAGACTGATATGACACATGATGGTGAAGACATACAGGTGAGGGAGGGAGCAAAGGTGGACAGGAAAATGTTCAGATGCTAGATTGCAGGAACCAGATACTGACAGCCAACCAGAAATGAACAGTCACATGCCCCTTATTGATGAGTCTGAACATTCCAAAAGGTATCCTTCTAGATATGTGACAGGAGAAGAGATTGATGATCAAATGTACAACATTGACTACTGTTACAGATTGAAGTGTAACTTACCTGGAACATTCAGTGAAGCTGTAAAGTCACGTAACTCTAAAAAGTGGAAGGCAGTTATGGATGAAGAAATGCAATCTTTAAAAGAGAACAACACTTTTACCCTAACTAGCTTACCGGAGGGAAAGAAAGCAGTGGGGGGTAGATGGGTGTATGTAAAGAAAAACAATGGTGATGGATCAGAAAAATAAAAAGCACAGTATGTAGCTAAAGTCTATAATCAAAGTTTTGGAGTAGACTTTGAGGAAACCTTTTCTCCAACCACTAATCTGACTAGTATGCGAGTGTTAATGCAGTGTGTAACACAGGAAAACCTGATTTTACATCAGATGGACGTAAAAACCGCATACCTGCATGCACCAATAGATTTTGAGGTTTACATTGAACAACCAGAAGGATATGAGGTAAAAGGAAAAACAGATGAAAAACTGGTTTATAAGCTGGGAAAATCACTTTATGGGCTTAAACATTCAGGCAGGAACTGGAACAGGACATTACATGAATATTTATCAGATAACAGTTTCATGCAATGTCCTACAGATCATTGTGTTTACACAAAAAAAAAAGAAAAGACAAAGTAATCCTAATTATTTGGGTTGATGATATTATTACAGTCAGTGATGAAAGTGTTTTGAAAACTGTGAAGGAAATGCTAACAGCAAGATTCAAAATGAAAGATATGGGTAAACTCAAATATTTTCTTGGTATTGATTTTGATCAAACCGAAGACTGTGTAAAAATGTCACAAGAGAGATATGTAGAAAATATACTGGAAAGGTTTCAAATGCAAGACTGTAAACCAAGATCAACTCCTTGTGAACAAAAGTTGAACTACAATGATGATGCTGAGAAAATGAATGATGTCAGGATGTACAGAGAGGCAGTAGGTAGCCCTATTTACTTGACCTCTTGCACAAGACCAGATTTAAGTTTTGCTGTAAGTAAGCTATCGCAGCACTTCAAAAAGCCAACTATGTAACACTGGACTACTGTGTAACACGTTCTGAGATAGTGGAAGCAAACAAGAGACAAAACATTGTGCAACAGGAAAAGTGACAAAGATCTGAGAGTACAAGCTAACAGCGATTCGGATTCGGCTGCAGATGAAACAGATACGTAGGAGGAGTGTTACAGGTTACTGCATAAGTCTGAATGAAAAAGGGACTTTAGTATCATGGAAAACTAAGAAGCAACCAACCGTTGCCTTGTCAACTTGTGAAGCCAAGTAGCTTTGGCAGCAACAGCACAAGAAGGTTTGTACTTAACACAACTGTTGCAAAGCATGTATGAACATCAAAAGGAACCAATCAAGGAACTATAGCATTGGCAAAGAATCCTGTTAACAGACAAAGGTGTAACTATATTGATATCAAATACCGTTTTGTAAGATCAACAGTCAATGCAGGGAATTTGATGTTGGAGTATTGTTCAACAGGTTTGATGGTGGCAGATGTTATGACAAAGCCAGCAACAAAAGCAAAGTTATTGACGTTTGAAAAATATATGTTTGGAGTGTAAACATATAGCAAGGAAAACATTGTTTCTTTGAGTTTACTTAAAGTTGACAAAGTGGGGGTGTGAGGGAACTGGGGTGGGAAATCTAACCAATTAGTGCTCCGTGCGTCGTGGAGAGCGTGTTGTGCTGCGGATGCTTGGTACTGTGTGAAAGGTCAGTTTACAAGGAACAAAACAAGACCGCCCATGCGCTTCTAGACCACTCCTATCCCCCTCAAGAAGCTGAAAACCTTCGCATTCAGATAAACAGGGGCGCCAAGTGGTATCAGAGAAGCACAAGCCAGACTTTGAACAGGTTTTTGCCTTAGAGGGGGGTTTTTCAAAATCTTTACCCAGGGTAGGAGCACCTTTTCCTGGGAAAGCCAGGGGCACAGCATGGAAGCCGAGGGCCACCAGAAACATTTTGAACATATTTTATCCTGACCTACAGAGAGGGGCATTTTTCAAAATTTTTACTCAGGGAAGGAGCACGTTTTCCTGATTAAACCAGGGTCTCCGCCTAGAAGCACATGGGCACGAGCAATACTTTGAACAGGTTTTTAACTTAGAGGGGAATTTTTCAAAATCTTTACACAGGAGAGAGTGCTCTTTCCCTGGGTGAGCCAGGGGCACAGCATGGAAGCAGAGGGTCACCGGAAACACTTTGAACATTTTTCACCCTGACCTCCAGAAAGGGGCGTTTTCCAAAATTTTTACCCAGCCAAGGAGCACCCTTTTCTGAGTAAAGAACCCCTCCAAAGTGGGTCATTTTTTCAAAAGTAGCTAGAAAGCTGTGCTTAGGCACACACGTAGCACTTTTAGAGAGGATGACTCCAAGTTATTGGGCGCCAAAGTTCCCCGTGGGGCGTTTTTCTTTGCCGTGTTGTTTCGAGTAGAAAAGGCAGACGAACGCGAGAGATATGCCTATCCACTTGGGTTGACCTCCCAAAAGACATATGTGAAAACGAGCCCGCTCAGCCTCTGGGAAAGTTTTGGCCTCCCAGCATCCCCACATTGTGCAGTGATACTTTGAGAGGAGAAGAGAGCAGGTCAGGGATGGAAATGTGACCATCAAAAATTAAATGGCACCTACGGCCACCTAACTTCACACACGCTTTCCAGGCCCCCGGGACTGCGCGTTCTGCGATTTTGGGTTCTCTGGGCACTCGGTGTGCCAAGGGACGCGAGGATGATGAGCGAGTGAAACATCAGCGCAGGCCTCTGGAGTGCGTTCGGCCACCTAGCTTCGTGTGTGATCGCCTGTCGTGGGCGAGTCCGGCGTTGTCGCGAAGGGCCTACTGAGACGATCGCGACGAGCCCACCTGTGTCTTCGTGGCCCACTCCCAAAATCTCCCCAGGGCCACCTGAATTAGGGGCTTAGATTGCGAGCTTGAGGGCACTGCCAATACTTTACGAAATTTGGCATGCCGCTTCCTCTGTGGATCCTTAACAGAGCCTGCAAGTTTAAAGGGTCTACGTGCTTCCAGCGGGAAGTTATAAGCTTTTGAAGTTATACCTTGAAGTTGACCTTTTTGTTTTTTAACTCTCCCCCCGCCGGTCCTGCGGCTTCAAAGTGCACGCTTGTTAGTAAGATATCTCAAGAACCCTTGATCGGATCTTAATGAAATTTTCAGGGAATATTAATCCTATTGCCCTCTCAAACTGATTACATTTTGGGCCAGATCGGACCAACCACAGGCGTGTAGCATGAGTGCAAATGTGAGTGCTTGTTAGCAAGATAACTCAAGAACCCTTGGTCGGATCTTAATGAAACTTTCAGGCAATATTCATCCTATAGCCCCCTAAATTTGTTTAAATATTGGGCCTGATCTGAAAAACTCCAGATGCATAGGGCAAGTGCAAAGATGGTTCGCTTGTTAGCAAGGTGTCTCAGGAATGCCAAGACATTTTGTCTTTAAACTTGCAGGAAATAGTCATCACATGTCCCTCTAGAACACTTGTAATTTTTAAGCATGTGGGATCCTAGGGCAGGAAGTTATAGGGTTTTGAAATTTTCTGAATGAGCGGTGTTCCAACCACGCCATGGGCACCTCATCCTGGACACAGATGTGACATTTGCCCTGCAAACCTGTCCCATAATTTTTGCAGGAAATAGTCATAACATGTTCCTCTGAAAGGCCTGTAATTTTAAAGCATCTAAGTTATAAGGTTTAAACTTCAATAAAGTATCTTCAAATGAGTTGTTTTTTTCAAGGCAAACCCCAGACCTCTTCATTTTTTAACGCCAACCTCTGCCTAGTTATCTGTCAGGTTATAGGGGCACAGACTTGTATCTGACGGACACGCCCAAGTCTTTTTAATGGGTCGATGCAAAGGTATTGCCCATGTCCATTTGGTACCGCTTTATGCCACTTAGGGGGAAACAGGGGGCATAGACTGGTACCTGACGAGCACGCCCAATACTTGTCAATGGGTCGATGCAAAGGTTTTGCCCGTGCCCAACTGGTACCACTTTATGCCTCTGCTTTTCCTTATGGGCGCTCAGTTAATCTAAGACCATTTCAAGGTCGTATGTCACAGAAACACAAGGGAGGGCTCGTTCTTCTCGAATCGAGGCCTCGCATGACATATGTGAAGCACGGCACTCCAATCCCCCTTATGCGCAAACCTCTGATTTTGTGGATTTTTCACATGTAGTCTCGAAGGCCAGGCTCTGCCAATCGCAACGAGCACACCGGTGTCTCCGTAGCCCACTCATGAGTAATATGACACACCGCACAGACCTCGTGGGCGCAGACTGGTACCTGACGGGCACCCAATACTTTTCAATGGGTCAATACAAAGGTATTGCCCGTGCCCATTTGGTACCACTTTATGCCACTTGGGGGAAACAGGGGGCATAGACTGGTACCTGACGAGCACGCCCAATACTTGTCAATAGGTCAATGCAAAGGTATTGCCTGTGCCCATCTGGTACCGCTTTATGCCACTTGGGGGGAAACAGGGAGCATAGACTGGTACCTGATGGGCACGCCCAATACTTTTCTATAGGGCAATGCAAAGGTATTGCCCATGCCCATTTGGTACCGCTTTATGCTACTTGGGGGAAACAGGGAGCATAGACTTGTACCTGACGTGCACGCCCAGTACTTTCAATGGGTCAATGCAAAGGTATTGCCCGTGCCCGCCAGGTACCGCTTTATGCCACAAAAATTGGCCACAGACTTGTACCTGACGTGCACGCCCAGTACTTTCAAAGGGTCAATGCAAAGGTATTGCCTGTGCCCGCCGGGTACCGCTTTATGCCACAAAAATTGGCCACAGACTGGTACCTGACGAGCACGCCCAAGACTTTGCAATAGCAGTTCCATGACTGTGGGGGAAAACCAATGCAAGGTATTGGACGTGACCGCGAGGTCCACTTTGGCGCCCACAACCGCTCCGTCTGGTGGTCGAAAATACAGAAACCTTGACAATTTTTTACTCTGCCCAGGAAAGGCGTGGCAGCGTGTGAGTCAACCCAACGGACAGAGGGGACCGGCGTGCACACGTGG
Source organism: Kryptolebias brasiliensis (assembly GCA_028566095.1). NCBI lineage: Eukaryota > Metazoa > Chordata > Actinopteri > Cyprinodontiformes > Rivulidae > Kryptolebias > Kryptolebias brasiliensis. Next base: position 33,553,370 of record JAOXNZ010000044.1, on the reverse strand, counting down.
ATGTATAGCACAAGATTCTGGGACGCACGGTCGCTTCGGTAAGGGCACTTTTGTCCCAATAGAAAGGTATAGGGTCGCGGCAAGGAACGAAGCATTGGCCGTGCCGCGATGTTCACTTTTAGGCCGTCATGGGCCTTGGGGGAGTTAGGTTATATAATATGTATGCTCTCATTTGTCAGTATTTTATTTTGTAAGGGAACTTCCTGTTATGTGTCAGGGATTATGCAAGAGTTTATTAAAAAGGTCACGTTGGTGAATGGCCAGAGTGGGGAAAAAGCTGATGCCTGATGTGTTCAGTTTTCAGTGTACATGCAAATTCCGCTGAAAGGCACATCTATGCTAACACCATCCAAAACTTGTGCCTACCCTAACCTAACACAAATTCCTACCTGATAAAAAACTTTTACCCATTTGTAAATTTTTGCCCTTATTCCAAGATCATTTAGATTAATCATAAGCCCTTGTTTCCACATTATGTCAGATGCCTTCTCTACTCTTTCTTTATTAACAAAGGTTTTACTTATCTCACCTTCCAACCATATGGCAGGATCGAGTGTACTTCTTCCTTTCCTAAATCCACTCAGATAATTTTTTAATATACCTTTTATCTCTATATGATAAATTAATCTTTCAATAATCATTTTCACCATAACTTTCCCTATATGTGATGTCAATGCTATTGGTCTATAACTATTAGCCTGACCCGAATCCTTGTCTGGCTTACAAATTGGAACAATAACTGCTTCTTTCCACAAGGGGGAAATAACTCCCTCTTCCCAGATTCTGTTATAAAATTCTAAAATAATTTCTTTGCACTTTTCTGTAAGATTCTTGAACATACTGAGTCCTTTGTCTTATAAAGAGCATTATTCAACTCCACGATAGAGAACCTAATGTTTAGATTATTTTGATAATCCTCTTCATTTTGAAGTACCTCTGTGTTATTTTGTACTGTCAAAGCCCTTTGCCTTTTTTCCTCATCAGTAAGAGTATCTGTACTATGAACTTTCACAAAAGTTCTTGCCAAAAGTTCTGCCTTATCCTCATTTTTATTTATTTATTTATTTTATCCCTTTTTTATTATAGCATTTTGTCCATCCTTCATGATTGGAAACCCATATTCTGCCTTGTTCCCATTCATCTTATTAATCATTCTCCATACCTTTTGTAATGGGGTAGTTCGTCTAATGGACTCAAAATGTCCTCAATACTAATTTTTAGCACATTTCACAACTTTTCTCACTATTGCCTGCTTCCTTTTATACTGAATCAAATTTATGAAATTATGGGTTGCCTTAAGGACTCTGAAGGTTGGTTGGGGTATTTAACCGGTTTCGAACAGGCTTCTGTCCAGAAGAAATAACTAAATTTTTCTTCTGACTACTCTTATATTTAGGAATTGATTCATTTGCAGCTATTAAAATAGCATTGCTAAGATCTATAGAAAATTCATGAATAGTTAGATCTTTCTTTACTCCATTAATCTTTCTTTCAGCTAAAAAAGCAAACTTAACCCAGTCCGCTTGCTTAATATTCCACCTTGCAGTTCTCATCTCTTGCTCTTATTCCTACCGATCCTTGCATCCTCAAAAACTGGAAAATGATCACTACCAATGCAACTAAACTCTACACCCTATCCTTCCTGCTAAGCACTGAGATACAATTGCTATGTGCATTGAAATCCCCACACCAAATAATACCTTCTTTCCACTGACTCAGCATTGATTCAAATTTTTCTTTTTCTAGTATCCTACCTGGATTATAGAAGTTTATCAGCTTAATACATTTCCTTCCCCTCTACACCTCAATAATCACCACCTCCAGTTCAGTATCTATTGTTACCTGTCGATAATTTATTCCTTGCCTGACAAAAGTTGCACACCCTTCTCTGTTTCCACTGCATCTATCTTTGTGCAGAGTTGTATAACCTTTCATTGTGAAATCTAAGTGAAATCTTTTCAGTTTTACTCTTAATTTGATCTGAACAATTCATGACTTAAGGAAGAAACATCACCAACTTATCAACAGGAATTCTAGAACTGTCTTGACACACTTGGCCAGGTGGGGAAGCCATTACGCTTGTTTCAGAAGACCTTCCCTGTGTGGGTAAAACTACCCCCTCATTACTTTTGTGGCCACAGCATATGAAATTTTCCGCTCTGTTCTTATCTGTTTAACGTTAACAGCTTTCTTCCTCACTACACATCCTCCATAGGCAGCCGAATGATCTCCCCCACAATAAACGTTTCCACCACAATGACCATAGGCATGCTCCCCACCACATCTTCCACACCTCTGCTTGCCTTTACATACATTAGCAGTATGCCCATAACATTGACATTTAAAGCATCTGATGGGAGGGGGAACATACTCTCGTACATTAAAGCTAAGATATCCCACCATCACTTTAGTTGGCAGAACTTCTTCATTAAATGTCAACAAAACAGACTCACTGTCAACTTTTACTCTGTCACGGACAGCTTGGAGTCAGTTGATCTCTACAATGTTGCCCCCTTTAAGCTGTTGTTTAAGCTCATCTAGATTTTCTCCAGTGGGAATCACTCCCCTAACCCCTCTCTGTTCACCAACCACTTTCTTCTCTACTGTCGCCTTTTGCATAGAGTTTGCAACTTCATTGCCTTGTTCTTTTGCTCAAGATTCCTACATTTTATAAGGAGACACCCGTCCCACAATACTTTAGCCATCTCTATCTCACCTATCACATTTCTCAACACTGAGGTCAAAGATACAGGACTAACATTCTGATATCATTACCTACCTTAAATTTATAATTATAACTTTAAATTCTTCCCTTGTCATCACCATCCTTCTAGCATCTGGTAATTGTGAATCATTACTGTTTAATGCTCTCTATCTCCCCTTTCCCTTTTTTTAACTTTTTTCCAGCTCATTTCTTTGTCATCAGACAACCCACTACTAATAGTCATTCTGGTTCATTCAAAATTCAGATTATGCCTCACCACCCCTGATTTAATTGGAACCGAACTAAAGCTTAAATTGGCACTGAAAGTTTCAAACTGTCCCAGCCGGCTGCAGCATCCGTCCTCCCTATGTGTCTTCTGTCATTATGTACCTGTCAGCCTGCCACACCCATCTGCACCTGTCCCTCATTTACTAATGAGTTCACCGGTGTCCACTTACCAATCAAGCTCTGCCTTTAAAACCTGCTCATCTGCTTCACATATCCACTGTTTTTTTGTTTGTTTGTTTGCTTGCTGTCATGTTCCATCTGATTCACTTGTGTCTTCCTCCTTGTGTTCCCAGTTTGTCCTTTCTTTTAAGTTTCTGTTAGTTTTTGCTGCCACATAAATAAATAAATAAATAAATTAGTTTTCTTTTGAGCCCTTTTTTTCTGTCTGCATTTCAGTCCAAAACCTCTACCTACTGATTACGACACATTTTTGTTGTTTAAGTTCAGGTATGTTTATGGTGTTCAGTGTTGTGGTGGGAAAGTTTTTATAAGGTAACACCTGCTGCTGATAAGTCATGACTATGTTATGTCTGAATTCCAAGTCCTATGAGTTCTTACCAAATGAACCTGTTTCTCTTCACTGGGAACCAGACTGCTTGCTCCTCCCTCGCTCCTCCTTGCCTTCCAACATTCTAATATCTTTGATATACAGTCCTGTGTTGACTTTGGGGGGCTAGAGCTTTGATTCGGAGCTTCCCGTTTGGAGTTGGGACTCAGCTGTTTTAGTTGTGGATTGTCTTTAAGGCTCTCTGTATGTTGTGCACAATATATAAATAAACCTCATTGAGTGATTTCATCTAATAGTGCCTGGGAATTCAGTTTTTCCACAGCAATTGTGATACATCAAGTTTAAAAGGCCTTCCAGCTCCAGTTTTGAAGTGAAGATTTTGAGCTCAGATATAATGGAAGTCAATAAGAATTTGGGTGTTTACGCTCTGGGGTGGATTTAAGAAAAAAAACACAAGTCCTATAGCAGAGAGAGACACACTGAGTGAAAAAATACAAAAACGCCTACATTTTGATGTATAGAATGTGTAAAGACTGTTAAAATAAGAAAAGTTTGTTTGCTCAAACGTTAGTGACATCACACTCATATTTAGACTTTGCATATTAAAGTATCAGTTCAGTCATGTCAAGTCCAACTTTTCATGACTGACATGAGGAGGTTTTATCTGGACTCGAAGGCAAGCAACCACTACGAACACCCAACTCAGTTTAACAGGTTTATTGAACAGGAAAAGTGCT
>JAOXNZ010000044.1:33533196-33544702 GCA_028566095.1 Kryptolebias brasiliensis | reverse complement strand
AAGCTTTAAGGAGCACAAAATGGCCGAAATGACACACACAGAAGTACAAAAGTGGAGTACAAAAGGAGCACAAAATGGCCGAAATTAGCAGAATTAGCATTACCAGGGTTAAGTAAGGATAAGCAGGGATTTCTTAGAAAAAACCAGGCCTGATTTAGCAAATCCTACATGAACAATACACACACAGAAACCCACACAGCCTCATGCGTGATGTCACAGCACAGCTGCATGTAATCAAATCAAAGTCTAAGGTGCTGAATTCCATCCTAACCATGGCAACGCAGCACGACTCTCATGTGTGTTCTATATGATGCAGTCACTTTGAATCAGTAACTTACTCTGTTGAAACCACTCCAAACAAATGCTTCCCATTCAGCAACCGATAGAGGTATTGAAAAGATTTTCGAAGCGTGAGCGAGGGCCACGTTCTGACTTCCATACTCCTGCATTTCAGAACTGTAGGCGGTTCACAGTAATAACAGTGATGTGAGAAAGATTGTGTGCGAGAGGTGCTGAGATTCTTGAAGACTTTTGTGGACGGGATAGTAATAGGTGCCTCACTTACTCTGAAGAATACACCTTTCTCTATGATATCGTATACAATCCATAAGTACATGTTCAACTGTCTCTTGCAATTGCTCACATCCACAGAGTCCTGTAGGATGCTTTCTGATTCTATTTAGATTATTGTTCAAATATGTATGCCCAAATCTAAGTCTTGACAAAATATCTTCTTCCCTCTTTCTCCTTGATGTTTCCCTCATCTTACCCACAGTTTGTTGAATAAAATAAAAATGTCTCCCATTCCACTCTTTATTCCATTCTTCCTGCCATTTCTTTTTCAATTCTTCCTTCACTATAGATTGTATTTCTGTTTTACTGTATGCAATTGGTAGAGTTATTTCTGTCTTCTTTGTGGCTTCTATAGCGAACTTATCTGCAAGTTCATTACCTACAATTCTTATATGAGCAGGGACCCAAATTAATCTAACTAAAATTCCTGATCTTTTGATTTTATACAATAGCTGTAAAATCTCCAATACAATATCATGCCTTGAATGAGAATGATCAAGTTTTATGCTGCAGATTGCACTACTAGAGCCTATTGCAATTAAAACATAATTAGACTTTTTACTTTCAACCCACATTAATGCTAATAAGATGGCTATTAATTCTCCAGTATAAACAGATAAGTTATCACTTATTCTTTGGTTAGACATGTAATCCATTTCAGGTTCAATAAAAGCAACTCCTACCCTATGACCAAGTTTTGAAGTATAATTGTTTTGATAATATAGGTACTTAGATTGTATATGATTTTCAACATCTAACTTAGATTTTTTTTGTGTTTTATTTTAAGTAGGTAAGTATCAGTAATTGCTTCACCCAGAACCCAAGGAGGCCATGCTGAAAATGCCACTGTAGGGCTTATATCCAAATGATCAATTTTTGTGGAGTGCCAATATCAACTATATACTCTGAACTAAACTCAGTGCCTACCCTAACACAAATTCTATTGTCTTTTAAAAAATACTTTTTACCTATTTGTAAATTTTTCCCTTTATTCCAAGATTATTTAGCTTAATCATAAGCCCATGTTTCTACATTATGTCATATGCCTTCTCGACACAAAAAAAAATACAGCAATAAGACTTTCTTTATTAACAAATGCTTTCCTTATCTCATCTTCCAACCATATGGCAGGATCAAGTGAACTTCTCCCTTTCCGAAATCCACTCCAATAATTTTTTAATATACCTTTTATCTCTATATGATAAATTTTCTTTAATTAATAATTTTCTCCATAACTTTTCCTATATATATGAGGTCAATGCTATTGGTCTATAACTATTAGCCTGACTTGAATCCTTGCCTGGCTTACAGATTGGAACAATAACTTAATCAGTCTTGTTTGGCAAAAGGAAACCAGAGCAAAGGTGTTTGCCTATAATGCACATCAGCATTTTTGGAGAAAACCAAACACAGCATATCTACAACAGAATGGCTAAAAAAGAAAAGAATCAAGGTGCTGCAATGGTCCAGTCAAAGTCCAAACCACAACCTGATTAAAAATGCTGTGGTGGGACATTCAGAGAGCTGAGGAGAAACCAATGTCTGCAAACCTCAATGAACTGAAGCAACACTGGAAAGGAGAGTGGGCCCAAATTGTTCCACAACCATGTGAGAGACTGATAAAAGTCAGACAGAAAACCACTATTGCTCCTAAAGGAGGTTCTACAAGCTGCTGCATCAGGGGCTAGATGCATTTTTTTAAACACACCAATTCCACATTTTTGGTTGTTTTTGTGGAAAAATAACAGTGTAATATGTTATGCATTGTTCATATGAGGTTGTGTTTTCCTCATTCTATTTAATAAATGGTAAGATTTTCCTTATGAGTGTTTAAAAATGTCCAGCTGATTTAGTTGGCCACTTCAAAGAAATCTTTAGATATCCTGTGGATGTGTGAAAATACAGTTCTGAAGAGAGAATGCCATTTTGTTTCAGTTAAACTGTTGCTAGTTTTCTTAGCAACCAATTTAAGATTCTGGTTTTGACTTTTAGAGCACTACATGGACAAGCACCAGCATACATCATAAAACTTCTGGATCCTTACATTCCCAGCAGGTCCCTGAGGTGAACAGGACCTTCTGGCAATGCAACACACAAAGTTGAAAACCAAAGACAAAGCACTTGCAGCAGTGTCCCCCAGACTATAGAGCTCTCTCATCCTGAGTTTGAAATCTGTAGATTTGGTTATCTCTTTTAAATAGCAGCTAAAGACTCATCTTATTTAAGTTGCTTTTGATCATTTTTGTTTGTTCAGTCAAAAGCAAAGTTCTGTCTGTCTGTCTGTCAGTCAACATTTTTGCTTTTATTTTGCACTGTATAAAACAACCAATTTTCAACAAAGTTGGGTTGTGTAAAATGTAAATAAAAACAGAATGCAATGATTTGCAAATCTCATAAACCCGTGTTTTATTCACAACGGAATATATATTCATTATAACACCCATCAAAAAGAAATCTGGACGTTTGTATTACCGGCCTGCACTGCAGCGTGCCCCCAACAGATGGCAGCAGAGCACAATCAGCCGGCTCGACCTCTGGTTTTGTTTCGGGTTAGGACTGTAGTCCCTTCTGGAGGTTCTGTTCTTTAAGGCCGGACCTTCACAGCTCAAATTGGGCTGTTGGTTGTCACGTTGCGGCGCCTGCTCAGTGCTCGGATCCTGGTTCTGGACCTGGAGTCTGTATGTGGCTGCTCCGACTCATGGTGACGCGGAGAGGCTTTTGTTTTCAGCCCCGCGGTTTGTTTTTGTTTTGTTCACCTGAGCCGGGACTGTTACTACACGGATAGAAAAACAGACGGAGAGACGGTAATATTTCTTTCACCCTTCCTTCTTTTCTTGCTTTTGTTTTTTATTTTCATGAGAATAAAATCCTGGTTCCGTCTGAGCATCGTCTCACGCCATCTCCATCCGCCCGTCTTGTCGAAGGCTGCGGGTTTGTTTATTCAGGTTCGGTTCTGGTTCTTCATGTATTTCAGGTGTAGGTAGCAGCTCTCAGGCCCGAGCTCATCTATGTTGTTTCTAACATCTCTGACCAAAATGGATCGGTCATAAAAACCTTTGTTAAAGGCGAAGGCGAACGATAATGTTTTTGGCCCTGCCTGTCTGTGTGTGTCTGTCTGTTAGTAAAATATCTCACGAAGCACTGGACGAATTGAAATGAAAACCTAAGAAAGTAATAGCTGGACGTACATCTATAACTAAATAACTTTTGGAGTAAATCCAAGTCAAGATGGCCACTACATCTAATCCATCGACATTAGCCAACACACTAATGGCTAATAACTAAGTCAACTTCACAGATGTTGAGTGAAAATGTGATGTGGTCAGTGTCATCCACAACACAGTCTGAGTGTGACTTCTCTTGGTATTGTATAAGACGTTATTTTCAAGGTTTGGCCAAAATAGTTAGGACTTGTTAGTTCTCCTCATGAGACCATCTTAGGTTAAAACACTAGCATGAAAGGCAGCAGGCAATATGCATTCATTCAAGGAATGCTGGGCCTTCATAATAAAGTAAAGCAAATTGATCAGCTGTTTTCACTCAAAAGGGGGCTAAGGGAGGTTCTGAGAGGCAGATTATTACATATAAAATCTCAAGATTATTATCATTTATGCCTCAATGAAAGAAAAAGAGAGTGGGAGAGAAGGATTGTGAAGGAGGATGGAATTAGTACTTTGAGGAGCTGATGAATGAAGAGAATGAAAGGGAAGGAAGAGTAGAGGTCGTAGAAACTGTGGACCAAGAAGTGGAAAAGATTATTGAGGATGAAGTTCAGAAAGCTTTGAAAAGGATGAAGAAGGGGAAGACAGTTGGACCTGATGCCATACTGGAGGGATGGAAATGTCTAGGAGAGATGGCAGTGAAGTTTTTGACTCAATTATTCAATGGCATTTTTGATGCCTGAAGAATGGAGGAGAAGTGTGCTGGTGCCAATTTTAAGAACAAGGATGATGTGCAGAGTTGTAGCAACTACAGGAGAATTAAGTTGATGAGCCACACAATGAAGATCTGGGAGAGAGTTGTGGAAGATAGACTTAGACAAGAGGTATTTGTGAGCAGCAGGATGGTTTTATGTCAAGAAAGAGCACCACAGATGCCATCTTTGCTTTGAGGATGTTGATGGAGAAGTACAGGGAGGGTCAGAAAGAACTTCATTGTGTCCTTGTGGATTTAGACACAAAGGTGCAGGACTTCAAGGACTTAAGGCTGACTGTCCAGGAAAATGGGGAGTGTGGTAAAGAGGTGAAGAAGAGAGTCCAGAGAGGATGGAGTGGATGGAGAAAAGGTTCATGAGTGATTTGTGACAAAAGTGTGGCAGCAAAGGTCAAAGGAAAGGTTTACAAGACAGTGGTGAGACCAGCTATGTTTTATGGTTTGGAGACATTTGCACTGACAAAAAGACAGAAGATGATACAAGATAATCAGAGGTACAGCACAGGTTAAACGACTGGGAGATAAAATTAGGGAGCCAGACTGAGATGGTTTGAACATGTACAGAGGACAGAGATCTTAGAGATGCAGTTGCAAGGAAAAAGACAGAGGAAGGCCAAAGATGGGATACAGTTAGAGAGAACATGGAGGTAGTTGGAGTGAGGGCAGAGGACGCAGGAGACAGAGTTTAGATGGAGGAGGCTGACTCGCTGTGGCGACCCCTGAAAAGGGAACAGCCTTAAGAAGTACAGCCCAAATCATTCTAAATATAATTTAATTGGATCACATTATCTTTTAATAAATACTGTCCACTTCAAGCAAATTAATTCCAGTTTGGCGAAATTCAGTCCACTTAAATACATTATTAATTAATTAAATTAAAATATAGTTCAGTTTTGTTCTAGTTTTTTAGAATAGGTTTAATTTCAGTTAAAGCCAATAATTGTTCAATTTAGCCAAATTAATTTAAATCAAATACAGGCATATTCAATCCAATTCAATCAAATTAAGTCTAGTTTAATCACTTAAACTACTGTTTAAATCAATTCATAATCAAATTCTACCCAAATCATTCCAAATAAAGTCAGGTGCAAGCAGATTTAAATTGGTCCAATGTGTTCCAGTTAAACCTCCCAAAGTCACAAGGGCTTCTCTACCTCTCTTCATCTCTCGCTCTCTCTTTGGGGGCTTCAGGAGGGTTAAGTATAGTCCAATTCAAGCCAATTCAGTCCAACTAATTTAGAATCATCCCAGATACATACAGTCCAAATTTGTTCAAATCTGATCAAATTTAATCACACTCTTTCAGAATAAATTTGTCGCAGTTAAAGCCAGTTTAATCCAGTTTAATGAAATTAGTTTAAATAAAATGCTGTAAATGGACTGTACTTATATTGTGCCTTTCTAGCTAATCAGGCCACTCAAAGCGCTTCTTACAACACAATCTGTGCCCTCATTTACCCACACACACACACACACACACACAAATCCTTTCAAAACCTGATTTAATCAAATTATTTTTAGTTAAATACAACTCATTTTGCGACATTTTATTCCAGTTCACACCAAATCAGTTTAATTAAGTGCAAATCCATTAATTAATAATCCAGCTCTGTCTAATAATTCTTTATCAATACAATCCAAATCAACCCAGTTTAATGAAATTATTTCCTTTTCATTCCAAACTTCCTATAATTCAGACTTATACAATTTGAATCCAACTTGATTCAGTTCATTTTAGTTTACTGTCTAAATCAGTCCAAATCTTATTTTTCTTAGATCAAATCCAAAACATTTTCGATGTATTTATATTTGTAATGAATATGTGGTCTGTTAAAATTCAGCCAGTGTTGCTCAAACCTAGGTGGTTACAATCCAACTAGGTTTGATTTTTTTGGCTTTACCATGTCCTGGATGACTGAGAATCTACACCAGCTAGTTAGTTATATTTTTTTTTTACCTTTATTTAACCAGGAATGTACCATTGAGATGAAGAACCTCTTTTTCAAGGGAGTCCTGAGGCACCAATAAATAGTCCTAGCCAAGGATCACAATTAACTACATAGAAAATGTTTTTTTTTAAACTACAGTGTGAATGCTGAGTGAGGAATGACTAAAACTGTTGCGAAAGTTAAAACAAGCAGAATGGAGGCTAAAATGAGCAGAACAAAAGCTAAAATAACAGAACACCAGCTAAAGCTAAAAGCTGCAGAACACAAGCTATAAACTAAAAACTAACAGAACAGTAGGTAGAATCTAAAAGCCAAGAACGAATAGCTAAAAGGTAATAACAGCAGATCAGTATCTTTAAGTGGCAGAACAATAGCTAAAATAAGCAAAACAGATGCTAAAAATAAAATGACCAAAATAGTAGCTGAACTCAGCAAAACAGATGCTAAAATTAGCAAAACAGGAACTGAAGTTGCAAAACAGATGCTGGAGCTAACATAAGCTACACAGATTCTAAAAATAGCAAAATTGTAGCTAAAAGTAGCAACATGGTAGCTAAAAGCTAGAAGAACCAGAAATTTAAAAAATGTTTTGATGGAATTGAAGAGCTCTCAATGTATTTCTATAGAGAATTTTATTTTAAATAATGTTAAACATTTTGAAAAGTAAAGCATTAGTGTAAATGCTAACTCAGCATTCACTCTGTTGAAGCATCAAAACCCCAACATTTAGTTTTGAATTTAATAAACGTTTTTGTTACATTTTTTTATCTATACAGTTAAGCACAACTGAATGTGGTGGTTTGTTCTATATTTAACTGACAGTCAGGTCAGTTCAAAAAGGACCACAATTTTCTGTTGAATCTTTATTCAGAAGTTTCTGAAGAGTCAGTCTAAGAAAAATACAAAAAAGAAATTCAATAACAAGCTGAAAAGAAAGTACATTTTCCACTTTTAACCGTCCCACGATTTGACAATGAACTCCTTCTCAAAAAATAATCTCAGGTTTATAGCGATCTGTCCAGTGTGTCCCTTGCCTTCCGCACAGTGACTGCTGGAGACAGGCTCCAGCTCTCTGCAATCCGGAAAGGAGAAGTGGCTAAAGAAAATGGATGAATGATGTAATGTAGTTTATTTAATGAGTTCCAGTCTCAGTTTAGTTTGTGGATAAAACAGGAAGCTCAGTCACTTGGTCAGGTAGGAGCAAGGGGTGCCATCCAGTCTCTGTGTCCTTTACCAGTCTGGTCCTCCACCCTTCATGCCAGGATCCCTGCCAGAGCTTGTCTGTGATTTATGATTCTGACCACGAGAAGCCTCCACCGCATGCTTCAGATGTCAGCTCATATTTAAAGCTTCTGTAAGCCATCAACAGTTCTGCTCCAAGCTATACATTGTACACAGTTTTCACCACATTTATAATCCCTGAAACCACTGCTTACTGAGGGGAAATTTAGTCTGAGTTGGTTTAAAATACCCAAAGGCAAAGTGTATCTGAGGTGATCTCTGAGGTCTTCAGATATTCTGATTAGCCCTTTTTTGGGAAAGAAAGCTCACATCCAAATTCTCTGAAATCTAAGTTTTCCATCTGACCATCAAGGGAGAGAAGAAAAAAATATCCTTTTCTTTTTCAACTGCTGCCTTCTGCAGGGGTCGCCACAGCAAGCAAACTCATATTAGATTTGACAACTGTGCTATATGCCAGATGCTCTTCATGTCACAACCTGGGCTTGAAGAACCAAAAGCCTCAGGATTTTGAGATCATGGCACTGACTACCGAGCTACAACCCAGGAAAAAATATCTGTTAAAGCATACAATTCTTTCAGACCCAGGAGCTCCAACTAGGAAAGAAACAAGAAAAGAAAAGAAAATTAATGATTTGTAAATGAAAACTTATAGTTGTAAATATTTCAAATATTTTTCTGCTTCTTTGGTCAGAGAAATAGGGAAACATTTCCTCATCAAAGCTAAAACTGAGTCACCAAGATTTGACATTTAGTATTTTGTTTTTCTTTTGCAAGAGGTCAAGTTCTTTCATTTCAGAGAGAAATTGTCACAGGTGGGGTGCGGATGAAACCAGAAGTGCAGACTCAACACAAGGAGCTCAAAGAAATAAACTAAACTTTATTTACAAGAAAAAACAAACGCTGACATGGCAGCAAAATAACTTAGGAGTGGTAACAGCGATTAACCAGGGAAGCACAAAGAGGACCAGACGTGGCCTGAGAAGGCTCAATGCACCAAGAAAGACATAGTGAAACAGAAGGGAATATATTGAACTGATAACAAACTGTAAACACCTGAACTGATAGCAATGGGGAATGGCTAAGAGAGGGCAAGCCAAGAGGCGCACACAAGGAACTAAACACTGGGGAAACACAGAGAAGTAACATGAACACAAAGAAACAATCTAGAAAACACAAAGATGCAAACAAACAACAAAAAACTGAGATCCTGATAGTACCCACCCCTAAGGGTTGTCACATGACGACCCAAAACAAGAAAAACACAAACTTGGGAGGGTGGAGGGGGAATACAGAATGGAGGGATCTAGATAGGAAAAGAAAGAAAAAAATTGAGCAGGGCATTAGACCTGAAAGAGGTCTGGGGAATGGCCTGGGGTGCATCCCGACTTGAGAGACAGTTCTGGAAGTCGGTCTGGGGAAGCATCTATTTCGTCTCATTTTGTTTAAAAAGTCTTGTTGTTTGTTCAGATAAAACTTTACAAACCCAAGTCATGCTGCCATGTTCTTTTTTGAGAGAAGATGCTAGTCTTCCAAACAAGCCATGCTTTGTTAAGTCTTTGTCCTGTCATGAACTTTAACCTGATATGCTTTCTTTATTTTATATATTTCTGTCTGATAATGCTTTGTTATCATTGTTGCTTCTCATCAGTTTCAGTCACTCTGTTGGCATTCATCATTACAAATAATGTGTGTTTCAGCGTTTCCTACTCATATCGTTGGTTATGGGGCCCACATCTATCAGCTGTCTTTTTTTTGTCTGAGTCATCTTCAGTGTTGTTCATTTTTCTTTCTTCTCTCTGCAGAGAGAAGAGACATTTTTTACATATTGACATGAAGAAAGACATTGAGACTCTAATAGCAGAGGAACGGGCTGATATCATTCTAAAATATGCTACGGTGAGTTTATGCTTCCTACAAACTGAGATGTCTCTGTGTAAAGGGTTCCTTCAGCGGTTTGTATTTATTTATCCTGTGACAACTCTTTGTTTTAAATTGTTTTGTTTACTTTGTGTTGCATTTCATTACTTCTCTCAGGTTTTATGTGTTATTTCTGGTGTTTTTTTGTGTGGCCAGGGGACAGACTGGGAAGGATCAAAGCATGAATTCAGATCTGTTTATATTTATATATTTTTTTGCTGTGTAGAAGACACTACTTTAAGTGTATGTGGGAGGATGTATATATGCTGGGTTTTCTCTAAGTACTCCCACAGACCAAAAACATGCATGTTAGGTTAATTGTTAACATTGTCTCTAGATGAGAATGTGAATGGTTATCTGTCTCATTTAGGTATGAGAAACTGATGATATGATAACGTTGAGCAAAAATACCATTGTATTATGCTATTAAAACCAAAGTTTAAAAATGCATTACATGATTTATTTGTTTTTATTTAAAAACAAAAATGCATTTATGATTACTTTTGAAGCCAAAATAATATTACATATTGCTGGATAATTATTATTTTATAGGTATAATCAGTGGTGGCCGGTGGTGATATTTGTAGGGTGGGCTAACAGCTGTATAATAAAACACTGCAGTTTGGATTTCAACAACAGAAGTGTAGAATTTGAAATAAAGAAAACCCACTATAAATTGACATTATGTCCTTTTTCAGCACAAAGACAACCTTAAAAAAAACATCACCAAAAACCAAGCTTACACAGAGCCTCTGTCAGTTGTTCAATACTTCATTCCCCTGCATCAAGAGTTTCAACTAGAATTATTTCAGATGATTTTTCCCAGTTAAACAGCTCTACATAACACTGCACCCACTCCTTAACACAATTACTGATCACACTGATAAAATAAAATCAAACAAGACATGCAATATATATATATTTTTTTTAAATGAGGCCTACCTTTTTTAAAGAGAAGCTCACTCCGACGACTTTTCTGGGATGCAAAAAGGTTAATAACTACCTCATTAAAGATTTGTTAGCTACATTGGCTGTTAGCCAGTCCTTTCACTGAAACCAGATCATAGAAAAACTTCGGTTTTGCTGCTTTTCCTTTTTTGAATATCCTTTGGTGTATCTGTCCCCAACCTCTTCACTTCCAATTTTTCCCCCAAAAGACATTAAGGAAAACGGGTGAGAAATTAAATAATTCATCTCCTATATGTTTATCTTGCTTGCCATCACACTTATCTCAGTCTACGCCAAACCACACCCACATACACTTGCGCTCGAGGCACATTATTGTACGTCCACCCTCATTGGCTAAAGCTTGTGGCCTTGGGCTGACCCTGGGCTGAACTAAATTAGCCCAAATGAGCAGCAAACTTAGGTGGCGGAACAAGATGACTATCAATCATTCTGTTTTTGTTTTGTTTTTATTTAAGGATCCCCATTATTCTTCCTGGAGACTATTCTTCATTAAACATAATACACTGTTTCCTATCAATGAGATAGCTACTCATGAAGTTAATCGCTGATGTTTTAAGGCCATATGCTGACAGCTTCATAAGTAAAAGCTCATGATCAACAAGATCAAAAGCTGCACTGAAATCGAAAAATACAACAAATTCTGTATCAAGAAAGACATTAAATGAACATGGCTGTGAAAAGTTAGCCCTTTAGAAAGACTCTGGGATATTCTCCAGACTGTTTGGCATCAGTTTTGTTGTAAATTTCACAAAAAGTGATACGATATTTGGGTGGCACAGCGCCGTAGTGGTTAGAGCTGTCGCCTCCCAGCAAGAAGGTTGCAGGTTCGCATCCCGGCCTGGGGCCTTTCTGGGTGGCGTTTGCATGTTCTCCCTGTGCACACGTGGGTTTACTCCGGGTACTCCGGTTTCCTCCCACAGACC
>JAOXNZ010000044.1:33379688-33394195 GCA_028566095.1 Kryptolebias brasiliensis | reverse complement strand
GAGAGGGGGGTAAAGGAAGCCATCTATGTCAAAAGAGAAAAACCAACATTAAACAGAGGAGGAGGACTCAGATTTCAGCTTTCTAAAACCTATAATGGAGCATGACTGATCCCCAGTCAGTTTCACTCCAACCAACACCTACATTCATGTGGCCAGAGTGGCCCATCTGTGAGTCAGGCGAACAAGGACCCTAATGAGCCTCTATTGTGAGCAGAGTGAGGGTAATCTGTAGCTGAATCTAGTTTACAGAACAGCTCAGCTTTAAAAGCACAAACTCCACACTGCTTTTTTAATTGATAAAGGTACTAGGATGACAAGCAAAATGTCTTCAGCTACAGAATAGAAGTCCAGTTGTTTTTGTTTTTAACCTTTTTTGGATTTACCATGCCCTGGATGACTGAGACATTTCACCAGCATGAAACCTTCAAAAAGAAAAGATTAGTTTTTAGAGTCAACCTGATAAAAGATAGTTGTAGCAGCTATCTTTTATCAAACACAAAATGGCTACAACTCCTTTAATTTTGGAGATATTGAGTGCCTCGCAAAAGTATTCACACCCTCGGATGTTTTCTGCTTTTACTGCTGTCATAAATCAGTCATGATCACTACAAATTGGCCTTCTTTACAAAAAATATTTAAAAAAAAAACCTTGTTGAAGAAAACTCAGATCAGATCTTGACATGAGTCTCTAAACAATCGGTACAAACTCTAGTTGAGTTTTCTTCAGTAGTGGTTTTATGTTTGCCACTCTCCAATAAAGCTCAGCCTGGTGAAGAATCTGGACAACAGTTATATGTACAGTCTCTTCTGCCTCACCTGCTGAATCTTGGGACTCCTTCAGAGAGCTCACAGGTGTCTTGGTGGTCTCTCTCACAATTCTCCTTCTTGCACACTCACTCAGTTTGTGAGACCTGCCTGTTCCTGGTAAATTTACACATTTTCCACACACCTTCCACTTCTTGATGATGGATTTACCAGAACTCCTGGGGATGTTTAGGGCCTTGGAAATAATTTTGTATCATCCCCTGACTTGTAATTTTCAATAATTCTTTCTGAGTTGACTGAGGACAGTCTTTTTAAAGGTGGTGAATATTTACGCAACTACTTATTTTACATCAAATATTTTTTATTTAATTGGTATTACTCTGTAGAAATTTAGTTTCACTCTGACACTGAAGGTTTTTTTTATTTATATTTTTTGTAAAGAAGGCCAATTTATAGTGATCATGACTGAGCAATAAAAACAGAAAACATTCACACTTTTGCAAGCCACTGTATTCTGAGTGCCAAGCCAAATACATTGTGGCAGTCACCTTCAAAATTTTGTCAGGAATTTTTCTAACTACTGTTGTAGTTAGCACCAGCCCCCCGCAACCCAAAAAGGAGAAGCTGGTAAAGAAAAAGGATGGATGGACAATAACTTGATGTTTTCTGATTTCTGTAGAAACATTTAGTAAGAAATGGAGGACAAAGGTCTGATATTTTCTTCTAATCACCAACATAATTCAGCAGTTTGAAACTAGAAATAGTAAATCCATTAGACATCAGAGGCACATTAGGAGCTATGTCTGAGCAGCACTCTGCTTCCCAGCAAACACAGTTCTAATTCTCAACACTAATGGATTTATTTATTCTCTGAAATAAGAGCTTTTTTTGATGAGTGTATCATCATCATCATCATTCTGTCTCACCTGCTGCAACACTTTTCTTTCATCAGCTACAATAACATGGCTACACATGCTCAATGCTGATAGAAACATGAAACATTATGAGATAAAAGAAAAACTATGAACTTACAGGTACCATGTGTGTTTCTGGATCTGCTCTAACTGGAACGAGAATCAAAGAAGAGAAAATATTAATGACTTTTGTTTTGAAATTAAACAAAAATCAAAAGATGAAGAGTTTCTGTCACTTGATAAAGTTTTGGCTTCAATGAGTTTTGTATTTCATACACTTTTATGGTATTTAATAGAAAAATGCAAATATAAGTGTAAATAAAATATAAATAAATGTAACAAAATTTGCATTTTCATTAAACCCCTCTTAAATTTTCATTATTTTTCTGTCAGCCTAATAAACAAAAACTCATTTTTTACACTTGCCTTGTTTTCAAGTTTTCTCTCAAAAGTGAAATTCTTCTTTCACTGAAGAAGTGTTCATGCAATATTTCCCTGCATGTATTCAAACCAAAGTGCCTGAACAAAAAAGACTAACATCTTCAGATTTTAGCCTGTGACTGTCTCCTTTAACTTCAGTGTTTTCTGATTTCAAAAGAACTTTTAGAAACAACAAAAAACTGACAACAACACCACTGGCTGCCTGATCATCCCAGATTGTTTGAAATGACTTTCTGTGAAAAGGTTATGAACCAATATTGTACCTGGTGTAAATAGTTCTTTGAATGACCTCAGTTTGTATAATCAAGCCAGACCAAAAAAACCCCAAATAAATCAAAAACAAACAAATAAAAAAATCAAAGTGGATTACTTGTCAATCCAGTCAGCATTAAACACTGTTTCTCCAAACATTTGTTCAAAGAGTTATTTACAACAAAAAAAAATATGTTAACTCCTCATAACCTTTGAACAGAACCCTACTTCAAAAAATTGTGTTAACTCAATTTGCATCTGTAAGGTCATATTATTTCTGAAATAATAAAACTGATCTGGATAAAGATTTACTCAGGGCTGTTTTATGATTTATTTAAACTCTTTTGCACTTTTGTTTTGTATGTTTATATACGTTTATCAAAAAGAAGAATGCGACAAATTAGACATATATTTGATTATCATTCATTTGCATTTTCAGGTATATTTCTAATTTTTTGTTTAATTTTCATGTGAACTGCAAACTGAGTTAATTTGTTTTTATTACAAACATTCTTTATAACCATTTCTAGTGATTTATTTTAATTAATATTATTATCTGACAGTGATTTCTTCAGGGTTTGTATAATGCCTTACAATTTGTCTCTTTTTGCAAAGGTTTTGTAAAAATGAAATGTTAAAAAAAAATCCTGTTTTACTGGGAGATTGTTGTGTAACATTCATACATTATAAACCACAAAATTGTGCTTGATGGAATTTCAGCTTGACAGGTTTTGTAGGAGGATTTGGACCCAGAATGCAGACTGACACAAGGAGCTTAAAGATAAACTTATAATAATAATAAAGAAAACAAAAGGCTGACATGACAGCAAAACAAAGACTTACACAGAGGATTGCGAGGAGACACAAGGAGAGGATCTGACTGTGGCATAAAACTAACAATGAACCAGCAATGAGAACATGACTAGAGAATGAATATAAAGGCAGATGATGAAAAAGTGGAAACAGGTAAGTGATTACAAACTACGGGCAGGTGCAGATGGGAGTGGCTGGCTGACAAAGAAGACCACTAAGGTGCAGATGACTGAGGTCAAGTGAATGATGACACAGGGACACAGAGGGCACAGGGAGCAAAAATACACAACGTATTACTCAACACAGGGAATAAACACAAATTACTACCAAAATAACTCAAAAGCACAGATCCTGACACAGCTGTAGCATGAAATTCAAAAACTGAAGACAATAAAAGACAGAGCAAATATTCTGACACATTTGTTATTTTCTAAAGTTTCTACTCTAAGTCCATAAATTTTAGGCCTGAGATGAAAACATATCTGCAAAGCTTAGTAGTGTATAGCACTTTAGGCTAAATTAGTCTCAATCAGTACCAGAGACAACAGCCCCAATGGCAAAATTATAAACTGAGAGGTTCTGGAGGAAGATTTCTACAGTTCTAAGTGACCTGGCACTGGCTACAGACTGACCGTCAGCCTCTTGCTGGCATCCACGTCAATCATTCCTCGCAAAAGGTTCTGACAATCTGGAGGAATAAAGTGAGGCATGTGGAAAACTCCCAGCTTCACCTTCTCCAAAAGGTTCCTCAGGTTGTCATCATCGAAAGGCAGCGCGCCCTGAAAAACAACAGATGGACAGGGATGTCATAGGTGTGACCTTTTAGAAGGAATCTTTTTTGAGGTTTGTGGAGGACTTTGGATGCTTTACCACCAATTTTTTTTTCTTTTTTTTTTCAGCTTCAAAGTAGTAGTAGTTAAATATTTAGGTAACCATCTTCTTCCACTTAACCATGGTCAGGGTGTGGAGGTAACAGGTCTAGGAGGGAAACAAAGACATCCCACTACCCAGCCACCGTCTCTGGCTCCTCCTGGGGAATCCCAAGGTGAACCCAGGCCAGAGAGTATATGTAATTTTTCTAGTGAGTTCTGGGTCTTCCTTAGGGTTGAGGTACCCAGTAGACATCCTCATCAGATGCTCAAACGACCTCAGCTAAATCCTTTTGATGCTACCCCAAATTACTTTTGAAGAGGGAGCTTCTCACCCTATCTCTACGGCAGAACCCAGCCACCCTACAACGAAAGCTCATTTCAGCTGCTTGTTTTCAGAAACACGTTCTTTAAATCATGATCCATACATCATGACCATAGATGAGGGCTGGAATGTAGACCAGTTAATTGAGAGTTGTCAGCTTTTTCTTCACCCTAATAGACCGGAGTAATGCAACAGACTAGACTTCAAGCTATCTGAAAGTTTATTTTACTTGATATGCTGATGATACTCAGTTATTTTTATCATGAAACAAACACAACAAATCCAATCGGTTTCTTCGATTACAAGCATGTCTTAAAGATATAAAAACATGAATGACTCTTAATTTTCTTTTTTTACACTCAGACAAGACAGTGGTTGTGATTTTTGGACCTGAGCATCTAAGGTATAAACTTTGCAGCCTTTCACTTCTTCTGGACGGCATTAAGTTGACCTCCAGTTCTAATGTAAAGAACCTTGGTGTTATTTTTGATCAGAATATGTTATTTCTTCCACCTGTGTATTATCATTAAAATTAGAAAGATCTTGATCCAAAATGCTGCTGCCAGTGTTCTGATGAGTTAGAAAAAAAAAATCATATTTCTTCAGTTTTAGCTTTTCACCATTGGCTCCCTGTAAATCCAATATAGAATTAAAAATCTTACTTCTAACATACAAAGCTCTCAACAACCATGCTCCATATTATATTAAAGATCTCATTGTTCTGGTTTTTTTTTTTCTGACAGAGCACTTCGCTCTCAAACTGCAGGTTTACTTGTGGATCTTAGAGTTTCCAAAAATAGAACAGGAGGCAGAGCTTTAAGTTATCAGGCTCCTCTCTTTGTGCCTGTGAGGCTGACACCCTGTCTACTTTTAAGACTAGACATAACACTTTCTTTTTTGATAAATCCTATTCTTGGGTTTCCTGAGTTTCCCCTTAGTTTCGATACCATAGACTTAGACTGCTGGAAGACAAACTAACCACATTTCCTCACTCTGCTGCTGTCGTTACTTGCTCTGCTTTCTATGTTTGTATTTGTAATTATTTCTATCATCAACATGTGTTTTTCTTAGTCTTTTGTTCTTTAGAAAACTTCCATTCATCATCCATTCTTTGTTTGTCTGTGTCTCTTTCCTGTCTTCTCAAACCCCAGCCAGTCGAGGCAGATGGCCGCCCATCCTGAGCCTGGTTCTGCTGGAAGAGAGATTTTCCTTTCCACTGTTGCCAACAATTCAACACTCTCTGCTGTTTTCCTTAGATACATAACTTTGACTAATTGGCATTTTATAATGTATATAAATGTTTTTGTACAGTGCCCTGAGATGACCTTTGTTGTGAACTGGCGCTATATAAATAAACTGAATTTAACTGAAATAAATCTCTGACAGAAGGATTTAACTCATTCAGCTTTACTCTGTCTCTAAAGTGTAATTTGAACTAAATTTACCAGGATTTGTGCAGAATTGTGAGAATTTGTGCAGCCCATTAGGCATTTATTGGACCTGAAACAGCACTGTGAAAGTTATCACTCAGTCACTGATGAAGAAGCCATTTTGAAGCCAGGTGGCTCTCCAGCTGGGGTTTATGCTCAGTGAAGTGATGACTGATAACGTCTTCTCTTCATCAGAAACAAGGAGAACAGCGCTAGATGACGTCCAACACTGCATGGGTTATCAAACCAATACAAATGGGGACATTCATCTTTACTAGGTGACTATTTTATGTTTCCTCTTAATCAGGAAGAGAGCTTGCATTCACATGACACAAAAAAACAGTAATTAACTCACTGCTTTGACAGCTCGCTTATCATTGTCACATTACAGAGCTGCTCACGTGACAAAACTTTAGACAAATTAAAACAACAAACTAACAAAACAATACGATGTAAACTAGCAACTTGTCTACTCAACTTGTCATTGAGTCTAGAATTGCGTCACTCAGGGTGGCAGCACGTTGGAGTAGCTCTCTTGCTTTCATTCAGATTTTTTTCTTTTTTTGAAACTTTCATTCCTCCGTTTCTGGTGGACAATTCCCTTTTTTGGACAACTATTCCCTCTGGTTTTGGATGCTGTTAAGCTAAAAGGATTTTGCTGATACTTTTTACACTTTTGTACATTTGTTATGATGAGTAACCATAGTAACAAGGTAATTTACAACAGGGAGCAGCTGATTAACATTTCAAAAGCTGAAATAAAATAATACCACAAATGAAGCCACAAATCCCAGTGGCAAAGAGGAAAAAGAGATGGAGAAAGTTCAAACCATTTCTTCCATCAATCATAATGGGCAACGTGAGATCATTAGTTAACAAGTTGGATGAACTTCAAACCCTGACAAGGACTCAGCCAGAGTATCAGGAATGTAGTATTATGTGTTTTACAGAGACATGGCTGCAGGATCATATCCCCAACTCCAACGTCTCTCTGCCGGGCTTCCTGCCTATATGAGCAAACAGAGATTTAAAGAGCAGCGAGAAAAGAAAAGGAGGTTAGCAGTGCTTGTCAACAACAGATGGTGTCATCCAGGACATGTTACTGTGAAGTGTTGTCTCTGCAGTCCAGACATTGAACTCTTGGCAGTAAGTTTCCGTCCAAACTATTTACCAAGAGAGTTTACCGGTGTTATTTTGGCAACTGCTTACTTTCCACCCTCAGCTGTTGCCAAAAATGCATGTGAAGTCATCAGTTCCGTTGTTGCTAAGCTACAGACACAACACCCCAATGCGTTTGTGGCAATATCTGGTGATTTTAATCATGCCTCACTCTCTGCTACACTGCCAATGTTTCAACAGTTTGTTAGCTGCTCTACCAGAGAAAACAAAACGTTGGATTTGTTTTATACAAATGTCAAGGATTCATATATATCAAAAGCAAGATGTCCTCTGGGAAAATCAGATCACAACCTTGTTTTTCCTCTGCTCGGATTATAAACCCCTTGTTCAGAGACAACCTGTAATGAAGAGAACAGTGAGAACGAGGTCACAGGAAGCAGAAGAAGCCCTGCAGGGTTGTACGGACTGGATTTCTCTTTGTCAGCCACATGGAGTGGACATCAATGCTATGACTGTATGTGTGACCGACTATATAAACTTCTGTCTGGACAGCACCAACCCCACCAGAACAGTGAGATGCTTCCCTTATAACAAACCCTGGATCACCAATGACCTGAGGGAACTGTTAAACAAGAAAAAAAGAGCCTTCAGGGAGGGAGACAAGGAATTATTGAGGTGCATACAGAAGAAGCTCAAAGTCAAAATTAGAGACAGCAAAGAAGCACAGGAAGAAGCTGGAGAGCAAACTACAAAGGAACAACATCAGAGATGTGTGGTCAGGGTCAAATAAAATCACAGGATTCAAGAAAAAGGAGGATTGGATAGATGGAAGTCTGGACAGAGCAAATGAACTGAACACATTCTTCAACAGATTCAGTTCAGGAACAAACTCATCATCCTCCTCTCCTGCACCCAGCCAAACAGACATCCCACCCTCCTTTGACCCACAGGTTTCCTGTCAAATCTCAGATGTTTTATCTTCCACCTAGTAATGGACTATTCTTCTTCTACAAGTTGGTAGAAGAAGAAGTTTTCTTCCCCCTCTCACGTGTCTGTCTCCAGAAGTCAGGTGAAGAGGCAGCTGGAGAGACTGAACTGGAACAAGGCTGCAAGTCCAGATGGTGTCAGCCCCAGAGTCCTGAATGTGTGTGCAGAGCAGCTCTGTGGGATTCTATAGCACCTCTTTAACCTTAGCTTGACCCAAGAGAAGGTTCCAGTGTTGTGGAAGACATCCTGCCTTGCTCCGGTACCAAAGAGACCTCACTCATTAGTCATTAACGATTATAGACCTGTTGCCCTGACATCCCACATCATGAAGGCCCCACCTGAGTAAGCAAACAATCACATATCAGGACCCCCTGCAGTTTGCTTATTGCCGTGGAGTTGGAGTTGAAGATGCCATTATACACCTGCTTCAACAAACCCACTGTCATCTGGATAAAGCAGGCAGTACTGTGAGGATCATATTCTTTGATTTCTCCAGGGCATTAAATACAATTCAGCCTGATTTGCTTTGTCAGAAACTCCAGAAGACTCAGATGGAGGCCTCAACAATCACCTGGATCAATGACTACCTGACAAACAGACCACAGTTTGTGAGACTGAAGGATTGTGTGCCTAACCAGGTGGTCAGCAGCACAGGAGCACCACAGGGGACTGTACTCTCACCATTCCTTTTCACTCTGTACACTTCAGACTTCCAGCACAAGTCAGACTCCTGTCATCTGCAGAAATATTCAGATGACTCTGCAGTTGTTGGGTGTATCAGAGATGGACAAGAAGCTGAGTACAGAGATCTGGTGGATCACTTAGTGTCATGGTGTGGAAACAATCATCTCATCTTAAATGTGAACAAAACAAAGGAGATGATTGTAGATTTTAAGAGAAACAGGTTCAGGTCAAACCCTATTTTCATCATGGGAGAAGAAGTGGAAGTGGTTGAGGAATATAAATACCTCGGTGTTCATCTGGACAAAAGACTGGACTGGAGACTCAACAGTGAAGCCATCTACAAGAAGGGACAGAGCAGGCTGTACTTCTTGAGGACGCTTAGATTCTTCAGAGTTTGTAGCAAGATGCTTCATGTCTTCTATTAATCTGTTGTTGAGAGTGTCATCTCTTCTGCTGTTATCTGTTGGGGGAGCAGCATCAGAGCCAGGGACTTAAAAAGGTTCAACAACCTGTTAAAGAAGGCTGGTTCTGTTATTGGGACTATTGTGGAACCTCTGTAGATGATGGTGCAAAGAAAGATTCTACATAAAATCAAGAAAATTATGGAAAACCCTGAGCATCCTCTTTATGAGACTATTATACAACAACAGAGTGTCTTCAGTCGGAGGCTTCTTCAAATTTGCTGTAACACAGACCGCTACAGGAGATCCTTCCTCCCCACAGCCATCCGAATCTACAACAACTCTTTGAAAAACCTTGAGTAACATGAGTTACACCAACATTTTAATCCCCTCTGGGATCAATAAAGAATTTTTGAGTTGAATTGAATTGAATTAAGGGGTGATGGTGGATCCTGAAGCTGGACCAGCGGAGAACCACTGTTTTAAACTGCTCTTGATCAATAGTTCTCCAAATTTTATAAATGGTCTTTCAAAGTTTTTCTTTGAAATGTGAGTGCATTTTTCTATGAACACAGCCACTTGGAAAAATTGTTTAATTGTTGCTATCTTAGAGTTGGGAAACTGATAAACATCATTCAATCATTTGCTCATTTCTGTTTTTGCAAATGATGTGGTTCTGCTGGCACTTCAGGCAATGACTTTCAGCATTTGCTGGGGTGGTTTGCAATCAAGTGTGAATTAGCTGGAATAAGATCCAGTGCCTCTAATTCTAAGGCTACGGGTCTCAACAAGACGAAGGTGGTATGCTTGCTCTGGGTCAGAAATGAGTCTCTACCTCAAGTGGAGGAGTTCAGGCATCAGGGAGTCTTGTACATGAGTGATGGCAGGATGATGAGAGGAATGGGTTGACAAATCGAGGCCTCGACCACCGTAATGAGAGCACTGCTTTGGTCTATTGTGGTGAAGAAGGAGTTGAGCCAAAGGGGAAAACTCTCAGTTTACTGGTCCATCTTTGTTCCAACTATGACCGAAAATATGAGATCCAATGTACAAATGAGATTCCTCATTTAGAGCTGCTGCTCTTCTGCATCAAAAGGAGTCAGCTAAGGTGGTTCAGGCTTCTGATGAGGCAGACTCACAACTCACTCTATGAATTGCATACCCTGTCTGGACCCCAAACACCTTAGGCTCTCTCAGGGGGAACTGCAGAGTGTCACTGCGGAGTAAAATGTTTGGGTTTCCCTTTTTGACCTGTTGCCTATGTGATCTAACTGTGAATAAGCAGCTTAAAATGGATAAATGGATGTTGTTCATCATTCACTGTACTTCTTTTATAATCTAGAATGATGATTTTTTTTTCTTCTCATTTTGGGGGTCTCAATTTATACTTGACATTTCTTGTTCTGTATCATATTTATGGCATTTCTTCTCTGTAATAAGTAATTTGTTGATCAAATATAGGTTTTATAGTCACTGCTTTAATATTCAGCTGAAGCATATCCAGCTCAGATCCTGATTTTATTTTACAAAAATACCCCCAAAAATTTCAAATGTAAATTAAGTGTTTTCTTTTAGGCAACAACACGTTTTCACTGATAATGCAGCAGCAGAATTACTTACTACTAAAAGTGCAAACAGAATGACTCCACAGCTCCATGCGTCCGCTTTTCTCCCATCATATTTCTCCCCCTGATCCACACAGAAAACATGAAGACATAGCATTAACACTTCGAAACAATTATCAGCATCCCAAATTAATTTTACAGCCTACAGAATAATCCACAGTAATGTGATTAATCCCAGTAGTGAAAAGTAATGACTGTAGCATAATAGTTTTTCTCCACCATGTTTCATTTATAAAGGCTGTTGCTGACCAACAGGGACAAAACTTAAAATAAATAAATAAATAGATTAAGTTCTGTCATTGTTTTCTTTAAAGACATTTCTAATAAATGATAAAATATTGATTCAAGTCACAAAATTTGACACAGCTCATAAAACATTGTTACGAATCCTGTCACAAGTTAAGTTGAATCAATCTGATTCAAGATGGCTGCACACACAACTCAGTTTTACAGATATTGGGCGGAAATTTGCTGTGATAAGAGTTGAGAGGAATCCCCATCTCATACTCTGAATCCTAACAGATTTATGTGCAACATTCTTGTTTAAACATTTGGCATGAAAGGCAAAGACAATGCTCATCTTGTGTTTGAAAAATGGTGGCATTATAGCCATTTTGATCAAACCTTGAAAATATAATTATGTGCACTTTCATATTGTGATATCTTGTGTGATCTCACATGATCTGTTAGCACTTGCAGTATGTGTTGTGAATAACTGTTAACTTCTGTCATACTCAATTTTAGCCTAGTACCTGTAAAACTCAGACGTATACTAATTTTTGTGTAGGCTAATGTCTATTATATGTGGCAGCCATCTTTTATTGTGTTGACTCCAACCGTTAATCAGTTGTTGATGTAGAGTCAGTGATTGCTTTCTGTGAGTTTTATTCAAATCAGTACAGAGCTGCATACAATATTTTGCTAAAATGTTTGTTAAAATATTTAACACTGATGTCATGCATTGCATTGTGCACCAAGTATATGTTAGGGACTATGCTCAGCTACAACATCAAATGTTAGCTCAATATCTGTAAAATTGACTATAAACATCTTTGTGTTCTAATTTCAGTTAGCTGTGATGGTCAGCTTGACTTGGGTTGAGTCAAAAAGGTAATCAGCTGTAGATGCATACCCAATGATTATTTTTGTGAAAAGCTCAAGAAAATCTGTTCTGTGTTTCAAGAGATAATTTGCTAACAAACATTGTTGATTAAAATAGTTAATAGCAAGATAGATCTTGCGTGATCAATTAGCGTTCAAAGATTTTGTTTGGGATCAGTCTAAGCTACTAACACACCAAATTTTAGTTCAATATCTGTAAAACTTAGTGAGTTATACACTTTTTTGTGTTGACTAAGATTGCTTTGCTGTGATGGCCATCTTCAAGCTGATTGACTCTAAACGTTAATCAGTTGTTGATCTACATCTAATGATTACTTTCTCAAAGTTTCAATAAAATCCATCCAGTGTTTCATGAGATATTTTGCTAAATGTACAGACAAACACACACACATGCATGCACACACACACAAACCAAGAGGCTAAAACATTATTTTTTCGTCTTCACCTTCTGTGGTGGGGTATAATAACAAAGGAAGGTAAAAAGGGCAAACTATCTGAAATGGCCAAAGTTGAGTAAAAGTGCATCAGTGTATGTGTTAAGAGGGCCAAAAATGAATATTGTAAAGAAAAGATGGCACCAAACTATTAGAGTGTTATTTAAAAACAGTTTTTTTATAAAACCAAAGTCATAGTTCAGTGATACAAACACTTATCAAAAACTATTTAAAAGTCTTATAAGGTTTGGTTTTATGTTTTACACCTTCTTAAAAGATAAAGAAAGTTGAAAAATGTTTTGTCAGTTATTCAGAGGAAATATTGATACAAAATAAGCCAAAACATGCAAAGGTTCACAAAAAATAAGAAAAAAAGAAAGAAAGAAATGCAGTAGGGCAGAAAATGCATTTTATCTCAATAAATGGGGAAAGCATAAGGAGCACAAAGTGCAGTGATGTAAGAACAGCTCTTTGAACCAAGAACCAAGATGAGAGAAAGCACTTACTCTGATAACCTCTGGGCAGGCATAGTGCGGAGATCTGAAGGAAGAAACAAAAACAGACAGTTATTCTGGAAAAGATTCTCTGCACAAAACACAACTTTACACAGAAATAAATCTTGGTCAGATGAAAATCCTAAAAACAAAAGTATTCACTCAGATTTATATAAAAAAAGAAAACAAGGAAACCTTTTGTGTCCTGATGGATTTAGTTTTTTTTTTGGTATTTGATTAATAAATCAGATAGCAAATGAACATGGTTAATATCCAACACATCCAACACATTGGTTAATATCCAACACTGACACTAAAATGTGACTCACTTTTAAAAGAAAGCAAAATCAAATGCATTAAGATATTTTCAAATTTTACTTTTTTGTTCATTTTCTCAGCTTGCTGGATTATAATTTTGAGGCTTCAGACTGCAACCAGCTAGTTACATATTGTGAGGATTATTTTTACAGTGACCTGAAAATGGCTCCACTGTTTCTTCGTGTGTTTTTAGCTTGTAATTCTTTATTCACTAAATTGTAAGAAAGAAAAAAAAGCTATCAAGCAAAATTGGTATAAATCAACAGACTAGCACCAGGCTCTCATTGCCACAACCCTGTCCAAATTTCCTTTAGTATCCATTACACCTTGGTGGCAGCACATTATTATTGACATATCCAAAATCAGTAACAGTACTGCTTCAAAGACCATTTCTAAAAACTCTGCTGCAAATTTAATCCTGACCTTACACAACGAACATACATCTAAGTTCCATCACAACTTATTTGTTAAGTTTGTGTATGATGAGTATACTTCCTGTAAACTCTTAGTTAGAGGTCCATCAATAATCCTTTTATAACTATATTGCAGCAATCTAACTTGTGATTAAATCATAAAGTGTCGAAAAAAAAACCCACATCTCTACCATTTCATTCATATTAAATCTTGGCTAGGGCAGGCTGCCGAGAAGCACCTGAGCATGGAGTCTTCCACATGCCATTTCAGAATCCAGGCAACAACTGTTGTTTGCATTGTCTCTTATCTCACCTGCTGAAGCTTGGAACTCCTTCAGAGAGCTTACAGGTGTTTTGGTGGCCTCTCACTATTCTCCTTTCATGACCACTTTGTGAGGACAGCATGCTCTTTGTAGACTTACATGTCCCATATTCCTTCCATTTCTTGATTATGTATTTAACAGAAATCCTGGGGATGTTTAGGGCCTTGGAAATCCTTTTGTATCCATTCCCTGATTTGTACTTTTCAATAATCTTTTCTCTGAGCTGAATTTCGACAGACACTTTAAAGGGGGTGAATGTTTATGCAATCAATTATTTTACATTAGATATTTTAATTTAATTGGTAATATGCTGTAGAAATCAGATTTCACTTTGACAAGTTTATTTTAAACCTTTTTTTGTTAAAACAGCCAAATTATATTGACCACGATTGATTTATGACAGCAATAAAAGCATAAAACATCCAAGGGGGTGAATACTTTTTATAGACATTGTTATTCTGACATTACCATGGTTATTTTATAGCCTGATAACAGGACTTAGTAGTGGCTTTAATGAAAGAACCTTTGTAACTCAAATGAGCTAAATACATTAAAACAATCACTCATTTTATTACCCTCACAACTATTAGTGCAGCGGCTGTCATAGGCGAAAAAGAAGGAAGCTACCCATCCCCAAAAATGATACCTTTTGGCAGTCAGTTAATCCAGTATCTTACTGAATTGTGACTGATAGATTGTTGAACAGCATTTAAAAGGGGAGGCTCCAAACTGTCTTAAAACGTTGTTTTGTTTTTCTTGGGGGGGGGGGGGGGGGGGG
>JAOXNZ010000044.1:33292948-33313508 GCA_028566095.1 Kryptolebias brasiliensis | reverse complement strand
GTCCTTACAGCTCACCAGCGGAAGCATAAATAATACTGATGTTTTGAAAGCTTATGATAAAGTCGATCTAAGATTAAGGTTTGATTATAGATTGAAATTAAGTATCTGAGAGGAATCATGATGCCGTGTTGCTTCAATTCCCCACTTCACCATCTGTGTCACCAGTTTCCCCTGTCTCTAAAACAAGTGTGTATGGTACGCATGGCTCAGAGTTTGCGTGAGGGACCGCACATTTTCCCATCAAATTTGTATTTTATAGATCACAAACTTTGCGTGGAAAGTGACGTATGCAAGTTTCAGGCCCAATTTTGTACGTACACCAGTTTATTCAATGAGACCCCTGCTCTGCAGCAGCAGGTGATGAGTTCAATATCTGTTATCATGGTGGTCTAACCAGGGTTACACTCAGTCTCCGTTACTATAGTGATTTAACCCGACTAAGTTACAAAATTCAAATCAGCAACTATCCTGAATTTACTTCTTGTTCTCCCTAATGCCCTAAAACACCAGCCAAATAGATTTTATGTTTGCAGTGTTTCAAGTAATGTTTACTTGGGGGTATTAGGATTTTCACATTCTGTTTGAACTTATACATATGTAGTGACTGTGTACACCTCTTTACTGCTTCAGTACACATTACCCCTGTTGAGTTTATAGCAAGTTGACAGCTCAGCACGGGAACACAAACACACAATCAAAAGCACACTTCAGAGGCAGATTAAATGTTCAAAGTGTTTTGACACTTTCAGCTCCCCAAGGCCACAAACCTGCTAAGTTCAATATCTGCTTTGAGTCTAGCTCTCATCCTGTGTGTGTGTTTGTGGATCTCTGCATTCAACATGTCAGCAGTCAACACCAGCCGCACTCAATAAACACTTGCAGCTTGGCCAGACGTTGGGTAGGAAATCCAAACATTTGAGCACTCAGAGATTACACAGAAATCTCTATAAATTTAACAACCTAATTATTAACCAACTACCATGGGCGGAACCAAAGTGCCTCTGACCCCCTGCTGAATTCTGATTGGCTGCTGAAGTGTCCCTGTTCCTTTGTCTGTGGCTTGACTTTTAACAGCTATGTTATTATATATGGCTCTTTTTTTGACTATACCAATACTGTATTTGAATTTTAAAAGTAATAAGTCATTACAAGACTCAAGCATAGATGTTGTTGAAAGAAATTTTATAAAGTAAGAAACTAATAAATCAAATGAGACATTGATGGAGCAAATCTGAATGAACTGGAATGCAGAAATAGAGTGTACAAAAAAAAATCAACAAAAACCTTACCATTTCACAGTCAAATAGTTTTACAGTTGGTTTTTATTACGCCATGTTAACTGAACATTGCTCCCCTTGTTTTACGACTTGACTTGGAAAAATCCTAAACTGGCTGATGTACCAGGAATAGACAACCTTTTTGTATTACCATAAGGCCATTCTGACTTTGTACAATCACAGGGCATGAAATTGTCAAACCATGACATGTACATTTCTTCCTATTTGGATTTATTTGCCCTTGACAAGAGGATTGTACATTCAAAATTGAGAGGAAGTGGTACAAAAGCCAATGAAAGATACATTTTAAAAAGTAACATATACAAATGGGCAGTACAGCAGTACAGTGGTTAGAACTGTCACTTCAAAACAAGAAGGTCATAGGATCGCCTCCTCGCCTTTCTGTGTGGAGTTTGCATGTTCACCCTGATCACACATGGGTTTTCTCCAGGAACTCTGTTTTTTTCCCACTGACTAAAAACATGCATGTTAGATTTATTGATAACTCTAAATTGGTACTAGATGTGGGTGAGACCATGAATGAATTGGTCTGTCTCGTTTGTCTTTATGTGTCTCTGTGAAGGACTGGAGATATGTCCAGGTGTACCCCACCTCTCACACAATGACCACAGGAGATAGGCACCAGCTCTCCACAACCCTAAACAGAACAAGTGGGTAAAAACAGTGGAAATACAAATGTGTTTTAAAATGACACCTAAAAACACAAGCTGTTTAGGTCTAAAGATGCACAGGCAGTTGGGAGAAATCTAACAGTGGTTTTAGAGAGAATGAATTGTTGTACTTTAAAGAAATGTAAATCTGAATATCATCCATTTTCATGCAGAGTATCAAAAACAAATATGTACTATTTACTCAAGAGGAAACCTATCAAGATCATGTAAAGGGAAATGATCACCCCAAACATAACACCCTGAAAAACTCCAAGACTGAGTTAAACGTGGATTAATTGGAACATTAGTGATCAAACAGTATCATGAAGACCAAGATATACACAGACAGGTCAAGTTGTTGAAAAGTTTAAAGCAGCGTTAGGTTATAAACCAATAGCCCAAGCTTTGAACATCTCACGGAGCTCTGTTCAATCCATCATCTAAAAATGGTACGTTTATAGTACTACTGCAAACCTACCAAGACATGGCTGTCCATGTATTAACAACAATTAATCATGTACTCCACAAATCACGATAACAAACTCAAATCCTTTTTTAGTACCAAACAAAGACTTTCTGACTTCAGGATTTGCATGTCTCTGATATATGACAAAATTAATGCTTGTCCAGAAGTATCTATCACTCTTACAATAACATAATACATTTTGGCTAATTACCAAAACTCCACATGATTTTGTTCTGTCATCACAAACAGATGCATTGCAACACAGGGAACAAAGCAAGACAATAACACAAATGTAAATGGCACTAAAACTTAAAAACTGACTTCAGAGCTGTGACCTTTAAAACAGAGACACCAAAATGGAGATGCCATGACAGCAGTCTCTGTGACTCTCCTCAAAGTTTCTTCTTTATAACATTACCTTTATTGACAAAACTCTCAAGAACCTACAGCAGATGCACAGACAGTACTCCAACAAAACTTTAGATGAAAAAAAAAGATTTTGGCTACAACTGCATGAGATACACTTGAAGATTTTTCTTTAGCAATTTCTTTTTTTGTTAATTTGAATCCGGCCAAAACCAAGTTATGTCTTTTTAACAAGACAGCAATCAGCTCACTCTTCCTGCCTTCTTTCTCTAAACTGAACCTGTCTTTGCTTTTCTTGTAAATATAAATTTATGGGTGCATTAAAGGATTACTGATGGAAATAAAAACAGCATGCACACACATTAGGCTGCATGTAAGAGCACACAATACAGATGGTTTTACAGCAGAGCACTACCTATTCAGCAGCAAACACACATATGCTTGGTGTTCTTCCATCAGTCTCTCTGCCGCTGGCTGCAGAGACGATTCCCCACTTCCTCCATCCTGTCTTCAGAGACCCTCGTTTATTTTTAGATCCTTCTTTCACACATGCACTCTCCTTCCTTTTGACAGATCACCCTTTTGAATACCTGGCTAATGTTTAGCCTGAATCTTTTTCACAATTTCTTTTCACCGTCCCATTCCTTTACATCTTATTTGTTTGCTTTCCTTTTGTGAGACACAACTTTAAGACACAAATGCCTTAGTGACTTCAATTATATTTTACTAATCAGGACAATCAAAGACTAAAGAGACCAGTGTTGTCAATGAGAATGAACTACGAACAGAAATATAGTTACAAATGGCACAACAAGAAGCACAAAATCTGGGCAAAATTCTGAGATCAAAATAGTAAAATAAATGTAAAGAACAGCTGTAGTTGATGTGGGAGAAACTGTGCATACAACTGCTGCCTGGGTTTCCCACCAGTCTACGTTTTATGGGAGAGTGAAAAAAAGAAACCCACTGTTGAAGAAAACTCTTCTCGACTAGAGTTTGTGGAAGACTCCTTTGTGAAGTGCTACTCGACAGCTGGTCCTGGAAGGCTTGTAAAGATAGAGGGTAAAATGAATGCTGCAAAATATAAGGAAATCCTGGAGGACAATTTGATGCCATCTGCAAAAGAACTGTGTTGTAGCTCAGTCTCTCCCATCTCACCTGCTGAAGCTTGTAACTCCTTCAGAGTGCTCACAAGTTTTTTGGGTGTCTCTCTCACTATTCTCCTTCTTGCATGTTCACCCAGTTTGTGAGCATGACCTGTTCTTGGTAGATTTACACATGTCCCATATTCCTAATGATGGATTTAACAGAACTCTCTGGGATATTTAAATGTTAAATAGACTTAATTTATATAGCGCCTTTCTAGCTGATCAGGCTACTCAATGCGATTTACACAATCTGTTTTCTCATTTACCCAACCACATATTCATACAGCACTCTACTACAGCTCTACAATGCTAATCTGAATAAATCATTCTAAAGAGTCTAATCAGTGCCTTAAACTCCATTCATGAGCACACATTGGAGGCAATGAGGAGTTCAGTGCCCAGGAGAACTTTGATGTGACTGCTGCCTGGAACCAAACCTCCAAATCTCTCATTGGAGGGTGTCTGCTCTAACCACTGAGCCACAGCCGCCCTTGGAAAACCTTTTTGTATCTACCCCCTGAATTGTACTTTCAATAATCTCATCTCTGAGTTGAATTAGGACAGTCACTTTAGGGGGGATTTATGCAATCACTTATTTTACATTACATACTTTTATTTAATAGGCATTACTTTGTAAAAATTCGATTACACTTTGAAACATACTTGTTTTTTGTTTTTTTGTCAAAAAGACAATGTGACTGATGGAATAGGACATGTCCTTCAGAGCTCCCACAACAATTAGGAAAAATAACTTTAGGCAAACATTTCGTATTTAACTTCTTTTTTTTTCGTTTTTGCTGTGTATTTTTTTCTCTACTACCAAAGCTTGACCTGAATTTCGGTCTTTTTTCAATCATAATGCCTTCAAAAGTTAAGCCGTCTACACAGCCACAGAGGCCTGCTTTGCCCTCCTCGTGGTGTCTCCCCCTCCTGCCTGGAAGAAGCCTCTGGAGGCGCTCCTTCCTCAGCCTTTAAGGACGAGCTGCTCTCTGCGCTCTGGGTCGAAATGGCAGCTATCTTCAAAGCCGAACTCCAAGCAGCTATGTTCAAAAACTTGTCATACATCAAGTCTGAATTGCATGCAGTGAAGTCGGAGTTAACTGGCAATACTACAAGCATTCAATTGGATGTCCACGTTTTGAAGGAGATTGTGGGCAAACTGGAAACATCCCTTTCTACCTGCACTGACAACATCATTACGCTAGAGGCTAAGGTGGAGCAGCTATCATCAGATCTGAAAAGATTGGACAATAAATGTGATGACTTGGAGGCCAGATTTTGTCGCAATAACATACGGTTGGTGGGCATTCCTGAGGATTCTTCCACTTCTTCTACGGCTACAGCAGTTTCTACTTTGCTTAAGGAAGCTTTTCAGTTAGAGAAGGAGTCATTGGTTGACTGTGCTCACCGCATTTTCCAGCCAATGCCGAAACCCAAAGAGCGTCCCCGCCCTGTGGTTGCTCGCCTACACTACCATGTAGACTGTGTAAACATATTGTGCCGCGCCAGGACCCAGCAACGGATCGAGATTTGTGACATCTGTCTCTCTGTTTTCCCTGACTACACTCCGAGGACAGCCCAGGCCCGAGCTGCCGTCAGCTCCAAGAGATCCCGGAGATCCATTTTGGTCTGCTTTATCCAGCGCCCCTCTGGATCACACAGAACGTTATAGAGAAGGATTTGCTCAGTTTGCGGGAGCGCAAGTTTCAGGTTGACTGGTACTATTGTGCGAAAAACCGAAAGCATTTATTCTAGGGTTCTGACTCCTTGTGGAGTGTGCATTAGGTTGGATGGGGTATTGTAAGTGCTACGGGGGGGGGGGTATTGTTCAGTTTATTTATTTATTTTTTTTTTTGGAGGACTGGGGTGGTCCACATTCAATTATCTCTTCCTTAAAAAAAAAGAAAAGAAAATATGTCCACTGACAATCACAACGTAAAGATCCCACAGTCTGGGTCTTCTGTGAGATTTCTGAGCATGGGCAGCCCATTTAAGAGATCAAGGGTATTCACCCATTTGAAACGTCTTAAAGCTGCCCTAGTGCTTTTCCAGGTAACCACTATGCCCACCAAAGATCAGGTCATTCCTAAATGTCCCTGGGTCTCTGAGGTTTTCCACTCGAATTTTAACTCTAAAGCCATGGGGGTTGCTATTCTAATCGGTAGGTCAATTCAGTTTTCAGCTTCTAAAGTTATATCATATAAAATGGCAGATACCTGATTGTTGTTGGTACATTATTCCATGTGACTATATACACCCCTAATTATGATGATCCAAGTTTTATGGATAAGCTATTTGAATGTTTTCTCTCTTTAAATAATAACCTCCTTCTAATGGAAGGGGATATGAATTGCGTAATTGACCCCCAATCTGCACTCAAACTGCACTCCCATCATTAATGTCTAGGTCACTTTCAGATTTCATGTCAAAGAATGGTTGCATACCATTGGAGATTTTACAACCCTTATAACAAGAAATGTTCCTTCTTTTCACGTATGCATCAGTCTTTCTCTCGGATTGATTACTTTTTTGTTGATTCCAGATGTGCTGACTGTTAATTACCCCCTATTGTTACTTCTGACCACGTCCCTCTCGTTAGATGTCAAGTTTTCCTTTCAACCCCGAAACTTGGCACCATGAAGGTTCGATCCTTTACATCTCTCAGACGATGGGTTCAATAATTTTATTGCAGCCAAGATTGATGATTATATCGCTACAAATCAAAATCAGAGGAATCCAATTTCATATTCACTACTGTGGGAATCCCTTAAAGCATATTTGCAGGGTCAAATTATTTCATATTCCGCCCACTTGAATAAGTCCCCTAAATCAAAACTGTTAGAACTTAGTATTAATATTACCACTATGGATCAACAAATTGCAATTTCCCCCTCTCCTAGTTTACTTAAACAACACACTGATCTACAGGCTTAGTTTGATCTTATTACATCCAGTGAGGCAGAGCGACTTCTCTTACGATCACGCGCCACTTATTATGAACATGGTGATAAAGCTAGCCGGCTTCTGGTTCATCATCTCTATCGTCAGGCAGCTTCACATATGATCCTTCAGATAATAGACTTATCAGGCACATTACATAAGGATCCCACCACTATTAATTTAGCCTTTCATTCATTTTATTTGTCTTTATATAATTCTGAATCTTCAGCTGACACCACGGAAATTAATTTGTTCCTCAACAGCCTCCATTTTTTCTGAGATAAGCGCAGAGGCTGCTAAAGAACTTGACTTACCATTAACCTTGGAAGAAGTACAATCTGTTGTCTCACATTAGCAAACTGGATTTGTTAAGGGGAGGCAATTTTTTTTTTTTTTTAACATTGGTACACTACTGAATATTATTTAAATAAAATACCTGAAGTTGTGATTTCGGCTAATGCCGAGAAAGCGTTTGACAGGGTCGAATGGGACTATTTATTTACCATCTTAAGGAAATTTGAGCTGGGAAAGGTATTTGTCTCATGGATACGTCTCCTTTATACATCTCCTCATGCCAGTATTTCTACCAATTTTTTTAGTCTCTCTCGTTGTACTAGACAGGGGCCCATTATCCCTCTATTGTTTGCTCTAGCTATTGAGCCCCTGTCAATCTTTCTGAGGTCTTCCTCTACTTTTACTGCAGTTTCCCGCTTTGGAACAGAATTTAAGTTATCGCTTTATGCTGATGACTTTTGCACCGTATGTCTCAGATCTCGCATTTTTTCGAAATCATCAATTTTATATGCTTTTCAAAGATTTGGCTCATTTTCAGGCTATAGAGTGAACATTGCTAAAAGTGAATGCTTTCCCATCAATGCTGCAGCATTAAAACTCTCACAATCGGATATCCTTTTTAAATTGAGCCCCTCTGGCTTTAAGTATCTAGGTATCAATGTAACCAGATCATTATATGCCCTCTTCTCAGCTAATTTCTCACCCTTAATGTCTAAAATTAAGCTGGATCTTCAAATAGCTTACCTCTTTCACTTATTGGTAGCAGTAATGCATTTAAAATGAACATTTTACCAAAATTCCTCTTTTTGTTCCAATGTCTTTTCCAGCCAAAGCGTTTTTTTAAACCAATCAAAGTTCTATTTCTAGTCTTTCCCTCCAAACCATCGACCTTTCAGTGCGAGGAGTTTCTTACTTTTGATCCATGTCAAAAGTCTTACATCTCCAAAGTTTATACAAAGAATTTGTCTTTTATTCTTCGCCAATTAGTAAAGTCAAGACTGCTTGGGAACTTGAATTAGGTCTAAATATGAGACGTCTGGTGGGACAAGGCTCTTAAAAAAAATCCATACAAGTTCAATCTGCACTCAGCTCTCACTTATACAGTTTAAAGTTTTGTTCAGAGTCCATTTATCCAAAACCCAGTTGTCACAACTCTATTCTAGTGTCTCTGACATTTGTGACAAGTGGCATGCCCGTTGCTGCAACTTAACTCATATGTTTACTCTTGCTCGCTACTCACTTGTTTTTGGCAGAACTATTTTGATACCACGTCAAAGGTATTTTCAATTAGCATTAAACCCTCTGCCCATGTTGCTATATTTGGGCTACCAGTTGACTACAATTGTTTTACTTCTAAGCAATTAGATATTTTAGCGTTTACTTCTTTATTGGCAAGACGTCGTCTCCTTTTTCACTGGAAATCAACTAAAGCCCCTTCCAGCAATC
Source organism: Kryptolebias brasiliensis (assembly GCA_028566095.1). Taxonomy (NCBI): domain Eukaryota; kingdom Metazoa; phylum Chordata; class Actinopteri; order Cyprinodontiformes; family Rivulidae; genus Kryptolebias; species Kryptolebias brasiliensis. The sequence goes on along the minus strand of JAOXNZ010000044.1, from coordinate 33,304,900 downwards.
AGTGGCTCAACAATACCATGTCTCTTCTAAAATTGGAAAAGATTAGATACTCAGTGAAAGGGAACTCTAAAAAATGTTATAGCATATGGCATCCCTTACTAACTTTTTTCCACTCTCTTCAGTCTCTGCCTTCGGAGTGACGGACCCCCATCTCATATCATCCCAAATACTTTTTTTCTTTTCTTTTGGGTATATGTTTGTGTAGATATGTATGTATATGAAGATGTACGTATGTGTGTGTATGTATGTATAACAACAAGGAAAATAAGGGGGAAAACATTTTATTTAGGAGGTGAAGTGATACATAGTATTTCTTTTGTGCTAACGCTGTTTAACTTTATTTGTAACATAGATGTGCAGTGATCTTTACTGTATAAATAGCACTGTTTTCTGTTGTAATGTGCTTTACTCTTCATAATAATACAAATATTAATACAAAAAGACAATGTTCCTCACTCAGTTGAGCAGTCAGGCAGGAATGAAGGCCCAATGTCTGCTGTTTGGAGGTAGTTGTTTTTTTTGTCTTTCTTTTTGAGTTGGTTGTCCTGATCCACACTCTTTCGTAGTTAGTGGCAGTAACGAACCACAAAGTTGTTCATTAACCACCAATAAACACAACCAGTCGAAGAAGAAGCAGCAGCCTTGAGGAGGGATTTTTAAAGTTAATGATGGTGACAAAAGCAAGGCGGTCCGCAAATTATGCTCACCATAGTTGTCAAGAGAAGTGACAAAACCTAGCCCTTTGAAAAAAGCAATTTGATAAAACATCTACAAAACCAACACAGCACTAAGTTCAATGAGTCTGCTAACATAAGCTGGAAGTCTGTTACTGAGCAAGGACTTTATGGATGTAAGATAGGCACCAGCTCCCCTTGATCCTGAACAAAAAAAGCATATAAAGAAAATGCATGCATCTTCTTGAGAATCTCACCGCTCACCAATGGGCACTTTTGAAAAAAAAAAAAAAAAGGACTATCCTGTGTTGGGTTTGTTTGAGGAATTAACATGGAAAGTAAGCTCCTCTGATTAGTATTGGTGATGTTTGTGTGGTGAGGCAGAGTCTGACAGAATCAGAGTCATACACACACCTTATAACAAATGCTGACAATATTCATAATAGTCATATAATCATGAATATATTATTAATGACAGAAAATCTGAATGCCATCATTTTAACAGATTATTCAGGGAGATCTACAAATGAGTTTTGGTTTCTATTTCTGTGCATAGTTTCAAAGTATTTTCCATTTAAACAGAGAGAGGCCGCATCCTATTGCATACACTTCAAAGCTCTGTTGAACTGCTCTTTTGCCTCATTGTTACATTTACATGTGCTTTTTTAACAAATTTGAAGTTTTTTTTTCCCGATATGCCTTCTCAAGAAACAGCAGTAATGTAAAAGACAGAAAACATATTTAAAAAAAAATTTAAATGTGATATTTAATCTGCAAATCAAATTGGCTTCTTTGTTTTTTCAAGCTTAACCAAATCCTGAGTATCATGGTGTTCATTGTGATTTTCAGCAGAAAAGATGAGAAATGTGTTTAATTCCTAGGACAGTGGTCTTTAGAGCTGGAAGCAATTTCATGTCCTGCCTTTGAAGATTTGTCAGCAATGAAAGAAGCTAAGAAAAAAAAGTGACAAGGCAGCTGAGAAGGTCAGCATATTGCAGTTTGTGTGGAAACAAGTAAAACTGAGAGACTGAGAGGAAAAGGAGGGGCAAGTTGGTGAGAAACTGTTGTCGCCATGGTTTTCTGTTGAGAAGAATGTGTTGTTTGACTCTGCATGTACGTAGGTGTCAGTGCCACTACTGTTAAAACTGCAGCTCACAATGACATCACTGTCAGCAAAACACCAACACCTCAGTACGACAGCAACATGACGGCTTCTTTTTGTGGCAATGAACAGCAGACAAGGTCTAGACTGTTAAAAATGGACCAGAATTTACAGGTGATTATCCACTGTTTTAATTCACACTATTATAACTTTAAGCCACAAATATTCATAATCCAAATGTTTATTAATAACATGTGTTATGTGTACAAGTTTATCTATTTTAATTCTGACAGTCGTAACACTGACCCACAGTCGAGGCCAAAAGGGCAATTTAAATTTTGCCCGTGTCTGTGTTTCTTTGTTTGCAAATTATCTCATGAACCACTGGATGGATTTTAATGAAACTCTCAAAAAGTAATTATTGGATGTACAACCCCTGGCAGAAATTATGGGACCACCACTCTTGCAGGCTCTTGGAGACTAAGGAAAACATCAAGACAGAAAACTTATAGAGTCAAGACAGAAAACCTAAAGCAATGCGTCTTTAAAACAGAAAATGCTCAAAAGAATAAATGTGTCAATGTCTATGACAGAACTGTAAGAAATCACCTATATAAAATGGGATTTACATACAAAAAAGCCAACATTAACACCTAAACATAAATTTATGAAGATGAGTGTCTGAAGAAAACACGTAAATTTTCACAGCCATTGATATTTGGGCCTGCATGTCAGGTAAAGGCACGAGGGAGATGGCGGTCATTACATCTTCAATAAATGCCAAAGTCTACACTGAAATCTTGGATTTTCTTATTTCATCGGTTAAAAGGATGATTGATGACGATGACTTCATCTTTCAAGATGATAATGCATCTTGCCACAGGGCAAAGGACAGAAAAAAAACTTTCCTTCAACTTTTCTACAGATTGTTAATGCATCCCTTGTTTCAGGAGTTTTTCCACAGGCCCTAAAAACTGCTGTTGTCAAGCCACTCCTCAGAAAGAACAGTCGATAGACCCATATTAAATCTCCCATTTCTGGCTAAAGTAATAAAAAATGTGTTTCAACAGTTGAATAAGTTCTTGGCACTAAACAATGCGTTTGACATCTTCCAGTCGGGTTTTCGTTCGCACCACAGCACTGAGACAGCTCTTGTTGGGGTCTTTAATGATATCTGATTGAACACTGACAGCAGCAACGTCTTAGTCTTAGTTTTATTTTTATTTTATTTCAGTGCTGCTTTTGACATGGTTCATCACAACATAATACTGGACCAACTGGAAAACTGGATTGGTATTTCTGGCACAGCACTAAAATGGCTCAAATCATACCTGAAAGGCAGGAGCTTATTTGTGTCAATGAGTCATTACAAACCTGAGCTGAACAAAGTTACATGTGGAGTTTAACATCAACATGCTACCTCTAGTTCAAATCTTAGAAAACAACAAGATGAAGTACCGTAACTATGCAGATGACACACAGATCTACATCACTCTCTCACCAGTGGACTACAGTCCTATACAAGCACTAAGTGAGTGTATTGAACAAATCAACCATTGGATGTGCCAGAACTTTCTTAAGCTCAACAAAGATAAAACTGAAGTAGTAGTTTAAGGAGCTAAAGAAGAAAGACTAAAAGTTCCCAAACACCTTCAGTCTGTGATGCCAAAAAGTTCTGATAATGCCCGAAACCTTGGTGTTCATGGACTCTGACCTGAATTTGAACATCCACATTAAGACAATTACAAAAATGGTCTTCTACCATCTAAAGAATATAGCTGGAATTAAAGGACTGATGATTCAGTAGGACTTACAGTAGAAAAACTCGTCCATGCATTTAGCTTTAGCTGACTTGACTATTGTAATAGAGTATTTACTGGTCTTCCTAAAAAATCAGCTGCAGCTGATCCAGAACCTGCTGCTTGAGTTGATCACATCAGTTCAGTTCTGAGGTCTTTGCACTGGCTTCCTGTTGCTCAGAGAATTGACTTTAAAATCTTGTTGCAGGTTTACAAGGCACTAACCAGTCTGGGTCCAAAATACATCTGTGATCATCCGCTGCATTATGAACCATTGAGATCTCTATAGTTGTCTGGATAAAAACTGCTAGGTCCATGTGTCAGAGAATCCAAGCTGTCATAAAAGCCAGAGGAGGTGCAGCAAAGTACTAATGGTCCAGTGTTTTTCCTCATGATTCCATCATTTATTTTACTCATAATTGAGTGACTCCATTTTTTTCTTTTTACTTAATCTAAAAAAAAAGAGCAATTGTGACTGAGTACAACATTTTTTTTTAGTTTAATGCCAGAAAGTTGGCATTTTAAATAATAATAGTTTTGTGGCATTTCCATGATTATTTTTTATACAAAATTAAACGGTTGAAAAAACAATCTCCAACAGTGGTGATTCTCTAATTTTTGCCAGAGTGTGTACATCTACAACTTAACTTTTTCCTTACCATCTAATTCAAAGATGGCTTCCACAGCTAAGGATTCTTCGCAAACACAAAATTGGCTATAATCCAGTCACTTTTAAAGATACAGACATAAACGTAGGTGTGGTTGTAGCTGATAGGCATCAACAACACACACTCTAAGGCTTTTTGAACATGTGAACAATGATGAAAACCACTAAATAACTTTTGAAGTCAACCCAATTTAAGATGGCTGCCACAGCCAACTGACCTTTTGAAAGACAAAAATGGCTATAACTCAGTTTAAAATAATTTCATTTTTTAATTTACAGATATTGAGCTCAAGTTCGGTGTGATAGTGGCTGAATTATTCCAAGTCAATGTTGCTCAATTTTAAAAAATGTATGGACAGTGACACATTGTACTGGATCCCTGTTAGAAGCTGTGATCTGTCCATCACAAACATAATGCGTTAGAATATTTGGTCAAGTATAAGGAATGATATTGCAATTACCAAATTAAAAAAAATGGAAAGATATCATGATATTTGAGTCTTGCATGAAGCCAAGTCGATCAACCAAAAACTAAACCTAGATCACAAAAAATGTTCTACCATCAGTTAAATACAAAATTGAACTTTTATGACTACAACAAAGGTGTTTTACAACTTTTGTCAAGGAAATACAAGAAGGGCAAAAAATGTGTTTTTGTCAGGGTGGAACCCAAAATCAGCAGAAATTAATAAAAAAAAACGTAAAAAAGATCATAATGATGAGAACATCAACACAAGAGTCCGCAGACCTTAGTACAATTTTCTGTACAAACTGTAAATCTGAGTAAAGTGGATGTTTGATCTGCTGATTACGACTCTGTAGACATAGGCAAAAACCACAAAGCCTTCGTTTTAACTGGTCAGCTTTATGTAACAGAGCAGGAGTGCAAAGAGGGCTTGAACAAACCAGAGATGAGCCTGAAAATTTACCAGTTTTACTCTATTTTCCTTTTGTCAGCATCCAAAGGACTTAAGAGGGAAAAAGAGACTAAAGAGGATGAATGTAGAGAACAGAGACAGGGGACAGGTGAGATGAGGAATTTTTCTCATTTGCTCATGTCTGGGAATAACCAATCAGTAGTAATTTGATTGGTGGTGCTTTTCCCACAGCAGTGAATGAAAAAAGGAGCAAGGCGCTGTCACTTTAAGTCAATAATGAAACAAAACAGACAGATAGATGAGCAGAAAGACGCAGAGGGATGGAGGGAAGGGGAGGGGGAGGGAGCAATGATGTTTCATCTGCTACAACAACTCCATCAGTTTAAAGGAGAGGTAATGATGCTGTGACATCTGAGAGAGTTCATTAAAGAGCCTGATCCGACTGCGGGATGCTACTGAGTGGGTGGAGCTACAGACCGATGACTCACACTGGTCAGCTCCTCGACAAAAAGAGTTTCAAGGATGGAAGAGCGCAGAGGCAGTGAGACAACACAAAGGGTGGGAATGAAAGCAGAGAATAAAAAAACAAAGGAAGAAAAATAAATTCAAAAAGAAGGGAAGTAGAAGAGATTACTAAGGACAAAAAGAAATTGAAAGATGAGAGAAAGTAGAAAAAAGAAAGAAAATACAGTATAATAAACAGATGTTAGGTTGGAGGGAAGAATATAAAAAAAAGTGAAAGTGAAGTTTATTTGCTTTGTTAAAAACACATTTAGTGTTGGGAATATCTCATACTGCATCATTTGGGTTGCTTTCGTATGCCATACTTGTATGTGGCATTGTGACACTGCCATGAAAATGCACGAGAAACAGCAAAGTAGACGCTCCAAACTGTAAACACAAGAAGAATACACCTAATAACAAATACAAGAGAAAAAAATTGTATGAACTGATGACAGAGAAGTGGAACTTCTACTTTGTGTCACATTAAACTACTATCTATTGAGAGTTATTTCAGTCTAAATACGTGGACATGATGGACAATTTCAGGCTCAGTGTCCTAAGATGGCTAGAGAGAAGTGTTCCTCGTGTTGTTCAAAGCATATCAGGGTAAATTCTGGTGTCAGTCTTTTAAAACTATTCCTATTTCCCACAATTTTTAAATGTATAGTTGATGTTTATTGTTTATTCTTTTCTGCAATGTTTATTTTTTGTTTTTTAGACAGTTCAGTAAAGTGATAAAAATGTTCTTGGCAGTAGGTTATTTGGTGTAATAATAGGGGTTTTGCCTCCACTTTATTATATGTAATTTTATTGTTCGTCAGCCTTGTCTATTCATCTGTTCAGTGAAGTAATACAGTCTACAAAGCTTTAGCTGTAGTTGAGAAACTGGCATCTGCAGCCCAAACAAGCATGTATTGTGTCATTATTGTTGTTACTTCTATCATGCTTGGGTTAGAGGTAGATCTATCACATTATTTTCAAATGGTTCTGTTTGGTTGTTCACATGAGAACACAGCATTGGCGTTTCAAGATCTTTTCACTCTGGAACCCAGTTTAAAAGAACACAGTTTTGTGGCTCAATTTAAAATGAATGAAAAAGACAATTGGTCTGAATTTTGCTTTGAAAATTAAATCTGTTGAAGATAACATCTCTGAAACTTGTTCTAAAGTGTTTCTACAGCTTTTAAGATGAACTGAATGCTCAAGTTGATTTTGATGTCAAATTTAGTTGCTGAATTTTCTCTTGTCAGAGTTCATTCAGCCAAAATTAATTATTAGAACTTTTTATTTTATACTCATCAGTTTTCCAAAGTAAAGCAACATGTTTTAATCAGTTCGTCTACTTAGCCTGCTGATTCTTCAGAACCTAAGAACCTGAACAGTTGGTATGTTTAGTCTGCATTGGCAACTAATTTTTTGTCAGGCAATCCAAAATGAATCCCATCTTTCATGGCAAATGATGAAACTATCTAACATGAGTCTTGTATACTTGAAAGGAACATTAAGCTCAACAACCCACAACACATTTTTTGTGTCAAAAGATTTTATTAAAAAAGACTGCGTTTCAGCATATCAGCTTTTGCTGATTAACAGAGTCAAAAGTGTAGATAATTCAATAATGTGGAATTATCCACTATTAAAATACTCTCAGACAATTGCACTATTTTTTCTTCAGATGCATTTTTTAAACTCAAAATTGAAAACAAAATTGTTTTCAAGTCAGAAAATAGGGTTGGACAGTTTTACAGTTTTAAGGTAAACCATGGTATCCAAAAAAAGCAATAGTACTGCTTTGAAAACAGTCCTTAAAACTTCTGTAATTTAATCCCAGTTGGAAGTGATTGTTTATACAGAGTGTATTTCCTTTAAAGTCTTCATCATAGCAGTTTCATTTCTTTCTAGCAAAGCCCGCACTTTAAAAGAGGGACCACAAGAAGCATAGTGGATTTCAAAGTATTATGGGCAGCTTTTCCATGCTGACAGAACAACAAGCTTGCTCTATTACTAATTGTTAACTTTGACAGTGAACAGCTGCAGCAAATCTTAGACAAATCCTTGCTACTTCATGCAGAAATAATCGCAATATTTCCCATTGGGAGCCAGTTGTTTCTGCTATGAGTATGCTGTTATACGTCCATCTGAGTACTTCTTCTGTTTAGTTAGGACTCATTGATAAAATGTATGCCTTAACTACAATCTCAAACTAAAGGCTTGTGATTTAACCATTAGAACTAATGGCTTGTATATTGAGGTACCCCGCAGGAGCGCACTCTAGCTACAGTGTCTTCACGCAAGGTGGCAAAGCAGAACAGTATTCTGGTAGCCTTTGTTAGGATCTGTGCCTTTTGAGTTATTTTTTGGTAATCTTTTGTGTTAGGTTTTCTGATTATGTTCTGTTTATGAGATCTGTAGTTCTGTTTGCTTCATGGGTTTTGTGTGTTTCTGAGTTATCTGTTTTCATTCTTGTGTTCGGTTTTGTTCCCTGTGTTTTAATTTGTGATGTTTGGTTTTACTTCATGTGCCTCCCTGTGTTATCTGCCACCATCTCCCTCAATCAGTACTTTTTCTTGTCAGCCTGCCACACCCATCTTCACCTGTCCCTGATTTACAATTAGTCACCTCTGTCCAATCCCTCATCGACCCCAGACTATATATTCTGGTTCCTTGTTGAAGTAATGCACTGTCTGGTTCTCCTTGTATCACCTAAGGTTACTAGTTGTCAGTCTTCTCTTTTGTTTTGTTAATAAATCAGTCTGCATTTTGGGTCCAAATCCACCACAAAACCTGATAGCCTTTGGAAAAACCCTGAAATTATGTGGCATTTCTAACTTTTCTCTCTGATTCTCTACATTTAAGTATAGCCAAAATAACAGCACAGACCTTGTCTGTATTGTGTGTGAGCAGAGGTTTTAACTGATGATGCTATGCTTTCATAAAATAAAAATTTGATAAATATAGCCTCAACCTTGGGTGCTTTGAAAGCAATTGTGAAGAAAAACAGTGTTAACTTTTTAATCATATTTTCACACATTTTTGCTTTATGATAAAACTAGAAAAAATACAGTATGAGAAAAATATGCTTTATTGGAAATTTGGGCATATTAACATACTATATAAAACACAAAAAATGTAAGAGAAGCAAACAAGTGTAATGCCGATAACTTGTCTTCGAATTCAAAAATTTTATAGCAAAATATTTCTGCAGAAAAATGCACAATGCCATCTACTAAAATTCAACAATATATCTTTAAAACTTGTTTCATAGAAAACTTTTCCATTTTGGGGCTGTGAATTTAGTTCAAAAGTTTTACTTGGTAAACTATGAACATACATTAATTCAGTTTGAATCGCTGCCCTGAACTGTGAGCTAGTTTTTTTAAGTTGCACAAACTAGGTGGAGGGAGTGGGGCAGATGATAGAACAATGATGAAAAGCAGAGATGATTGAATACTGGACAGAACTTGTGTTCTAAGCTCCTAAAAATGGTCCAACACACTGCAAAAATTATAATTTTGTTGAGGCTTCTTTCATGTTCAAAGTCTGAGTCCATACAAGATAGTGTCTGCATGGTCAGGCGACATGATCTTACAACAGATTTTTCTCTTTATTTGTCCCAGTTCAGCGGTTTTGTATTCTGGTGTGTGACAGACATTAGCAGGTTTGCCTGCAGGTTTGTCATCTGTTTTCAGTCAAACCAGCAGATGAAGTCAGAGCTTCAACACCAAATATCCAAACCTGGAACAGAAGCTGAAATAAGACACTTAATGACATCAATATTTCTCTTTAAAATGACAAGAAAAACAAAGCCTGACAACTTGAGCAGCTATTACCTCATCCCTCCTCCTCCTTCCACCTTTATTATCCAGACCTAAAAAAGACCCCCTTCCCCACCTCTTCTACCAAACAAACTTGGACATTAACAGTGTTGGCATTCAGCCTGACAGGAGGCTTGCCACCTTGAAAAAAGGAACAAATGATATCTTTCTGCTCTGCCTGCTGGAAATGTGATTGTTTGTTACAGACGACTACAGGTGACATATCCACAGCACAAAATCAAGCTGGTTTTCTAGAATCTAAAGTACCCTGAGGTAAATGCTGGACAACTAAGGGAAAAGTGGAAGGAGATTGTCTGACTGAATTTTAAAATTTAAATTTGTAAATGTATTAAGGAAAATCTAAATACATTTTCACAACTATTCTGTATCACTGGATGATATGACAACAATGATAGACAATGTATTAGAATGTCTAACAGTTAAAATGAAATGAAAATTACAATGAAAAAGTAAAAATGTAAACATTAGTAGTATATATATAGAAGTCCAGGTAGTAGCTTTGAGACTTTTAAAGACTGGATGGAGGAAACGTATATGAGAATAGGCCACACCAAAATATTTTTTTGGAGATTTCAATATTGATTTAAGAACTCCAAATAAATATAAAATGGCAGATTAATTCATTAATGCAATGTACTGTATTAGTTTATATCCTAAAATTACCAGACCTACCAGAATTACACCACATTGTGCCACTCTCACACACAACATATTTACAAATAACAGAAAATAATACCCTTTGTAAAGTTCTGATAAATTATATCAGTGACCATCTTCCTGTTTTTCTAGTCTGATAGAAACTATAAGATTAACAAACTAGACAGAAATAAGGTATATAAATGAGTCAGATCAGAGGAATTAATAAATGCTTTCAAAAATGATTTAATGAAGCAAAACGAGTGAAATATGTCAGAAAAATATATGAATGGTACAAAAGGTCTGCAAAACGCATGAAAAAAATGCATTTTACACAGATTTCAAAAGACAGAACTAAAGCTGCTGAAGATAGGTATAAAATATATAAAAATAAGTTATTTAACATAACAAAATTTAGTAAGAAGGAATACTAAACAAAATTACTAGATAATAAAAATAGTGTCAAAACTATTTGAAGCATACTGAACAGTGTTATAAAAAGTGAGTTCAGGCAAAACAGCTACCCTGAGTATTTCATTGGCAATGACCATGAGGAATATGATATGGAGGTTGTGGCAAACTGCTTCAACAAATTGTTTGTAACTACTGGACCAGATTTAGCAAAAAAAATCACTGATCCTGGGACAGTACAGTCTGGATGCTTTGAGAGATAGTAATCCTTACGCAATGTTCCTCATAGCTTGGTTAAAAGTGAAGTTCTTCAAAATAAAAATGTAAATGAAATGTAAACATAAGACATCTTTTGAATGTAATGATATTGATATGAGATTGGTTAAAAAAGTTACTAAAGGTGCTTTAAAATCTTTTACATCCATCTGTAACTTCTTTCAAGCTGTGTTTTTTTCAGGAAAAACTGAAAGTAGCAAAAGCTATGTCTGTATGAATCTGGGAACAAACACCATTTCACAAACTACAGACCTGTCTATTTACTGCCTCAGTTTTTCTAATAACTTGAAAAACTGTTTATTAACAGGTTAGAAAAACAAAATACCGAAACATAAACTACTGTTAGCCGGTATGGATTTAGATCAAACCGATAAACATTGGCACTTTTAGGTACAATAGAAAATATCAGAAATTCCAAAGACAAAAAAACAAAACAATGTGTGGCTGGGTTATTCATAGATTTAAGAAATGGGTCAGCAGTTAAGAGACAGGCAATGAATTTAGTGATGTAAAGCTTGGACACAGCTGCCCGGCCATTGAAAACCATTCCATGAAACTCTCCACTGTTCTTGAGCTAATCTGAAGGCCACATGAAGTTTGGAGGTTTGTAGCTGTTGACTCTGCAGAACGCTGATGTTACGTGGTTTTCCACTTCATGGCCAAGTTGCTGTCATTCCCAATCGCTTTGTCATAATACCACTAACAGTTGACTGTGGACTATTTAGTAGCGAGGAAATTTCAGGAATGGACTTATTACACAGGTGGCATCCTATCACGGTACCATGCTGGAATTCATTGAGCTCCTGAGAGCAACCCATTCTTTCACAAAAGTTTGTAGAAGCAGTCTGCATGCCTAGGTACCTGTGACCATGAAAGTCATTGGAACACCTGAATTCAAAGATCAGGAGTAAATATTTTTGGCAATATAGTGTATATTTATGAACTCTGAAATAATTATGATAATCACAACTTTTATAAGGTATATATCCATTCATCCATTTTCTTTACCCGCTTTTTCCATTCCGGGTCGCAGGCAGCCGGTGCCTATCTCCAGCAGTCACTGTGTGAGAGGCGGGGGACACCTTGGACAGATCGCAAGTCCATCGCAGGGCCACATAGAGACAAACGAGACAAACAACCATTCACACTCTCACTCACACCTAGGGACA
>JAOXNZ010000044.1:33235097-33246790 GCA_028566095.1 Kryptolebias brasiliensis | reverse complement strand
CGGATGAGAAGCGAAACGTCTTCAAACTACAAATTGAAGTCCAGTTGCTTTTGTTTTTAACCTTTTTTGGATTCACTTCATTATATTATACAGACTGTATTTTCTTAAAGTGTTAAAGTGGCCCTGAGCCTGACACAAAGATATGCATTTTACAGTTTTTTAGGTTGCAAATATTAACAAAAAAAAAACTGTGTCACAACTATAAAATCATATTTTTTTACCAACAGTGTGATTATGTAACCTACCTACATCTTACACGTCTTTGAATTTTGGCCCACCAAGTCTAGATTTTCTTAATACTGTTGCATATTAAAAAATAAAAATGCCAAACTACAAAATTTCTGAAATAATTTTGAACCACATTCTACCTGACAACAGTCTTAATAAGACAGGCAGACAGAAACACAGAGTAGAAGTACACCTTAACAAAACAGTCATTCTGTGCGATGTTGAGATGTGTCTGGTCATCAAACACGTAATTGTTATGTATCTGAAGTGTTTAATGTAGGAAATATGACAGGTAAAAATGACCCTTTTGGGAGAAAAAGTCCTACAGCAGTAAGAGACACACTGGCTGAAAGAAGACAGAAATACCTACATTTTGATGTATAAATTGTATGAGAAGTGTAAAAGTTGTGGGAGTAAGAGAAGTTTGTTTTTGCAAAAACTTTGGAAAGTTTAGACAGCTCAAAAGTTAGTTTGTGGCATCATCACTGCAGCACAGTAATCCCAACTGAGATGCGCGCTTTGATGTACTTTTTTATGGCTTCGTTCAAGGCTGCAGAAAATAATGTGAATCTAAAATTGTGACAGAAACAGAAGAAAAACAGGCAAATAGTAATAAGGGTGCTTAGTGATTCTGAATTGACAACCTAAAAATTATCAATCATATTCACATACTGACTTTAAAGTTTTCATAGATCAATGCATTTTTTAAAACCTTTTTAATTTTCTGTAATTCTCAGTCACACTTCTTGACATGTGAGCTGCAGAATATTTTGACTGAAGGTCTCTTACAACTGTAAATTCCTCACAATTTTTCCCACAAAGGTGGCAAATTAGTGTTTAAATATCTATAAAACACAGACAGTTCGTAAGTAAAAGCATTCAAAATCTGAGTATGTTTACTTATAGTAAATATATGCTATACTGTAATTTAGACAACTCTAAAGTAAAAAACAAATGCTTGTAGTTGATGATCGGTGAAGGGGAACTTAAACTGTGAACAACTGTGGCTCCCAGCTGCTGGCTCTAGTTTTGTCAGCAGGGTATCACATTGAACCTCTGACATTTGGAAATCCATCTGAAACAATTGAGCTAATTCTGCTCTTTTATCAACTGTGATACCCTTTGTCTTACACCATCTCATAGTCAGGGGAATTCCGTATTTTCTTTTTCTATTGTGCAAAAATGAAAGAAGCACAAAGTCTTCCTCACTGCATGATTATTATTCTGCCTCGTACACAGCAACTACAAATAATGGATAAATAAAAAAATATGCCTCCCACTCAGCGTGCAAGCTTTCTATGCAAAATGGGCAAAGGCAATTGAGGCAATAAGTCCAGGAGAGGAACCCAGACATCCCTTTTCCCAACAACACTCTCCAACTCCTTCTGGGGGATACCAAGACATTCACAGACCAGAGAGGAGATATAATCTTTCCAGCAAGTTCTGAGTCTGCCCAAAGGTTTCTTCCCAGTGGGATATGCCTCCAGAGGGAGGTGCCCAGGAGACATCCTGATCAAATGTCAGAGCAGCGGCTCTAATCTAAGCTCCCTCCAGATGACAGAGCTCCTCTCCTCATCTCCAAGGCTGAGCCCAGGAATTACATACATAGGAATTCCATTACAACCACTTGTATTCAGGGTCTCATTCTTTCTGTAATGATTCATACCTCATGACCATAGTAGATGGACCAGTAAATTGAGAGCTTTGCCTACAGGCTCAGGTGCTTCATTCACCACAACAGATCATACCAACCCTTTCATTATTGTCGGTGAGGCTCTATTCAATCTCCCACTCCACCCTGCCATCACTCCTGAACAAGACTCCCAGATACTTGAACTACACTGCTAGAAGAAAAAAACTCACTCCTGACCCAGAGGGAGCATTCTACCTTTCTCTAGTTCAGATCTTGTACACACTTGGCTGCAAATCACCCTAGTGCATACTGAAGGTCAAGGACTGAAGATGCTAATAGAACCACATTATCTGCAAAAAGCAGAGATGACATTCTCTGCCAGGTTCCCAACTTCCCAACTTTCCCAGGAAGTCTGAAAATGGGATCCCTTGATAGTTGAAACACACCTTCTGAACCCCCTTTTTAAAAATGGGGACCTCTAGTCTGCAACTCCACATGCGCTATCCTGGTCCTCCATGCAACAAACCTTTACAGTCTCTCACAAACACACACAGGTAACCAGAATGATGCAGTGTAATGCAGAAAGACTTTTGCATTTTATGCAGAGACTCATTATCTACCTGTAGCATTGCTTCTAAGACTCAAATAAGACATGAGCGTGTGTGTTTAATGCAGTGAGGCTGCAGCTAGTCTTTGCTGTACTGCAGCATTACCAAAGGTTACAGAAACACAGTACACCCTGAAAATTCTGCAAAACACACACACACTCAGGCAAAAATAGCACACACACAGTGTTTGTGCATGCACTGCTTTGTAACGTGATGATATGTGTTTGTTTCAGAGTTATTTATTACCTTGACCCATCAGACACACACACAAGGTACCTGCCACTGCTACCAGTACAGTCAGTTTAATGATGTTTCTCATGCCCCTTTTTTTTCGTTCTTTAATCTGATTATGCCACATGATTGGACATTTCACTGTTGCTTGGCTTGAGGCAATGCAGCTCATCTGTACAAGCTGCAGTCAAAACTCCATATGGTCAGTGTGGACGCCTCTTCTAAATAATTCAGAGGCCAGAATATCTGTGCAATCAGCAGGATAGGTATGAAAAGGTAAAAGTTGCATGAAGCATTATCCTGCAGTCTGTCACTGGATATCAGTCAAAACTACAGCAAGAATTGTAGAGGACAGGAACTTCATTATTTGACTAATATGTTTCAGCTTGCAACCTTCATAAAAAAAAAAAATCACAATGAAACATCCTGCATTTTAATAAATTGTGTTTAAGACAGAAAAAATACAAAGCAGTCAATCAAAAGCAAGATACACTGACACACATATACACACACAATAGTACTTGGTATGGGTACCAAGCACTATTGATAAGCCCCGAGAAACTGTATAAGAGGGCAGCTGACCTGAGAAGTAAGATTGTGACCAAGCTAGACCTATGACCTGCACCCCTTACCAAGGCTGTGTAACAAAGAACCCTCTGAAAGTCTGCTAGAAGATGTGAATGCAGCACTTCTAAGTATCCTGACTGACACCATCACAGAGACCAATAAGCTGGAATGCACCACATCAACACAACTCTGGGAGAAACAGAAAGGTGTATTGAAAAAGGATCTACCACAGGAAGCTGGACTGCACTGGGCCTGACATAATCATCTAGCAGCACAAATTAACCAGCTACTAATGGAAGGGACACACCCTGAGTGGTTGACCCAAGGGCGGACAGTATTGATCATGAAAGACCCCCAGAAAGGGGCAATTCCATCCAGCTACCGTCCAGTCACCTGCCTCTGTACAACATGGAAGCTTCTGTCAGGTATTATATTAGCTAAGATGAATAGACACCTGAGCGAGGCACAGAAGGGATTTGGCACCAACACCGGGGAGCCAAGCACCAGCTACTGGTTGACAGAACCATAACTCGAGACTGTAAGACCAGACACACAAACCTATGCACTGCCTGGATTGACTACAGGAAAGCCTATGACTCAATGCCTTCACTGAAAACTTAATGGGAATGTGGAAGACAACTCTGGAGGCCAATTCAAAACCAATTGCACAAGTCAGTATCAAATGCGGCATATACCAAGGTGATGCTTTGTCCCCACTCCTGTTCTGCATGGGTCTGAACCCTCTCAGACAGATTATTGAAAAGAGTGGCTATGGACTGGAAGTTCCACAGTCCAAGTAAAAGACTCCATTAATGGTGGGGGAGAATGGCAGGGCTAAGATACTGTGGAACTTCCAGATACAGACTGACAAACAGGTGATGGCTAACCAACCGGACATTGTGGTGATAGATGAGGTACATAAAAAAGCAGTGGTGATAAATGTAGCAGTCCCAAGTGACTGTAACATCAAGAAGAAGGAGCACGAAAAGCCTGAGAAACACCAAGGGCTGAAAGAGGAAACAGAGAAGTTGTGAAGAGTCTAGGCCTCAGTGGTACCCGTGGTCATCGGAGCACTCTGTGCTGTGACTCCCAAACTGGAAGAATGGCTCCAGCAGATCCCAGGAACAACCTCAGAGATCTCTGTCCAGAAGACAGCCGTCCTAGGAACACCTAAGATACTGCGTAGAACCCTCAAGCTCCCAGGCCTCTGGTAGAGGACCCGAGCTTGAAGTGAAATTGGAACCGGCCATGTGGAACATGATGAAGGCCACAAGCTTTTATTCAAATAATGTTAAACATAGATTATAAGTGCTGCTAATTTTATTTATTTTTTATTTATTTAACTTGCTCATTTAGATAAAAAATAGGTGAAGATATGTAATAAACCTTTGGCCTGATGCTTATCATTAAATCCAGGTTTTTGATCTGACTGGACTCCCCATCCCTAAACACGTCCTCTTTGCTGTGGCTCACAGCAGAACTCAGCATGCAGCAGTCAGGGCTTTTAAAGGACAAAGGGAGGCGAGTTTATATGTCTAATATGAGATACTTCAAACTTCATTTTTCTACAAAATGAAGTGAAGTTGGAGTGTGGGCATGAGGCCAGATCAGAGGGAGGGAAGTGAAGCACCTCTTCTGTTGGTAATTTCCACTGCTTCACTCCTCAGTGCTGACTCAGAGGAATAGTCTAGATTGCTTTTTGGAACGGATGAAAGAGAGTTTTAGTGAGAGTAAGAAAGGAGGATTTATGCTCAATTTCATTAAAACTTTGGCTGAGAGAAGAAGGCCGCAAGTCCATAAGGGACTTATCTGGCATCACAACCCATTTATGTTTGATTGCCAGTTACTGATTGAAACTTTAAATTGGTGTCTGAGAAACATGGCAGCATGTGAAGCTGGAATATTAGTCATGACAGTAAGAGGGACAGAATTAAGGCAGAACAGAACTGAGTGACTGAGCAGTTTGTAGCCGTACTGACTTTCAAAAGCTAGTTCTTGAAATGTTCCAGGTAATTATCAAATTGGTCAACATTGTTTCTAAATTAATAAATCAATGGTATAGCTAAGCTATAAAGATAACTTCATTAGAGTCCGACTAACTGGTTAAAACCAATGGGAATTAATTTGAAATGAGAGGTGAAACTTAAATGTCTCAAAGCTAACTGAGGCTGTTCAGATTTGTTATTACAAATCTGTTTCAGGTCATTTGACTGCATGTGGTCAGCTCAAACACCTTAGTTCACACTTGGTTGTAAATTGTGTATCCCAAAACATTTTAGGATTAGATGCCAATTACCTGCACTGTATGAAGATACACGCACAGCTACAATACACACACAGTCACGTCACAGTGAGCTGTCAGTGAGCAGCAAAAAGGACATTAGCAGGTCTGCAGATGTTTCTGTAAAAGTGAAAATACATTCAGACATCTGAACTACATTATTTTGACATTAACACAGTTCAGAGCCACTTGTGTCACACTTTTGTATCTTTCGATGAGCTTAATTACCTAACATATGCCATTAGAAAGAAATTAAGTCACAGACAATGATTAGTGATTTCACAGAGCTCAGTGTCAGACCAAAGACTGAAGGTTTTGACCTGTAAAAGTTTATTAAGGCGTTTTCTCCACAGCTTCACTGTGAGTCAACATCAGCTTTGTGTTAATTTGGTATATTTAATGCAACATTATGCTGGTCAGACTGTGACCACAGCAGATCCAAAAACAAAATAAATATTAAACCAAAGACAAACTCACCCATGCATTGTCCTGTAATCCACTTTGATTGATAAAATCCTGACAAAATGAACATTTATACTGAGAATAATTTTAATAAAACAGTTCATTAAAATTTTAGCAAAAAAAAGTACCATCCTAATACTATCAAGGATCGCTGTTTATTATCTTTAACCAGCCAGCAGCTAAGCAGACTTTTCTTTTTTTTTTACCCCAAGACATCCAGGTAATAACTGTTATAAATGCTGTTTGTGTGGGGTCACGTCAATTCAGTAGGAGGTCTTACAGCTTGGCTCAGGACAGACTATTCAGACTACCAAACGTATGTGAAGAGAAGGTTGTCTGAGAGAAGACGTTTTCAATGCAGATTGAGGCAGTTCATACCTGTGTTTAGTGTTATCTGTATGCAATATGATTGCTAAAAAATGTTTTAATGCCATGTCTGAACAATCTCATTGTGCTTTGAACACACCCAATGTGCATTTAAAAACAGCAGTGAGTATTCTAAAAGTTCTGTTATTAAAATAAGAGTCAATCAATGTATAAATGGCTTTATTGCTGCTCAGCAGGACCTCAAAAGCTCATTTCCCCCCAGCTAACTCACAAACACATCAGTGCTGAATTAAACATCATCAACAGTCAATTTTAAAGCCAAGCGGAGCAGTCACATCAGGTGGAAATATGGTTTAATGTGTAAACATACAACGTCATTGATGTACAAAGGATTTACCACCAACATAAAAAAAAAATTCAGCAGCAGTTAATATTGTAAAGCTGTGCACACAAAGCTGAAGGAGTTCAGTAAAACCCCACATTATAAACATTATTAACTAGAGACAAATTCAAGACACAAGTTGGTACATACAGCAGAGATAATGGAGCTTTAAGAGCAGTGTACAGAAGTCTCTAAAGACAAGAGGAATCTCATCACTCTCTGTATAGAGAATCTTCAGCTGGCATAGAGGACAGATGGGAAATATGTTGAGAAGAAAGTCTAAACTTGCAAAGATGTAACAAAAAAAAAAAACAAACTTACTTGCTACATGTTCTGTGGTTCACAGCATCCTTATCTTGCTTTATTCAAACATGTCCATGGTCTAAGAAAACTGGAAACAGTGATAAATGATGTTAATTTAATCTGGATGTAATTATTTGTAAAAAAAAAAAGAAAAAAAAAAGATTGTTGTAAAATAATCTCAAACTGTCAACTATTCGAACCTTCCTTGTGGTCTTCCTCTTTTCCTCCTCCAAGCTGCTCCATATTAAACATCCAATATGTCCATTTTGGTCGCTCCCAATGAAAATTTTAAACATCTTCATCTCTGCCACCTAAAGCTCCTCCTGCCTTTTTGCTCACCGTCTTCAGACCAAACATCAAAGCGGTCTCACTATCACCATGTAAACTTTTCCCTTCAGCTCTCCTTCTCTCCATCCAATCCACCCTACCTGATCTCTCTTCTTCACCTCTTTTGTGTTTTGCCTGTTGCTTCAGATGGTTGACCCCAGGTACTTAAAGTCATCTACTTTTAACACCTTATTCCCTGCAGCTTCACTGTTCCACCTTTCTCCCTCTCATTCACACACATGGTCTTGCTTCTGCTGATTTTTATTCCTCTTCTCTTCATACATGCAACTTTCCAGAATCTTCCTCACCTGCTCCCTACTTTTACTACAGATGTCTGCAAATATCATAGTTCGTGGGGACTCCTGCCTGACCTCATCTGTCAACCTGACCATCACCACTGCAAACAAGAAGGGGCTCAGAGCTCTTCTCTGATGGAATCCCACTACCATCTTGAATCTTTTTTATTACTGCACATCTCACCAATCTTTCTGTCCGTGTGCATTTCCTATATGTCCATACTATGAGAGTTAAAATCTTGCACACAAGAAAGAGTATACAATGTAAGAAGTTCAACATAGCTTTGTGTTATCTGCTTAACAAAACCCAAAGCTGCGACCTCACTGTGAGTCATGAACCACCAGGGGGGGCGGGGTCTTGAGCTTATCTACAGAAATAACAAATTTAAAATAAATCATTTTGAATTAATACTTTAAATAAATTTTTTAAGTTTTGTACCATCAGTTGGATAAAACAAGTTCTTCCTATCATCTTGCAGTTTAAAATATCATGACTTCTTGGACTTATCCACACAGCAATCCGCAATTTACCTGAACTGTGACAGTCATAATGTGAAGAAGGCTTAAGGTCACAGTTCTCTTCTATTAACATTTAACACATTCCAGCTATTAAGATGTTTGTGTCATCATTCCACAAAAAGCTGAGGCAGAAAATATATGAATAGCCCTGTCATGTTACAGTTAAAATGTAAAGTTTAAATAAGTTTATTAACTGTATTTTGTGTTTCTGTATTTTTGGTGAGGCTCCTTTAAGAGTTGTGATGTCATGTAGCTGCTAGCTAAGAGAGAACAAGTGAAAACATGGTTCTGAAACCTGCTGCCATTTTGTGAACAGTTGAGCAATATACGCATACAACTCATGCTTTGAGTAGCATTGTGGGTATGTATTGGTTGTTCTGCTTATGTTTACAGTTACAGGTTATTTCTCAAATAAAGCTATGTGTTGTCGGAAAAAGTACCACAGTGTTGTTATCATGCTGTGCTGATCTTGAGGCGTTAAAAACTTATGACTACAAATGAGGTAGACAGAAAGCACAAGTTTTAATTCATATCATGATTGAGTTGTGTGGTTACATAATGTATATTCTGCACCTGTTAAAGGACAGCACTAATTATACCTTTCTGCATGTTTTAGTTTTACCCTTCCTTCTTTGGCAACATCAATAAACCTGCGGACATCAAATCTACATTTTCAGAGTCTTGATGTTGGGAAGGTGTTTATCTGGCTGTCAAGTCATATTTAGCACATATGCCGAGCACAGCATAAGCACAATAAAATTAACTACATGAAACATTTTAAAGTCATGACAAAACACTGAGGTTTGTAACTCCAAATGCTTTACAACAGTAGTTTTCAAAATGTTTATAATGAATTCCATGATTATGACAACTAAAACTAGTAGAACAAGCTTTTAAGCTTGTACTGAAATACTTCAAAACAAATCTAATATCTAACATAACCTAGCAAATTGTTCAATGCATTTGAATACATAACTTTCTGCTTTTTTATACTGTCGTCAAACTTTCAATAAAGCCAAATAGCTAAAGGACTCATACCTGCCTCAGCTGGGCCTTTCTTGAATGACAATGTTTAGTGGCCAAAACACCTAATGAACCTCAGGTCTACTACTGAGTCTCCTAAAACTCTGACCATCCAAACAGACCTTATCATTTTAACAAGCTTCCCATTTAGATTTTATTGACATGTGCCAGACGGATACATGGTGGAAGAAGTGACGCTTCGATGCATTTATTACCAAGGCTCTTCTTCAGCCCCACAAAAAATTTCAAATTTGTAAAATTTCTGGAAACAAATTTCCTTGCTGTTTTGTACCTTTTAGACAAAATTTAGGAGAGGACAAACTTCAACAAGTTAAGTGGTGTCAGTGCTTTTCTCAATAACTAATAACTAAAAATAAATAAAAAACTAAAAGACCTGTGTATATCAGATGGTGATTCCGTAACTCCATATTGCTGTGTCAAATGACCTATATATGAAAAGGACATAATGAATCTATTCAAATTCTTTCATGGTTTTTGGTTTTGGTGCCACACTTAGATTGACCTTATTGGACTCATGTGATTCCAAACCTATCCTGTCTCTTTGTGGTTCTTAAGTTAGAGTGCTCTGGAAGGCTTTCCGATGGAGGCATGGATGGTGGACTCCATTCAGAGTTAAGGCTGTTTTACCTTCGGCCTGTTGTCTTTGTGAAAGTTCATCTGACAGAACCGGACCGGATGGGTTTGGTCTAAGGCGGGACGTCCTCTGATTCGGCTGTAAGACTTTGATGTACCACCCCTTGATTTTCAGTGGCCCCCCCATAAAACATTTTCTGGAGGCGCCACTGCTTAGTTTAAAAACTATGGCTTTGCTATAAGAATCAAATTTTAAACATGCTTAATTAAATGAGCAATATGAATGATCAAAATTGGACAACAAACATTAGGATCCTCGAATCAAGTGCCCTGGCAGATTTATAACGTTATCTATCCAAAATCTTGGAAAACATATTCAATATTCTTAACATTAGGACTTTGATAAAACCCAGAACCATCCCTATACATATAGCTTCAGCCTCAAACATTTTACCAGCAGCTGAAGCTGCAGACCTGATAATGACTGGCAGCTAACAAATGAGATGACAGCCAGCTAAACTAATTTGACACAAGATGTCTGCACACTCAGTGCAGTTCAGAAACAAATGAAGACTGCATACCAATGTGTGTGTGTGTGTGTGTGACAGCCAGAGACAAGCACGAATCGGGGTAATCAAATCACACAGACAAACAGATTTTGTTCTTCTCACAAAATCCAATTTTTTGTTTCATCTGATCTTAAGAGGTTTTTTTTCTTTATTGTTGCAACATTATTTCAATACAAACTTCCAAAAGTGATGTCCATGCTTCTGTTCTTGTAACTCCCTGCATGTGAAGACAAACATTAAAATCCAACAGACAGATTGAAGCCAGACATACAGATGATTTACGGTATAAATCCTTTCAAAAACTACCATCAACTTATCACTGCTGTTTAGGATTTCTGTTTCTTCTTTTGAATTTGAATTACTTGAATGTGTGCAGGGGGTGGGGGAAGGGGTATTAGGTTGCATGTGTACTGTGAGATGAAGCTGTGGATAATCTGGAGGACAGAGAGGCATCAGTTGGACTCAGGAGATGAAAATCACGCTGCCTCCCCATAACAACTCATTCAAGCAGCAGGAATTCAGAGATGGAGCGAGCTTTAGCCTGATGAGCTGAGAGAGAAGCTGAGGAAGAGTACGAGGAGGAGGAGTAATGGTGGGTGTGTGTGTGTGTGGGGGGGGGGTTGAAGTACAAGAGCAATGTGAGGAAAAAGCATCAGAGAGGCAGAGGGGGAACCATTGAGGGGTAGTTTCTCAGTCATTGTTTAATGGCTCAAGCAAAACACCCGCCTCCCACTTCTGGGGCTGGTGGGTGATGTAAATATCTCCAACCAGCTAAAGAAGAGAGAATTCCAATTCCAATGGTTGCCTTGGAAACCAGGACCCTCTACTGGGAAGGTGAGCAGTAGGGAAAAGCGAGGCAAACCAAAGAGATGTAGTGTATAGGAAAAAAAAATGTGAAAGAGGTGGGGGGGGGGGGGTGAAGAGGAGAATAAGGGCTGTTTGACACAGCCATAATTTTAAGTATCCCCCCTCCAGTTTGCAAAGAGAAAGAGGCTTTTTGTCTAACAGCAGCAGCCTCCCCCCTCCCTATGAAGCACATTCGTTCAAACTCCTCCATTTTTCAGTGTTGGTTAAAGATGAAATTTAGTGTGAAAACAGCTAAGACAGAAAATACAGAGATGCTCGCAAATTCACAGAGAACAAAAACAGGACTGAGCAACAGGGCAAAGTTCGACGTTAAGCAGGACATTTATTATACAGAGCTGGACAATTTCAACTCCGAATTGGCTAGTTTACTCAAGTTTTCAAACTGGATTTTTCTTAATGGAAACAAACCAAAAAAATTATTTTACTTGAGAGTATATTTTTTTAGTGGCTGAAGCCATTAACTCAAATGTATATAT
>JAOXNZ010000044.1:33185960-33196919 GCA_028566095.1 Kryptolebias brasiliensis | reverse complement strand
AATTGTAACTATGAAGGACGGACTCTGACATAATTGGCAATAAACATATAAATACATTGCTTGGTAAAGTAATTCATGTTTAAAGTAATTCAAATAATAGTTGTGTTAAATTAATACTGTTGAAATTATAAACAAATATTAATTTACGTTGCACTGTATAATCAAATAAGCTGTGAAAGTTTTTATTTTTTATTTGTTGGATGCAATATTTGCCACATAAATTACTTTATCAAGCCATTTATTTAATTCTGTTTAATGCCAATTATGTCAGAATCCGTCCTCCATATATAACTACTTATATCTGATAAATGTTACAATGCTACAGTGCCTACTTGTTACAGTTTAAAATAAACAGTTTCATTTGCTGCTCATTCAGCCCGTAAGTTGACTTAAACATCTTCCTGGTATTACTGTTATTGAGCCCTGTGGAAGGGTTAAAATGTGATTTGTTTTGTATTTCATGTGTTTCTCTGGCCACATTGACCTTTTGTTAAGATGCTAAGGATAGTGTTTTGTTAAAAATAAAACACTGAAACTTCTGAACTTATCAACTTTTGTTCATTAAAGGCAATCGATTTTACTCTGGCTAATTCTTTACATAAAATTAGAAACATCTTGCCTGAAAATGATGCAGAAAAACTGGTTCATGCATTTATTACATATAGGCTGGACCTTTGGAATTTTTTATTATGTGGGTGTCTGCAGTTGATCCAAAATGCTGCTGCCAGAGTTGGAAGGAGAGATCATATTTCTCCAATTTTAGCCATTGGCTCTCTGTCAAATTCAGAATTGAACTAAAAATCTTACTTCTACAACCAAGCTTCATCTTAAATTAAATAATTTATTGTTGCATATTTTCCAAACAGAGCACTTTGCTCTCAGACTGCAGGTTTACTTGTGGTTCCCAGAGTTTCTGAAAGTAAAATGGGAGGCAGAGCTTTCAGTTATCAGCTTCCTCTCTTGTGGAACCATCTTTCAGTTTCTGTCTGTGAGGCTGACACCCTGTCTACTTTTAAGACTAGGCTTAAGACTTTCCTTTTTGATAAATCCTATAATTAGGGTTGGCTTTGGTTTCCTGAGTTATCCCTTAGTTCTGCTGCTATAGGCTTAGACTGCTGGAGGACAAACTGACCACATTTCCTCACTCTGCTGCTGTCTTTACTTGCTCTGCTCTTCTTGTTTGTATTTGTAATTTGTCCCCATTTTGTTTTTCTTTTTTTTTTTTTTATAAAATATGTGTCTGGAAGGGATTTTAGCAGCAAAACAAACATATGTAAAGTTAACTCATTAAAACATGTTCACATACACACGTGAACATTAAATCATAAGTTCCATCCATCCATTTTCTTTAACCGCTTCTCCATTCCGGGTCGCGGGCAGCCGGTGCCTATCTCCAGCAGTCACTGTGTGAGAAGCGGGGGACACCCTGGACAGGTCGCAA
Source organism: Kryptolebias brasiliensis (assembly GCA_028566095.1). NCBI lineage: Eukaryota > Metazoa > Chordata > Actinopteri > Cyprinodontiformes > Rivulidae > Kryptolebias > Kryptolebias brasiliensis. Next base: position 33,195,478 of record JAOXNZ010000044.1, on the reverse strand, counting down.
GTCCATCGCAGTAAATCATAAGTTGTTTTCATTATTTACTTTTAATTAGGACTCTCAGTGGCACTGACACTTTCTTTGCATCTGAAATGTTTGTGTGTGCGTGTTTCCAATTGATGATGCAAATTCCTGTAGCACAGGATGAAGAGAGAAATACAAATATTGTAGTATTGAACTGCAAAATACAGCTTTGAAGACATTTCAGGAAAAAGCTTAGCCTGCAGTCTATTTCTGCATTAGTCAGCTCCATAGTGGCTGCCTTACCAAAAGAACAGGGTATTGCAGATACACAATTTCTCTTCAAACACAAATAGATCACTCACGTACTTCAAGTCAAAGAGGCAAAACCAAGAGAACATTTCGTCTGACAGCAGGGCGGTTCAGAGTGAATCACTGAGCGGAGGTGTGGACAGAGGATTTCTTAAGTTTGTGAGGAATGTCATTTTTGTAGGAAACATCAGTGTTGCTTATTCTGTTTATGTGCAATACATTAATCAAATGAATGGAGACTGCTCAGTTCATTTGAATATAATTTCCATCAGCAGAAATCTGATGAGGCTTGAATATTTCAGGCGAAACTCTCATTAGAGGCAACATGGGGCCCAGTTTGTGGACTGACATGCAGTAATGTTTCTGATTAATTAAAACTTGAATCACTCACCTTTAAAAAATTGTATTTTGCTAGAAAATGTTTTTGAGAAGAGTCACTTTATAGTGTGAAAATGAAGTCCAAACAGCAGTGTCACAGGCAGCACCAAGATGTTAAACACATGACTAGATTAAAGACCTGCATTCCTTAAATGCATATCGTCTGTTGCCTTTCAGGCCACAGTTTTACATTGAGATCATCTTATGTTATGAAAAGACAGAATTGCCATTTTGGTCAAACCTTGAAAATAACACTAGACTTAATCTAATGTGATATTGTGAGATGTCAACCTCAGTGTCTGTGTTGTGAATAACTCTCAGCTACTACCACACAAAACTTTAGCACAATATCTGTAAATTCACCTAAGTTTGAGCCATTTTTGTTTTGGCTAATTTTGATTAGCTGAGGCTACTTGGACTGGCTCCAGTTGTAGATGCATATCTTGTAGCCCTCTTCACAACATTACAGACACAGGTCGATTCTTTGAAATGGGCGTTTATTCACAAGCATGTCTTCACGAAGCTTCAGCAAAACATAACTTCATATCTTCTTGCCATCACCATCATGCCATAACGTCATAAGAATGTCAAAACACTGTAAGAACTTCAAATAAAATACACAGAGTACAAAATACATAATAATAAAAATGTACAGAATAACATGAAGGCTACAAATCCAAGCAGCATTTAGCAGTGATAAACAAAGATAAAACAAAGTAAAACATATACCTCACTGGCTGCTTGTCATGAAAAGAGGTTCTTCAGTCCTTCAGGAACACTCTGCTTCAGTTCTTTAGCTTTAGGCACTGTTCAACTTCACTTTATTGCAACAGAAGAGCGCTGCAGGTCTTTGTGTTTACACTCTAGGCAATTTCTGCTGTTTTGTGCGAGATTTCTACTTCATGCGTGATTTCAGCACCAACCTGACTTCTGAGACAAGTAATAAGCATCTTAAGTCCTTTAAACTGAAGAAAATCTATATTTTTGTACCAAATGAAATCTAAATGCATTCTAACTTCAATTTACAAAGTATGAAATACAAATATTTGCTTATTTAATCACAGAAGTTATTAAACTCACTAAAGCACTGTAAATATTTAAACAACACTTACACATCCAATAATTACTTTAAAATTCATTAAATGAGACACTTTGCTAACAGACAAACAAGGTTGACTTCAACAATTATCGCTGAACTTTTTGGCAAAGATCTTGTGCAATATGAGTGTTGTTGTGCTGTAAATACCTCATACTCATAACCATGCCAAAGTTTGGCGCTATATCTATAAAAATGACTTAATTATAACTATGTTGTGTTTTCTAAGTCAGTTGGCTGTGGTAGCCCTCCTAAATTGGATTGGCTCAAAATGTAAATCAGTGGTAGAGGTATATAAAATGAATATTTCCTGAAGGTTTAATTAAAATCTCTTCAGTGGTTCATGAGATATTTTGCGAACAGATAGACACACAAACACATAAGTAGACAAAAACATCATGGTGTACATTCACCATTTGGTGGTGTGCGACAATGAGTTCTCCACATTTGCAGACATATTAAACGTTGATCCTTTTGAAAATCACATGGTCACATGAAATTTTCTTCATACCATGTTATTTAGAAATCATCTCTTTTTTAAATCATCTTTTCAATTTACAGATATCCCAAATAAAAAAAGCTGATATTGTCAAGATTTGGGTGTTTTTGAATTGTTTTTGTTATCTTCTGTGTTTGAGTTTCTTGTTTAGTTTTATGTTTGATCTTTGTTTTTTGTTATCCTTGTGTTTGTCTTGCTCCTTGTGTTCCCTGTGCAACTATTCACCTGCCATGCTTAGTAGTTTTCTGGTCTGCCTGCCACGCCCACCTCACCTTTTCCTCATTATCTTCCAGCTGTATCTCATCTCCCATTCACCCACAGTTCTGTAAAGCCTGTCTCACTCCTGGTTCATTACTTATGGATGTTTGTTTCTGTGATGCTTGTTCTGACCACAGTCAAGTCTGTTCCTTGTGTTTCCCTCCTCGTGTTCCATGTGATCCGCTGTAGTTTTTTTTGTTTGCTGCCAGGTCAACCTTTTCTTTCTCATTTCTTATAATAAAACAGCTTAATTTTAAGAAGATGAGTCTGCACTCTGGGTTCCTTTCTCTCAAACGTGATAGATATAAACAGATAAAAACATTAAGAATATAAAGGTAAAAATCACAGAAACACTAGGGAACATAAAAAGTGAAAACATTTGGCAGCAGTAAGACTGAAGTTCCGTAATGCAGACATCTTATTACTGTATGTGTTGCTTTAAGTCACTGTTATTAAGAACATTGTGCATGAGAAATAAAAATGAAAACAATGGCAAACACAGTCTGTTGTTTTAATCCACTCTTGCTGCAGCTTGCCACTTGACAGGACAAATTCAGAGACAAATTGTTAGCAATTAAGTAGGGGCTGAAGTTCAGTTGTAATTATAAAACCACTCATTTAGAGCTTTGCTCTGTAATTCTATTTAGATTAGAGCACTGCAGTTAAGAAAACATTATGATCACTAACACCAGTCACAATGTGCAGCATTATAGTCTATATGTTTTTCCAATTTATTTGTCAGAGAAAGTTCAGTCTGCTTCTCATTATACTCAGATCCTGGGATTTTTAAAAGGTGCCAATTCTTATGACATAGATTAAGCACAACAGTGGTAAGGTGCGCTATAGGAGAGACAGATGGCTTCAATGTGGAGGTGGGACTGCATCAAGGATTGGCTCTGAGCCCCTTCTTGTTTGCTTTGGTGATGGACTAACAGATGAGGTCAGATAGGAATCCCTGTGGACTATGATCTTTGCTGATGACATTGTAAAGAGAACCTGGAGAGGTGAAGGTATGCACTTGAAAAACGAGGAATGATAGTCAGCCGTAGCAAGACAGAGTACATGTGTGTGAATGAGAGGGAGGCAGGTGGAACAGTGAGGCTACAAGGAGCAGGACTTCAAGTAATTAGGGTTGACCGTCCAGGAAAACAGGGAGTGTGGTAAAAAGGTGAAGAAGAGAGCCCAGGCAGGAGTGGATGGAGAAAAGTTTCAGGAGTGATTTGTGACAAAAGGGTGGCAGCAAAGGTCAAAGGAAACATTTACAAGACAGTGGTGAGAATGTTGTATGGTTTGGAGCCAGTGGCACAGACAAAAAGACAGAAGACAGCACTGGAAGTGGCAGAGCTGAAGTGGTTCTCCTTGGGAGGGACAAAGATGAATAAGATTAGGAATGAGGTCATCAGAGGTACAGCACAGGTGTTCCCAGGCCAGAGAGGATACATAATCTCTCCAGCAAGTTCTGGGTCTGCCCTGAGGTCTCTTCCCAAAACCTCCAAAGGGAGGTGTCTAGGAGTCATCCTAAACAGATGTCCAGACCAACTGAATTGACTCCTTTCGATGCAAAGGAACAGCAGCTCTACTCAGAGCTCCCCTGGATGACAGAGCTTCTCACTTTATCTCTAAGGCTGAGCTTGGCCACCCTACAAAGAAAGCTCATTTCAGCCACTTGCATCCGGGGTCTCATTCTTTCGGTCATTATCCAAAACCGTGTGACCATAGGTGAGGGTTTGAATGTAAATGGACCAATAAATGAGTTTTGCCTTTTGACTCAACTCCTTCTTTACCGTGACCGATCAAAGCAATGCCCTCATTACTGCTGACGAGGCCCTGATCCGTTGCTCCATCTCCCGCTTCATCCTATCATCACTTCCTCTCAACGATTGTGCCTTGAGATCCTGTGTCATGAACACCACAAACAGTATCAGAGACAAGGGACAACCCTGGCAGAGTCCAACCTGCACAGAGAACAAGCTCGACTTTGAGTCAAGAATACAGACCCTCAAAAGCAACCCAGGCACCCCATACTACTGCCACAGCCTCCACAGAATAACTTGGGGAACACGGTCATAAGCCTTCTCCAGATCTACAAAACACAGAGTCAAACTCCCATGACCCCCTTAGCAACCCTGCAAGGGTGAAGATGTGGTCCATTGTTCCATGACCAGGACAAAAGCCACACTCCTTGTCCTGGATCCAAGATTCAATAATGGGTTTGAGCCTTCATTCAAACACCCTAGGATAAACCTTCCTGGGGAGGTTGAGAAGTGTGATCCCCCAATAGTTGTAACACACTCTCCAGTCTGCCATTCCACAGTCCCCCATGCAACACTGAACAAATGTGTCAACCATGACAGCTCCACAACATCCATAGCCTTCAGCAACTTCAGCATCTTGTCCACCCCTGGCACCATGCACTGGGGAGCTTTTAGACCACCTCGGTGACCTCCGCCATGGTAATGGACTTGTCTTACCTTGAGTGCCCAGACTCTGACTCCTCAAAGGTGGACATGGTGGCCAGATCTTTGAATCTTTGGAGAACTTTGAAATGCTTCTTCCACTGCTCAGCAGTTCCCCACTCAAACCAAGCACAGCCTGAGATGGGGCCCGCTTTCCCTTTCTAAGTTCTGAAACAGTTTGCCAGAACCTCCTTAAGGCCAAACATAAGTCCTTCTCAATGACCTTTCCGAATTCCTCCAATGCCTGTGTTTTTGCATCCGCAACCACAGAAGCCACAGTCCTTCTGGCCACCCCATACCTGTCAGCTACTTCAGGAGTCTAAAGGACAGCCAAACCCTAAAGGTCTACTTCTTCAGCTTGACAGCCACCATCACTGCTGGTGTCCACCAGCAGGTCCTCCGGTTCCTTTCACGACAGGCACCATTGACTTTCAGGCCACAACTTCTCAAAGTCACATCTGCAATAGAGGCCCTGAACATGGCCTATTTGGATCCCATGTCCCGACCTCCCCTGGGACACGTGAAAAACTCCTCGGGAGGTGTGAGTTGAAGATCTTGCACATGTTCCCAGTTCACCTTCACTACTCTATTTGGGGTGACCAGGTCTGTCCAGCAGCCTCCCCTGCCACCGGATCCAACTTGCCACCAGGTGGTAATTAGTTGACAGCTTTACTTCTCTCTTTACCTGAGTGTTCAAAACATAGGTCTGCAGGTCTGATGACACAATTACAAAATCGATCAGGACACCATCCAGAGACTCCAAGAAAGGTGGTTAATCTGAACTGCTGTTTGGAGCATAAGCACAAACAACAGTCAGAACCTTCCCTCCTGCAGCTTGAAGCCGCAGAGAGGTGACGGTTACGACCCGGCTCACCCAGGGGGAAGGAGAAGTAACATTAAAACCCAGAATTTAATGGTTTAAGCAATTAGTGTTTATTGTTCAGTTTTTCTTTAAAATTAAGAGTGAAAATTAACAATAATCAAAAGCCAACCGAAGTCCTTTAAACCAAATGCTAAATAAAACAAAATCCACAAAACAAAAATTTAGTATTTAAATGAAAGCTGTAACCCAAACCTCTTAACAAAACCCAAAACCTGACCAAAGACCTAAAGCCAAACAAACCAAGAGGCTACAAGCCAGTATCAGTACAAAAAGCCAAACAAATAATAATAAAAAAAACCAACTAAACACAGGTCACTTCAAAACAGTCCAACTACAAAGAGACTCCAATAGCACATTCAAAGTGTACAAAAAAACATAGCACATCAAGGCTATTAAGGCTATCAAAAAGACCCAGGAAAGAGGCAAGTTGCTCAAACAAAGAAACAGCCATGCGTTCTGTGAGGAACTTGAGGTTTAAATAGAGAGGCCTCTTCAGGGATTGGTGGAGCCATCAACTGATGATCCAATCAGATCTGTTGTAGGCCTCAGACAGGAATGAGGAGGGCTGCATCCAGTGGAGCTAGCAGGCAGGAAGCTGCAACTATACAGAAGGGGAAAAAAGAAAAAAAAAAAAGAACATACTACTGGCCATAACAGTGACCCTCTTGGTCATCGGGGAAAACTCCAACACTGAGGCACTAAATCGGGGGCTTGTGAGTATCGCCACATCAACCCGAAGCATCTCTCCATGGGCAACTCCAGAGTAGGAAAGACTCCAGCCCCTCTCCCAGAGTTGGGTTCCAGAGCCTGATGCCCCCAATTTTGTAAAGACAGAGATTGCCCCCACATTAAATTGTTAGCGGAAACAATACTTTTAAGCAATACAACAAACACAAAGCAAATTTAGCATTTATTTAGGCAAAACAAAACATTTATGCCTTACAAAATTTATGCCCCCCATCACTCATTCAACGGTGGTACGGACCAGCTCTTTTATCACATAGAAGGGTGGTGATAGCATGGATAAAAACCTTCCAGCAAGCCCAACCTCCAAGGTCGCTGCGTTAGTACAATAGTTAAAGAGCTGCTGTCTTTCATGTGGAAGACCTGTGCTCAACTCGTCAGACTTGGACTTATGACACAACAGGACAAAACAAAACAAAAAAAGACTTGGACTTATGTCCTTTGACCATTTAATGCTTTATTTTTCTTCTTCTACCTTAAATGATTTGCTTACAGTGAGTACTATTTTGCAAAGGTTCACCGTCAACAAATGACATGTCATATGTTTTATATATTTCCACTTCTCAATAAAAATAAACATTTAGTACAAGACTGTATTTTTATCACCTCACAAAAGAATCTTGTGTGTGAACGCCTAACTCTGTTGCTTAAACAGTAGCCAACCGCAAAAACTGCATTACATTTTTTTTGTGAAAAAAAGATAGGCCATGTGTTTCTTCCGTAACTCTTGAGAAATTGAAAGTCTGCCTGATGACTGGAGCAGTGGGTGTGGACTGGCTTCAGTAGACACTGTGCTTTTTCAAGACTATGTCATTGGCTTAGCAGCAAAAGCCCTTGTTTTTGGACGTTCTTTATTTTATTTGCGTGTTTCTACAACCGGTCTACCTGGCCACAACAATAATTAATGTTTAATTTATTTTCATTTTACAACAGTTTATTTGACTGTACCTTAAGCGTCCCCCTAAAAAATGTTTCTTTTTTTTTTTTTTGTCCTGTTGTGGCATCTCCGGTATACCATATGGAGAAGATGGGTGCCTACATGTGCCAGAACAGATTTGCTCTACAATAAGTGTAGGAGCCATATAAAAATTGAAACGTAATACAAAATGTTTTTTGGTTTTTTTGTTGTTGTTACTTGAGTTGTTCTGTGAGTTATAATTGTTACTCTGCTATTTGAAAAAGATAAGCATCTGGAATTGTATGTTGTTTAAGCTTATTACGTGGTGTCGTGTGATTGGCTGTTGAATAACTAGTTTAAGCAGGATGAAAGCGTTTGCTTATTGTAGAAGTCTGGCACCCTAAGAGTAACACAGTCTTTTGACCGTCACTTTCTATATGTTTGAATCTGTATGTTATTTTTTGTGTTTCTTCTTAAGTCTAGTAAAGACACAAGCATAACCGCTGGATTCAAGACCTCTTACTTTGAAGAAATGTGTCACGTACGAAAGAGCTTAAAGGGGCTAGGCTAGTAAGAGCTTGCTGCACTTACATCAAGTCAAAAGACTCTCTCATGCAGGACTCTTTTTAAGACCAAGTCAGAAAGAAAAGAGGACTTACAGACGGATGGAGAGTCAACTCCAAAGAGGGCTCTGTCGGAGTTGAAGAAATAAAATCCGTAAGCCATCGCCAGAGGCGACAGAGGCTTTCCCCGTCAGGTCGGTTGCTAAGCTAACTTGCTAACGGAGCCAGCACTTGCCAACTAAATAAATCCTGTGTGCTAAGAAAAAGAAATCCTGCACATAAAGGAACTCTTTCGCATATGTGTGTGAATGTTTTAGAAAAGTAAGAAGCTGTTGGAAGCTTACAGTTTATGTGTAAGGATTTAAAAGTAAAATAAAATGGGACAAGATGGCGGACAAAAGTGAAGCTGCGCATGTTGGCCAGAAGAGGGCACCAAAGCCCACAGAACAAGCTCTAGATGACAAGATCACTAGATTAAAAGGAGAAGAAGAGGAAAGCTGTCACAGTTGACAAAAGAGAAGAATACCATTGAAAGATTGAAACAAAATGGATGGAAGAATCTTTTCCAGTGTTTGTCAGATGCCTGGGAGAGTATGAACACATTAATGAAGAACTGTGTGAACTGTTAAATGAAGATGATAAATGTAAAGAACAAGATGTGTTTGGAAGTAGACATTCTGAGTACAAGCTTTTCTTACAAGGCATTAAAGAATGGATAAAAGATGCAAAATACTCTCCCGAGGATGATGTAGGTCCACACGACAGTGTTTCAAAGGCTAACTCATTTGCAAGCAGTAGATCACAGGGATCAAGTATAAGTTCAGCGCGGCTGAAAATTAAAGCAGAACATGAAGCACTCTTAGCAAGAGCAGCAACTATGAAAAAAAGAGAAGCAATTGAAATAGAGGAAGCCCGTCTAAAGTTTAGAAAAGAGCAACTAGAAATTAAAACTAAGGTGTATGAAGAGATTGAAGATGCTCCAAAGTCTGAGGTTGATTCTTTACTAGCTATTCTAAAACTCAGAACTGAGTCTGTTTATTATGCAGGCAAACCAGAAAAGCAAGAACCGTTCTCAGATGATGGGCAACAGGCAAATGTCGACGCTCCTCCTGTATCAAGGAAGTCTTTCTCAGAGGCAGAGGAAGTGACGAAGGCAAATGGGCGCGTAGGTTTTGAGGGCACGTAAGTATTCAATACGACTGCGTACTAAGAAAACAATCTACTCATATCAGGTAAAACAAGCCAATAATTAATTGCCATATATTATACAATTTAAAACATTACCCACTGTGTCCTATACTTCATCTACGACAACCTGGACGAGGAAACTGTTGAGAGCCTGCAGAGCTATATTGACAAATCTTTTCATAGAGTCGTGATGTGAAAACCCCAGAAGCCAGCAGAAACTCCAACATCAAAGAGGACACGGTCAGAATGCTCCGCCAGCTCCACCAGCACCACCACAACACCGGAGAA
>JAOXNZ010000044.1:32998187-33011318 GCA_028566095.1 Kryptolebias brasiliensis | reverse complement strand
TGCAGGTCCTGATTGGAGTGAAACTGACTGGGGATCAGGCCTAATGCTCCATTATAGGTTTTTGAAAGCTGAAATCTAGAGTTAACATTTGGAGGCTTGTATGTAAGAACATCCGTAACTGAAAAATGATTTGTAAGCTTAATTTGTAATTGCAGCGATTCAGATTCAGTTGATAGGTTCTGTTATGGAATGTGAGTATTTTTCATATACTTCAATGACCAAATAGCATGGTTCACACCATGCCTGATAGGAGCACGCTCACCAAAACCAACAGCTCTAGACTGATCCTCAACCCAAGAACAGGGCATGACTGATGCTAATCCATATAGGCAACAAGGAAGCTGGTACACCTCACTCGTTTGACCAGCCACTCCGCCCTCACTCCTACCGCCACACGTCCAGGCTTGACAACCCACCTCGGATGTTCCTCCCAGGCCCGAAAAACATTCCAAGGCCCAATGAACTTCATCCACATCTGTTGCACTTCATAGACACGCTGCAACAGTAGCAAACCAAAGAATCCAACCAAACCGGCAATGTAGATGGTATTCACCAGGATTTAAATAACCTGTGGCTGATGCCAGTGTGCACGCCGCAAGACATTTGTGAGCTATGTTGTTATTTTTCAAGCACAATGTCCGTCATATGTACAATACTAGGGCTGCAGTGATTCTGGTCAATAACAGACCTGCAGACTCCACGGAGCAATAGTGAAAACCAGCCATTCAGGAAATAAATAAATACGAACTAAACTGCACATTAAGGCAAAAAAAAAAATCTTTATATTTTAAGATTATTTTTTTTAGTGTAGATGGTTAAATTGTGCTTTTTGAGTTAATTTGTTTGCAGTTAATCTATTTGACTAATCCAGCTCTAATGACATGATGCCATTAGTTGTTTCCATTCATTGCATTTTCTGAAGGGAATACAAGTTGGACAAAACTTTTTCATACTCCTATGTTAAAAACGTGAAAACTGATTTGGTTCACTTGATGTTTCATTGTGTTTATTTTGTTTTATTTCAGGCACAAAATCAAGAGGTCTCCATAGTAATGTTACAAACAGAGCTTGGTCAGACAAATGAGGAGCTGGACAAGCTAAACACATCTCATTTGGAAGAGCGGGCCCAACTTATCCATGACCTTCAAAGCTGTGAACGAGAAATTGATAGTCTGAAAGATATCTTGTTGGAAAAGGACAAAGAGATTTTGAGCCTGGCTGGTAACATGTCTGAGTACGCAGAGCAGGTCACGGTTTTGAAGCAGGAGCTCAAACTGAAAGAGGAGAGCCTTATCCAGTTAGAAGAAGCTCTGAGTAAGGCTGAGCAGAGGGCTATGGTCATCAAAGACTCACAGAACTCCGACCAGCAAGTCTTGAATAGCAAAGTCACAGATCTGTTTGGGCAACTCAGAGACACTGAGGTGAAGCTGGAAAAAGCTAAAGAAGAGAGTCAGTTTAAAGCAGCTGAGGTGGAGCAGCTGATAAAGCAGGCTGAAGACGACAAGAAATTTATTCAAGACCTTCGAAGAGAGATCCTGAAAGAAACCTCAGTTCATCATAATCATCTTTCTGAATGTGAAACCCACATCGCTTCTCTGAAGGAACAGCTGGCATTATCTGCTCAGAAGCTTCACGAGTCAGAAGGAGTTATGATCAACAAGAAACTACTGCAAGAGACTTATGAAAAAGAGCTTAAATCCTTCAAGGAGGAGCAAAACAAACTTTTAGCTCAAGTGGAAAAATACAACAATGAAATTCAGACATTGTCTAGAAGATTAGAGGAGCAGCTCCAAAGTGAGGAGCACATGAAACAGGCTATGAAGGAGAAGCTAGAAGCCATAGCATCACTGGAAAACCAACTGCAGGCAGCCGATAAAAAGATTGAGGATGGGAAGCAGAAGTTCAACGAAGAACTGAAAATTCGGGATTCAGAAAATGAGAAGTTGGTCGTTGAGCTTCAAAACAAGTCTGAAAGTGTCTCCAAACTGGAGAACCACTTAAAAAGCGCAGAGACTGATGGGCAGCACCTTAAAGAAAAACTTAAACAACTAAACGAGGAACTGGAGCTGCAGAAACGACAAGTTAACGAGCTCAGTGAGAAGGTTATGTCTGCCCTTCAGCTGAACAGCAGTCTGGAAAATCAGGTCCACTTCCTCACTGAGCAGAAAGAAAAATTTCAGACAGAAGTTACAGAACATGTCAGAAACATTTCAGAAGTAACGGCTGAAGTAGATTCTTTACAAACAAAAATAAATGTTCTTGAGATGCAGCTTTCTGAAAATAACCAAACTATTCTAGGACTGCAGAAAGAAAAAGAAGATCTAAATCAAATTATTGAGCAAAGCATGCTCTCGAGCTCAGAAATCCTGCTTGAAAAAACTAATGAATGTAGTCATCTCAACCAGATTCTCAGGGAAAAAGAAGAGGAGATGATTCTAATAATTGAACAAGTGCAGAACTTGAATTTTCAGGTGGAACGGCTACAGCTTGGCTTTGCAGAAAAAGAGCAGACTGCTGCAGATCTTCAGGCTAAAATAAAAGCCCATCACTATCAGGAAACACAACTTGAGGAAATGTCATCTCTGCTTCAAGAACAAGAATCCAGTTTCAAATCTTTGTTGACGGAGAAGGACCTGATGTTGAAACATAAAGAAGAAGAAAACCAAAGTTTACAGAGTGAAATTACACTTCAGAAAATGAACAAATCTGAGCTTAAAACCAAAGCTGAATCACTGAAAGAAGAACTCTCACAGCTGAGGCAACAACTTCAAGAGACAGAAGCAATGTGTCAAATTTACAAAGATGAACTGAATGAAAGAAACGAGGCCATGAAGTCTCTAAATGACCAAATCAGAGTCCTGGGAGAAAACACCAGAAAATTTGAGTGTGAGACTGAGGTGACAAAGACAGAGCTGGATAATTTAAACTCTAACATCCAGGCTCTCACAGAGGAAAACCAGCAACTTCACACCACTTGTAAGTCAAAACAAAAAGATCTAGCTCATCAAGCGCAGATGGTGTCAGAGCTTACTGAACAACTCAAAGTGTCTGTGAAGCAGAATTCCAGTTTTAGTGTTCAGATTGGCGTTCTGACAGAAGAAAACCAAAGATTACAGGAAGAGTTAGCTGGGATCAATAAATCATTTTCTGAACTAGCGATTGAGAGAGGTTTACTTCAAGAAGAATCTTCCAGGTTTGAAATTCAAACTTCAGACAATCAAAGAATAATTAATGTTCTATCGAAGGAAAAAGAGGAGTTAAAAATGCTCCTCCAGGAAAGCGAACAGTCCAACTTGACAGGTCTGCTTCAGAAGACAAATGAATGTGCTGATCTGTCTAAAACATTGATGGAGAAGGAAGAACAACTTCAGAGTTTACAAGAGCAAGTTAGTCAGCTCAACGTGTCTCTGAATGACACAGAAAGAGTGGTTTCAGAGCTGCAATTGCAGCTGGAGGCTCAGCAGAACCAACTGGTGCAACTTCAGGACACAATATCAATGCTTCAGGAGCAGGGTTTGGTTCTAAAGTCCGGTCTGATGGAGAAAGACTCTATGCTTCAGCAGAAAGCAGAGGAGTGTGAGGTTTATCAAAATGAGCTCCTGTTGCAAAAAGACCTTGTTTTAAAGATGCAAGATGAGGTTGAACTGCTCAGACGAGAAACCTCTGAGACAAAACAGCGGCTTGAGCAAAGAGAACTGACTTTAGAAGAAATTACAAATGAGTTTCAGAGTCATAAAAAGGAGCTGAGTAAACGAAAAGAGTCTGTTCTTTCTCTCAGCAGTCAGCTTGGGGCCATGAATGAGAATGCTACAGAGATGGAAGCTGAGATTACGCATTTAAAGGCTTCTGTGCAGAAACTCCTCTCAGAAAAGCATCAACTAATGCAGGAGGAGGAGCAGAGGAAGGCACAGATGATTGGTTTTAAAGACAGCATTCAGGCCCTGAATGATCAGAATATGAGAGTGAAATCTGAACTTCAGAAAACTGCAAATGAGCTGTCTGAGTCTCAAGAGCTCATCTCTAGTCTCAGAGCAGAGGTTTCCAACAAATACAGTGAACTCAAAAAGAAACATTCAGAGACAGAAAAAATGAAATTGGCCATGCAGGAAAGAGAGCACAACCTGAAAAAACAGGAGGGTTTGATCCATCAGCTTGACAGTCGGCTCACTGAGCAGGAGGAGCAGCTGAAACAGAGCAACGAAGACAACATCAGTTTACTAGAACAGATTTCAGAGCTGGAAGGTGCAAAATGTAATCTCAGAGGTCAAATTGACAGTTTAACTTTACAGTCATGCATGTTGAAAAACACAATAGAGATAAAGGAGCAGTCAAGTGTTGAATTTCAAAGTCATTCATCTACCACTGTTGAGAATCTCACTTCACATCTGCAAGCCAAAGAGGCCGAATGCGAAAGCTTGAAAGAAAAGATTTCACACCTCGAGGAATCTGTCTCAAAGCTCAACAGCTCCCTCCAATTGCAGATGTGTGAAGTGGATAGTCTGAAAAAGACTTCGGAGGATAAAGAAGCCAAGCTTCTGGAGCAATCTAAGTCTCTGGTGGATTTCCAGAGACAAGCAGATGAGGCATTGTTCTTTAAAGCTCAGTTCATAGAAAGCACAGAGTTGGTGTCCCAGCTGCATAGTCAGATTCAGTCACTGTCTGTTGAGTCAGAAAACCTGAAGAGGTCAGCAGACGAGACACAAAGTGCCTTCAACAACCTGCAGAGAAAATATGCAGTTAGCTTAGAGGAGTTACAAGCTGTACAAAAGCATCTCTCTGAGAAGACTGAAGAAGTTTCTAACCTTCGAGCACAATTAGATGAACAGCAGATGGCAAAAAATGTTATCGAAACACTGAGAAATGAGTTATCTGTGAGCAGAGATGAACTGGAAAAAAACAAAACCTTACATTCCTGTCTTTCAAAGGTAAAGGACGAAGCTTTAGCATCTCATCAAGCAAGTGTAAGCCAGCTGACCATTGAGATAGAAAGACTTAAATCCCAACATCTTCAGTTCGTAGCACAAATGAATTCACTAACAGAGAACCTTGAGCAGAGAGAAATGGCTCTTCATGCAATAAATAATCAATATGCCTCTCAGGCCAAACAGGCATCCCAGCTGCTTTCAGAGCTGCAAAATCTCAAAGAGCAGATCAAAAGTCTGAACGAGAAGAGAAAGATCCAAAAAGAGGAAAATACACATTTACAAGAAGAAGTTCGAAGACTCATGGCAGAGAAGGAGGAGCAGAAGACTCAGATGGAGAGAATGGAGTCCGACAAGCAGAGTCTTCAAGCCAAGGTTAGTGCCAAAGATGAAGAACTGTCTCAGCTAAAAGAAAATGTTCGAAAGATAGAACAAATTCTGCAGGATTCTGAGAGAGAGTGGCTGTTGGTTTTGGATAGGGAGAAACAGGAGAGGAATCTTCTCATAGAACAGCTTAAAAGTGTGGAAAATGAAATGAAATGTAAGGATTCTAAAGTTGATACTTTGAAACAAGACTTGGACAGTTTACAGGAGAAACTAGCCGAGGCTTCTGCTGCCATTAGACAAGGTTCTGATCAGTTGAGTGCAAAAGAATTAGAAGCATCAGCATCTAGAATCCATCTCGAAAGGGTTTTAGCATCTTTTCAGGAAAAAGACAATGAGAACCAAAACCTACAACAGATTTTAACATCTTTAGAAGATGAGCTTCAAAAACTTGTAATAAGAAAAAATGGTGCAGGGAAATATTCATCTGAGAAATCATCTGTACAGAAATTGATAAAGCAGATAGAAGAAAGTCATCAGGCTGAGATTGACGTTTTAAAAAGTGATTTGAATAAAACTTCAGCACAGTTGCAGAAAGAGATGAATGACGAAGAGAAGTGTCAGGTTGCCCTTTTGCATGAAGCTGTAGAGAATTTACAGAATCAGCTTAAAGCTGAGGTGGAGAAAGTGAAAGAAGCTTCTGTCAAAAATGTGTCACTACACACTGAACTGAGAGCAAAAGAAGAACAAATCAGCTGTATGAGCATTCAGATAAGTCAGCAGAAGGAGCTACTTTCTGGACTTAGTCAGCAGTTAAAGGATAAAGACACTTCTGTTTCCCAGGTCATGAAGTCTGCCTCAAATGAG
This sequence comes from Kryptolebias brasiliensis, assembly GCA_028566095.1. Taxonomy (NCBI): domain Eukaryota; kingdom Metazoa; phylum Chordata; class Actinopteri; order Cyprinodontiformes; family Rivulidae; genus Kryptolebias; species Kryptolebias brasiliensis. The sequence continues at coordinate 33,005,205 of JAOXNZ010000044.1, read as the reverse complement.
AGAGTAAGACTCCTCGAGGAAAATAATTCTCTCGCAGTGCAGTTAAAAAATATGGGGCAAGCTCACCAAACTTCAGCAAGAAAACTTGAGGAAATTTCTCAGCAGTTTGAAGAACAACTTTCACAGTCTCAACAGGAAATCAAAAATTTGCAGAGCGAGCTCGCTGTTTTATCCAAAGAAAAAGAAGCAACAAAAAAGAAGCTTCAAGCTGCTCTTGTTGTGAGAAAAGATTTGCTGAAAAGGATTGACGAGTATGAAAAGCAGAAAGAAGAAAGCAACAACACTTTAATTTTGCAAGAAGAGTTACACAAAATAACAAACCAGGCTGAAATTGCTGCACAAGTGTACAATGAAAATATTTCTCTTCTGGAGAAGAAGATTCTGCAGAACGAGGCAGAGAGTAAAAGTCTTGTGGAACAATTCAATTCAGAAAAACAAATGTTGCAAAGCGCGTTGAATAAGAAAGAAGCACATTTGTGTGACACATTAAAAACAATAGATGAAAAGGATACAGTAATTCAGCAGCTGCAATCCAGAGCTGCAAACAGGGAAAAAGAATTTGAGCAAGACAAGAACAGTCTGATGCTGAAATTAGATCAGCTTCATGATGAAATCAAGATACGTAATGACGAGTCGAAGGACAAATACACTGCAAGTTCTGTAGATTTAGAAAACGAGCTGACACAGATCAAGTCAGAAAAAGCAACACTACAGAAAAAAGCCCATGCTGCACTCCTGGCACGCAAAGAGACGCTGAAGAAAGCTCAAGAAATAGAGAAGAAACTGACTCAAGAGCTATCAGAGCTAAAAAACGAACACATAGCTCTGCTGGAGCAACACCATCAGCAGAGGAATGAGCTGAAAACTGTCCAGCTAAACCTCAATGAGAAGCTCAGGGATCTGGATGACCTCCATAAATCTTCTGCAACTTATCTGGATGAACTGAACTCTTTAAGACAGCTTGTTGAGGAAAGGGACAAAACTCTGCAGGATGTAAAGATGTCTTTGCAATCAGAGCTCGAAACCGTTAAATCCAGATTTGAAAGCATTTCTCTTGAAATGGCTGATAAAGACGAGGCTCTAAGAGTGATCAAACAGAGAGAAGCTTCTTTGAAATCAACTCTGCAGAGTGTACAGAACGATCTAGAGAAAGCTCAAACACAAGCAGGTGCGAAATACCAACAGGAGAATTGGACATTGTTGGATAAAAATGTTGCTTTAGAGACCAAGTTGAACATCTATCAGACTGGACTGGAAGAACAAAAGCAAAGTTTCATGAAAGAGAGGAATGCTCTTTTGGAGCAGTGTGATCAGTTCAAAGCAGAACTTGAGGCTTCAGTTTCACATTCAGAATATTTAAGTCTCCAAAGGATGCCAACAGAAATGCAGCAGCAGCTTGGTGAGAACAAAGATGATTTAGCTAAGCAACTTGAGAAGACTCAGCTGAAATGTTCTGCAGCACAAAAGGAGTTTGACTTGTTAATGTATGAAAAGGAAAATTCAGACAGATTTATCAGTGAGCTCCAAGATGAGATAACCATGCTGAGGCAGCAGCTAACAAAATCTGAAAAATTAAACAGTATCCAGGAGGAGAGTAAGAAAGACTGTGCTGAAAACTCGGAAGTGAAACTAAAAGAGAGAGACAACGCTTTGTCTGAAAAAGATCAACTAATTGCTTCACTTGAGCTCCAGTTACAGCAGCAAACTAAAATGCATAAAATTACTGCTGAAAAGATGAGAACAGAAGCTGAAACACTGCAGAAATCTCAAAATCAGGATAACCAAAGACAAATTCTAACCAGGAAACTTCAAGCTGCTTTAGTTTCCAGGAAAGAACTCCTGAAGGAAAACTCCTTGCTAAAGGAAGAAATTGAACAACTGTCTGCTCAAGAAAAAGCAAAAGAAGCCATGTGTTCAGATCTGAAATCATCTGTGCTGAAGTTAAAACAAAAAAATCTGGACCTTGAAAACTCTATGTCGTCTTTACTGAAAGACAGAGACAAACTAGGCTCTGAGGTCGACCGCATCCTCAACGAGAACCGCAGCCTCTCTGCAGCCTGCGACAGTTTGAAACTAACCATTGAGAACATCACTCATCAGAAACAGGCCTTTTCCTGCCAGCTCGAGTCTCTTAAAGACTCTCAAACAGAGGAGCTGTCCGAGTGGAAGTCAAAGCACGCAGAGCTGAAACAAGAGTACGGGTCTCTTTTGCAGGCTTACGAAAACGTGAGCACTGAAACGGAGAAGATGAGGCAGCTTTTAGAAGGAACTAAAAAAGAGTGTCAGGACGCCCTCAGAAAGATACACGACCATGAGAGCCAGGTGGAGCTTTTGGAAAAGCAAGCCAGAGAACTGAAGAAAGAAAATGAAAAAATTAAAGAAAGGACGCAGAAATTTACAAAAAAAAAACAGCAAGAGATCGAGGAGCTTGAGGGAGAGAATCAGAAACTTCGGAAAGAACTCGCTGAGCTGAATGAAAACCACAAAATAGAAATGTGTGAGCTAAACAACAAAAAGCAGCTACTAAAGGAAGAGATTTGCCAACTCAGAGATTCTTCAAAGGATCTCAGGGTGAAACTTACTGAGATGCAGGCAGGAAACGACCAACTAGCAGAAAAGCTTGAAGCAGCCAGCTGTTTGTTGGAAGAGAAGCACTTGGAGTCCATTACGTACACAAACAACATGCAGTTTAAACTTGATGAAGTTCTCAGTTTGAATAATTTATTAACTGCTCAGATTGAAGCCCAAAAAACCGAACTTGGTGCACAGCTTGAAATAAACAATCTGTTACAAAAGGAGAAATCAGATTTCTCTGAAAGATTAGAAACAATACAAAATAGTCATGACTTGCAGCTGGGAAAGAAAGACGACACCATGAAAGAGCTGAACGACATTATTACCAAGCACCGCCAGGAGACGATCAGTCTGAATGAGAAGGTGAGAATCCTGGAGGACGACAAATTGCTTCTGCAGGAGGAACTCGAGAATGCTCAGGAGATTTCAGACAAAGTTAAAAATGAAAATGAATATTTGGAAACAGTGATCCTGAAGAATTCAGAGAGAATCGATGAACTGACAGAGTCAGTGAACATTCTGCAAACCCAGAAGGCCCAGTTGACTGCTCAGCTCACAGCAAGTGAAGAGACGAGCAATCGAATCAGTCGAAAAAAGGAGGAGGAGCAGCTCAAGTTAGTCCGAGAGTTTGAGGAGAAACTTAAGACTGTTCAAAGAGGCAATGAGGGCTTTAAAAATGTGAAGAGAGAACTGCAAGAGCTGCTCAAAGAAAAGCACCAGGAGATAAATCAGCTTCAACAAAACTGCATCAGATACCAGGAGGTCATTTTAGATTTGGAAAATGCTTTAAAGAGCTCCCAGTCAGTCTGTGAATTTTTGAAAGAAGAGATGAGGAAAGGCTTGGAGCAGTCATCTGCATTGGAGGAGAGAAGTAAACAAGTTGAGTCTGAGTTGATTACCCTCAGGAAACTCCTTCAGGAAGCTGAGGAGAAAGTCAGGAGCATTGAGTCTGAAAGAGACCAGCTGGCCTTCAAAGTATCACAGCACATTAAACTGCCAGAGAAAACAAAATTGTCACAAAGTGTCAAAGAAACACAAATGTACACGCAGAATCAGTTACATCAACAAATAGATGAGCTCAAAAATCTGAAGGAGAAAGAACATCAAAGAGTGGATGAACTGATGCAGCAGCCGGACACTAAAGATCTTGAGATAAACACTCTGAAGAGAGCAGACGAGACCAATGAAGCAAAACTGTCTGCTTTGTCTTCAACTCCACACGCGACTGACACCTCCAGACTCTGGGATGATTTGTACCAAAAGAGTCTAAACAACGACAACCAGCTCCTGGAACAAGGCTCCATGATCACCAGGTTCCTGGAGGACATGAGAAGAAAAGATAAGGAACTGAATGAGCTACAGGTGACTAAATCAAGACTTGAAAGGACTCTGAATGATTACTCTGTGGCTTCCTCTGCACATCAGAGACATATGTTTATCATGAGTGCGACCAATGCTGAACTGAGTGAAAATGCAGAAGTCATGGCTGTGCAGGTAAAGGAACTTGGCACAAAAGTGGAAAGACTAGAGCAAGAAAGAAATGCTCTGAATCGACAGCTCACTGACAAAGAAGACAAGATTTCCCAACTGCAGCTTCACCATGAGCAGATGGATAAGATAAATACAGACACCGAAGCTCAGCTGCACCTTTTACAGACTCAATGCGACAAAATTCAAGCAGACTTTGAAAAGCAAGAGGGAATTTCTCTTCAACTCAAAACGATCCTTCAGAGCAAAGATACAGAGATCTCCACTCTGCTCTCCTGTAGAGATGGCCAAATGTCTGGGTATCTGGAACAACTCCAGGCTAATTATCACAGCCAGGCGTCAGTTTATGAGGACAGGCTTTCGTCTTTACGCTACCAACGAGAAAAAGCTGACAAAAAGGCGAGAGCCTTCAAGGCCAAAGTCAGAAGTCTGCAAATTCAGATGAACAGGTCTGTCCAGGATAAGGAGCAAATTGAGGCTAAGATGGAGGTGTTCAAGAACTCAATGATGTCCTTACAAAGTGAACGGGAGCAGCTGATGTCTGAATACAGAATACTCGAAGCAAAGAGTCAGTCAGGCTCAAAGGAAAGCTCCACTAATAGGGAAGGTGGTGCAAGTAAAGGCTTCAAACACGAAATAAGGAAACTTTTACATCAGATAGACGATCTGAACTCTGAGAACGCCATGCTCAGAGCCCAGCTGGTGCGCTACAGAGAGGATTTAAATCAGGTGCTGTCCCTCAAAGACAACCAGCTGAAGGTGCTCCTCAGGAAGCAGCAGGATATGATCAGAGACCTGGAAAACCAAAAGGCTGCAGCAGAAAAACAGCTCAGAGAATTTCAGTTGGAACTCCAAGAAAAAGAAGAAGCAAGCAATTCAACAAAAACAGAGAACTCTCAACTTAAAGCTCAGGTTACAAAACTGGAAGATGAAATATTGACTGAGAAAGAGGAAAGAGCCATAACGAATGAAGGCAGGGTTATTGCCGATTTACAAGAAGCTGTGGCAGCCAAAGCAGCTGAATGTAACGATCTCCAGCACAAGCTTCTCTCACAGAAAACATCAGCTGATGATCTCAAGGAGAAACTGCAGCTGCTGGAATGTGAGACTGACAAAAAACTGTCAGAAGCTGAGGACAAATACAATAGTGAGCTAGATGTGTTTGAACGCGAGGCAGAGCTGATAAGAAACGAGCGAGAGATTGCAGATCAGAAGGTAGTAGAGCTTGCAAAAGAGCTACTGAATTTGGAGCAGCAGTTATCAGAGGCAAAATCCCAAAACAAAGACATCAAGACTCAAAATGAATCTTTGTGCAAAGCCATGGCTGCTTTACAGAATGACCGAGACCAGCTTATTGAGGATTTTAAGGTCCTCCGGAACAGATATGATGAGGAGCTTCGACAGACTCAGGCAGCTTTGAACAAGTTGGATCACAGTCTGCAGGACACATCTTCAGACCTAGCTGGACTCACTAAAGAGAGGGACATACTTGTTCATAAACTAAAAGCTGTTGAGAGCAAAGATGCACAAGCAGAGCTGAGCAAGCTGCTGGACAAACTGTGCAAGGCACTGACAGAGAAGGAAAGAGAGCTGAAACAGGTGGTTCTGGAAAATAACACCTACAGCCGACAGCTGTCTGCCTTCTCCAGATCCATGGCCAGTCTGCAAAATGACCGCGACTGGCTGATGGATGAGCTGGCTTCAGCCAAAAAGGTGGCGGAATCCAGGAAAGGCTCAAGTCCAAAGTCTGTTCTTAACTCAAATGTGGAAAATGGAGGTGCCGTTGGGGACCTCGAAAGTCAAAAAGATGGGTCGGTAAGTCAAGTCCTGAGCTTCATTTGGGTTTGGCTGGCTGTTTGTTCCTTCCTCCTTTGTTGTGGTTGTTTTTTACAAACAGCATGCAGGCTGATGTTTTGACTTGCATGATGTTTTATTTGGCTGCAAATGTGTTGGTGATTTTTTTGTCTCTTTCTATTCAGCCTTATCTATTTCAGATTGAACACATTTAGTTTAACAAACTTTGTTTTGTCATGTTTGCAGGTGCAGAGGCTGAAGGCTGATGAGCTGGAACAAACTGCACACAGAGAGGTCAGCAGCCACCCGGGAGAAACTACAGATTTGAGGTAATAAAATAAAATAAATTAATAAAACACTGTTTTAAAACCAAAGTTTACACCGCTCTAATGGCTGCTGGAAATTCCTGAAAATGTCTGAATTTGAATGCCATGTTTTCAAGGTTTGAAAAGTGCTTCAAACTGCTAGAAACTACTTGTGTAAAATGATTTAATAAATTAAACAGTGATACTTTATTTAAAATCTGACGCATTTAAAATGCTCACATTAAAAACATATTTGCAGTTGAAGTTGTTTTATACAGACTGTTTCATATGAGCTCCCGTAGTTTAGCATGAAACATGTTTTAAGAAAAGTGATACATTTCAGAACTTTCTATTAATTTTTTTAGCCCTCAGTCATTATTTCCCCTAACATTATCCAAGGGGGATGCTGCACCCCCCAACCTCCCTAGGACTTTTCATCTAAAAGTAAGCACTGTATTTTAAATGCTAAGGCATCCGGAGAGTTATCATTAGCATACAGACTTGTGCACAAGACCAAACCCCCGCCAGCAGAGAGAGAGAGTGCAGCAGAGGGATCAGCCACCGTTGGGTATCGCAGAGCCTGTTTGAGTCTCTCTCGGTGTGATTTTCTGTTTCTGTTGTTTTAGTTCTTGGCATTAAAGTATATTAACGCTAAAAGACATTTGCCTATATGTCCAAGATTATAGTGATGGTGTGTCTCCGTTTAACCTTTACATTTTACATTTTTACAACCCTCACAATATTCTCTCTGGGAAAGTGTCAGTTTCAAATGTTTGTAGTTTATCATAAATATCTGCAAGTTTCAATTCTACATTGGAATATAGCTAAATAAATATAAATAATAATAATAATAATTT
>JAOXNZ010000044.1:32727698-32742984 GCA_028566095.1 Kryptolebias brasiliensis | reverse complement strand
GAGTTACCAATGAACCTAACATGCATGTTTTTGGTCTGTGGGAGGAAACCGGAGTACCTGGAGTAAACCCACGTGTGTACAGGGAGAACATGTAAACTCCACCCAGAAAGGCCCCAGGCCGGGATGCGATCCTGCAACATTCTTGCTGGGAGGCGACAGCTCTAAGCACTACGCCGCTGTTCCACCACTGTCTCGTTTTCATTTTTCATTTTCTTCCTTCTTTTGTCTTTTGAAAATCCTGAAGGAAGGGTATGTGTGCTTCATTTTTTTATGTTCACCGATAGCTGCTGTGTCGCTGTTGGCACTTTTATGACAGCCAATGTCATGGGGCCCCTTTTATTTAAGGGGGTAGCGCGATTACACCTGTTATATCAGTGCATTCAGTGTTTCATATGGTCGTTGCATTTATCCACTTCAGTAGTGCCATGGAGGAACCTCTCTAGAAAGGGGCCTTTCAGGGAAATCAAATTGTGAGGTTGTATAATGTGCTTTACAGGTTTGTTTTCATTAGTTTTACTGTAACATTGTCCACTATCACATTCATTATTATCAACACTTGTGCCGTCCTCGGGGCCCCCTTCAGCTCGGGCCCTAGGCAATTTCCTAGCTTGCCTACGGTATCATGACAGCTTTGGTTACAAGTGGCTGAACTGAGCTTTTTCTCTAGAGTGTCTGGGCTCAACCTTAAAGGATGGATGAGGAGCTAGTAGGGTCACTGCTCTTCCTCATTGAAAGGAGCCAGCTGATGTGGTCTAGGCATATGATTAGAATGCTTCCTTGATACCTCCATCTGGAGGTTTTCCAGACACGTCCCTCTGGGAGGAAACTACATGGTAGACACAGAAATTCAGCATGATTTTGGTTTAAGGTTTGGTGGGATTTTCAACACTTAATGGTTTAGTTTATGCAGTTTGTTAGATTCCATAGTACGCCCACTCCCAATATTTGTTGTCACATTAATGTCTACAGAAATGAATCACTGGTGTGTTTGAAGCTAAAACAGGGAGAGCTTGAATATCAGTGAGTAAAATCTTCCTTAGACTGCCACAATTTTAACTCTATGGGCATAATTTTTATGTCACATTGCAGGAAAACGTGTCTTCGTTCACACCAATGTGAGTCTGTAGGTCAACAGACTGAACTTTCCTTTGTTCAGCTGAGCAATGTTTTAACCCTTTGACTCAGTTTGGATTACATTTTTGTTCTGCTTCATTAAGCATAAGTGTGATGATGACTTTTTGTATTCATCTTTTCACATTTTCATTTGGATTTTCTACTTTTTATTATAGATTGTGACAGAAGTGTTTAATTCATCCAGATTTTACAGTATTGCAAAGAGGTGGGCTGAAAATAGGTTACAGTCTGCCCTTGTGTCTGTCTCTCAACTTAGGTTTATAATGATAAAGCAACCACAGTAAAATCATAATCATCAGCCCAACTAAAGGAAGATTGGACACAAATGTTCACACTGGACATGTCTGATAACAGCTGTTCAATCTTCAGAATTTTCTTGGACAAAATGTTAAACTTCCTTTGATGTTTGGTGCAAGAAGGACACAAATCCCACCAAATCACCTTTTATTACAATGGCCCTATTATTACTTTTTGTTTTTTATTCTTATGTTTCTATCAAGATTTTTGATTTGCTACTCCTCCTGCTGATTTACAATTAAACTATACAAAAACAAAAATACATTAATACTTGGAGCTTTATTGGGAATAGTGCAGATCGACTTTTGGTCACAGTAAACAAAATTACATCAATAAAATTTGCAAAACAATTTGCAAAAACTTCCCATGTAGACAAAGTAATTTTGGCAAATTGACCGAGAAAACTGAACCCTCTTTAGAACTCTATAGAACAGGCAGATTTTAGTTCAGTTCAGTCTAAATCAGTTCAGTGCAATTAAACTCATTTATATGGAACCAATTTACAACAAGTCATCTCAAGGCCCTGTTCAAAGTAAGAAAACAAAAAACAAATCCAAGACAGATCCAAATTCAAATCCAATTATAGTCATTTTGTTTCACAGCAGAAACATCATTCAATGTTTAAGCAGGTTGCAAAAAGTTGGACTTTACAGGACTGTACTGACATTTTGACATCTTGAACCTTTTTTTTTTAAACACAATTATAGTTTGTTTTAGGATTATTGGAAATTTTCCTACAGATTTGTTGTCTAAACTTTCCCAAATTTTTGCAAACTCTTTTTACTCTCACCAACTTCATACAATACAATGTTGGTATTTTTTCCTTCTTTTACCAAGTTTTTTTTTCTCACTTCTCTTAAATCCCCCAGAATGCAGAGTGAAGACACAGAAAGTCTAATTGTCATCCACTGTATCTGAGCTCCAAATTTTCTCTTTAAAACTGGAGATGAAGTTTGTTTGTTTTTTAACTTCCCATATCTCTGACATGAACACTGCATCAAAACTAATTTACAATTATGTGACAATCAAAAGCTTCTGCCACTTATGGTTTTGTAAGGTTTTCAACATTACTTAGAGTTTTCATACAGTGTCTGTCTGTTTGAGGGTTATTTTCTATTCTGTGTCTGCCTGTTTTATTAAGTGTAAAGTCAGGGCATGAAAGACATAAGTGTGTGGTTACCATGGTGACCCTAATGAGCCACTGGCAGCAGCTTTGATAGTTATTTTTATCTAGGTTATTTTTAAACTTCGTATACAGTGATTGCCTACTGCCCAAAGGCGAAAGGCAGCTGGTCATGTTTTTGTTTGTGTCGGTGTGTGTGTCTGTCAGCAAAACGTTTCATAAACCACTGAATGGATTTTGGTTAAACTTTCAGGAAATAATTTATTGGATGTACATCTACACCTAATTAACTTTCAGAGTCAACTAAATTCAAGATGGCCACCACAGTCAACTGACTGAGTTGACTGAGTTGAAGCAAAAATTGCTTCAAATATTGGGCTAAATCTGGTGTGATTGTAGCTGGGAGCCAATCACAACATATACTTCAAGTCCTACCTATTGTGCAAGGTCTTTGCTTAAAACCTTGGCATTACCTCTTGGAGTGAACCCTGTTTGTCTGTTAGCAAAATATCTAATGAACTACTGGATGGGTTTTAATGCAAATTTTGGAAACAAATCATTGGATGTACATCTACAACTGATTACATTTTGAAGTGAATCCAATTTAAGATTGCCACCACAGTTAATCAGCATTAGCCAACACAAAAAGGGCTATAACTCAGTTAGTTTTACAGATATTGAGCTAAAATTTGTTGTGATGATAGTTGAGCCATTTACAACGCATACGCTGAGTGTGATATCTCACAATATTGCATGAGAGGATGCATAATGTTTCCATTAAAGTTTATCCAAAATGGCTACAACTCCATCATTTCTTAACACAAGATGATTTTAGTCTAAAAATCTGTCATGAAAGGCAGTAGACAATAGGCATTCCATCAAAGTTAAAAACTTTATTATATTATAGGTATTTCATTTATACATCAAATCATGAGCGTCTTGTTACCTTAAATTATTACAAAAATAAGTCCCAAATTCCTAATGGGCTTTATTGAAAAAAAGTTGATTTCAGGCATTAGCAACCCTGGCAAGCTTCAAAATCTTTTCAGAATTTTACTAGTTTACTTTTGTGCCTCTATTCTGCAAAACTGTCCCTGCTGCATCTTGCAGTGCTATAATTACAGCCAACAACATCTGAATTTTCCTATTGTGGGATAAATAACGTCTTACCTTATCTTAACAAGCTTTGGATTGGGCAGTACAGCAGAGCAATAGTTTGCACTGTTGCCTCACACAGAAAGTCACAGGTTTGTCTCCTGCTTTCTGTGTGGAGTTTACATGTTTTCCCCATGCCCATGTACATTTACTCCAGGTAGTCCAGTTTCCTCTTAAAGACTACAAACATGCATGTTATGTTATTTGGTAACTCTAAATTGTCCCTAGGAGTGAAAGCGTGAATGATTATGTGTCTCGTTTGTCTGTGTGTGTGTCTGTGATGGACCTGTCACCTGTCATGAGTGGACCCCGCCTCTTACACAATGACCTCTGTAGATAGGCACCAGCTGCCCCTCGACCTAGAAAGAAAAAGCTGTAAAGAAAATGGATGGATGGACCCTCTGGATCTGTTTAGGTGGAAAACAAACACTAGTTAAGTCTGCAGTCAATCCCCTTTTTTCATAGTATGTCCTGGTTTTAGTTGCACCAAATGCTTATTTTGATCTGCAAAGTAAAAGAAATAAAGACTCACCAGGCTTTAGGTGTCTTGTTTTGCCTGCAGTTGTTTAGTGCAGAAATTAACAAATATTTAACTCCAAGCAGATTGTTCCTGGATGATTTGTTCCAATGTTTGAACCACATGTTCTGTTTTAGTCCCTAGAGTTGTGTGCTTTGCTGCTGGGGTATGTGATATGGATAAGTTCCAGCTACTGCTACACCACATTTTTGCACACTATCTATACAACTGAATGAGTTATAGCAGTTGTTGTAGTTTGTAAGCTGAGTAGGCTATGGCAGACACCTTAAATTGGACTGTATTCCAAAATGAATCAGCTGTAAACATATATTCAATAAATGTTTCCTGGAAGTTTCATTCAAATGTGTCAAGTGGTTCATAAAATACTTTGAAAACAGTAAGACAAGGTTGACAGCAAACAGATATTGGTAAAACTTTAAACAGAGGTCCTATGCAATTCACAACATATTAGCATTTAGAATATGTTGTAAATGAGTCTTAGCTACAACCACGCAAAACCTTTGGTCAATATCAGTAAAACTGGCTGAGTCATATCCATTTTGTGTTTTCTAAGGTCAGTTGACTGTTGCAGCTGTCTTGAATTGGATTGAATCCAAAAGTTAATCAATTGTAGATGTCAATCCAAATGGTTTTTTTTGTTTGTTTTGTTTTTCTTTTGCAAAATTTATTCAAATTCATTCATGAGGTATTTCACTAATGCTTCAGACAAATGATCAAATGCGCAGACATAGACAAAAATATTATCACCTTTAAATTTAATAATACTGCTGCAGTTCTATTCAACCATTTTATTTTTAGCCGCTTTTTCTTTTCCGGGTTGCGGGACAGCTGGTACCTATCTCCAATGTTCATTGTGTAAAAGGTGGGATACACTCTAGAGGGGTCACAGGGCCACTTAGAGACAAACGAGACGAACGCTGCTGCAATTATTAAAATAAATGTTTTTGAAACATCTGTCCTCTGCTCCCTGATTCTGTACCTGATCCAGATGTATGTTGATATTTTTCTAAAATCTTTTTTTTGTTGTACATTTTGTCAGAGAGCCCACTGACATTCGCAGCTCACCTGGACAACACAGTGGAGATAATAAAGGTGCTGAAGAACGGAGGAGCTCATCTGGACTTCAGGGCCAAAGATGGCATGACTGGCCTACACAAAGCTGCTCGCTCCAAGAACCAGATCATTCTTACGGTAAAACAAACATCACTCTTTCTCAAAACCTTTACCCCTGCCAATTTGTGGATTTGTTGTTGATTAAATTGCATGCATGCAGACAGTTTTCTGATTATATTTAAAGATATTTGCTGCAACAAAGTAATTTAATCTGATAAAGGAATGAAGCTTCTGTTCTGGTATGGTAAGAGCTGTTTTGTCAGATGTCACTGAGAAGCCAAAGTGATTACCTTTTATTCTTACAAAGCACTTTTATGAATAAGCAACTTCTTTGTCTTGTTGAGTCTTGTCAGATTTGGGAGTTTTAATCAGTTTGAGATTTTTTTTCTTTTAAGACTGAAACACTTTTACTCTTAAAAAAGACCAGCAGTAAAGCAATCGAGTGGAGTGATAGTGCAGTGCTTGAGATTACCTCACATATAAAATTTAGTGAAAAAAAGTGAAATCAGATAAACATTTCACTCTCATACCTTGATTCATCATAGAAACATGAAACAGATAAAACTAGAAAAATTGCATTTTCTGTCAAAATGCAGTGACTGCTGAAAGTTGTTGAACACACAGAAAGAGTTCTTAAGACTAAAAGATGCATAATGTTAGCTTAAAGATAAACGAGCAAAACACTAGCAAAAAGCCAAAAATAGCAAAATGCTAACTAAAAGTAAAAGAAAACTAGTTAAAAGCTAAAAAAGCTAGTTGAAAACTAAAACTAACAAAACAGAAGCTAAAACTAGCAAAAGAAAAAAAAAAGCACTAACACTAGTTAAAGCTTAAAGATGCAAAACTTTAGCCAAAAGTAGTAAACAGCTAGCTAAAAGGTAAATGAAGCAAAAGGCTAATTAAAAAGTAAAAATACCAAAACTAAAGCTAAACACTAAAGCTAGCAAATAGCTTGCCAAAAGCTAGAAGTAGCAAATGTAAGTATCAAATACATATCCCTTAAGTACCAGATTTGTATCCTGCAAGTACCAGGTAAATCCCAAGTAAAAGTTGAACTGTAATATGCATTGCTACCATTTTTTTCATATTGACTTGAAAGAAAAAAGACCAGGTATATCAACAAAGGCTACATTTCAGTCCTAGTTAAATGTGTGCAAAAACTGAATATCCTCTAAGTGGAATGCAGCCTTCTTTAATCCTCTTGTACGTGTTTTACTTTTAATGAAAATACTTTCTTTAGAAAGAGCTGTTCATTAATCTGTTCTTTACCCCCATCCCTAACCTGTTCTTTACCCCCATCCCACCTGTTCCCCAAACAGACTCTGCTTGAGTTGGGGGCCTCTCCGGACTACAAGGACAGCCGTGGTCTAACTCCTCTGTACCACAGCGTGGTGGTGGGGGGGGACCCCGGCTGCTGCGAGCTGCTTCTAAACCAACACGCCTCCGTATGCTGCCAAGATGAAAATGGTTGGCACGAAGTTCACCAGGTCAATTACCTACCCACACACACAAACACACAGGGTTTCTTTCCTGTTGGATGTTTGAAACAGCTTAAATTGAGAGGACAAACCCCCGACCCTTCCCCAGCTGTGGGGGACCATCTTGGCAGCTGTTACCCATTGAAGTAGATAAAGCCGTTTAAACAGAAGTGCCCTGCAGCAGCGACAAGCTGTGAGTGTCTCCAAAGCGTTGTGTGTTCAAGCCCTCGGCTTTATCTGACTGCTTATCTCTCTGCCTGTCAAGCTGCAAAAAACCTCAGCCGTCCTCTTTCTGTCTGGTTTCAGCAGCGATAACATCAGCTGTCAGTGAGCTGCAGACTGGCTTCTGCTGGTTCACTTGGTCAAAATTCTGCTCGTTTCTCTTACAATGTTCTGGACAATTTTGTTAACTAACTTAAACACAAGTCATAAAAATGCAGAAAATCATCACTTAATAGCAAAACCCCTCGTTCAGCTTTGTATTTATTCCCTCCGCAATAGTGTTCACTCAATTTTTCTCCACAAACTGATTAGCTGACAGTTAAACCCTCCAGTCTCAGTATGTTTCACTCAACATCAAACCAGCCAGGATTTTATGTTACAGTAAAGATGCTCTGCGATGGTTTTACATTTTCTGCAACGTCCATGTGTAAGTGCAGGCAAGGTTTAACTTTAATGAAATGTGAAGGTACGTACTAATATTTTTGCTCTTCTGCGTTTGTGTCTGTTTCTAAAATATTTCATGAACCACTGGATGACATTTAATAAAACTCAGAATGAAATAACGGAATGTATCGGTACAACTATTAACTTTAAGAGTCAACCAAATTCAAGATGGCCATCACAGCTAAATGGCCTTAAAAACACATAAACGGCTATAACTCAGTCAGTTTTACATATATTGACCTAAAATTTGATAAGGTAGTAACTGAGACCGATCCCCAACAAATAATTAAAAGGTTGCCTTTAACTATTTGGAATTAACTCTGCCCATCTTTTAGCAAATTATCTCATGAACCATTAGACATATTTTAATGAAACTCCCAGAAGATAACAATTGGATGTATCTACAAATTAATTACATTTGGAGTCAACACAATTCAAGAAGTCCTTCACAGCCAACTGGCTTTGGAAAACATAAGTCAATCAATTTTCCAGATATGAAGCTAAGATTTGTTGTGATAGTTGCTGAGAGTCATTCACATCTTATACTGTAAGAACTAACACAGTTTGCAAGATCTCACAATATTGCATGAGGTCACAAATAATGTCATTTTCAAGTTTTGAACCACAACTCTGTCTTGAAGAAATCAAATCAAAACTCTGGCTTGAAAAGTGGTGGACAATATGCATTCCGTCAAGGAATGCTTGGCCTTCAATTTAAGCAGTTTTTTTTTTTGCCTTTCTAACCTTATAATGATGATCATCCCTCATTTCTCTGTTAAGGTGAAGAAGCACTTCTGCAGTCTAATTAGTATTTCTCCCAGGATCCTCCTGCCTCCTCCAAATCAAAATTATTTTTCTTCCATCACACAGATAAAGCATATGATAAGATCTCAGACTTTTAGCAACATGATCATCAAACTTCAGCTCAACAAGATCCAGAAACTTAACTGCTCCTGTCTGCACAAATTACCATAAATTATTTTTTCTGCAACAAAACCAATATTTATTTTTTATGCATGCAACAGAGTGGAGCAACATCACTTCCTTCTCTTTCAAACAACCACACCTCCTTTTGAACGCACTGCTGACAAATAAAAATTATATAACTGATGTCTAAAGGTTTTTGTGATGCATTTAACACTGTGAAAATAAAAAACATTCAGTTTGTGTTTGACCTCTAAACAAAGGGGTCAATAAAAAAGAGATTTGACACTTCAGTTTATCCTTAGAGAGAATTTAAATGATAAAGGCTCATTGAGTTGGGACTGTTGGGAGACTCAAAATTCTGAGAATCCTGCCAGTCCTGCATTCAGACTCTGTCAAAACTTTGAAGGAGAGAGGACATACATCCTGACTTCTCAGAAGTCATAATTGAGAAGATCAACTTTTTTTTTCCTCCATCTGTACCTCTATCAGCACTGTGCCAGTTTGTGCCAGCTACAACTCTTTTAAACAGGTGTGTGACTGAAACTCTGTTCACCTGTAGTTTTGTTGCTTGTTTCATCACACAATTCTTCTTACAGTTTTAACAGCTTGTATGCTGAAAACAACCATTATAGGGATGCTACACAGGATATTTTTGTGGGATGTGGGTGGCATTCAAACAAATTGATTACATTTGCATTATTTTTGACAGGACAATTTGTTCAGAATACAAATTTTCAAAATACAAATCAGGTGTTGGATTGGAGTAAACTTTTAATGAGAGGTTCTACTGTATTTTGTTGTCCACTTCTTCTCACCTCAGCACTCACCCCATGTATATGATTTAATTTGCTGGAGTTCACTTCATAAATAAAGATATGAGTGTGTTTTTTAGGCCTGGACCAATGCCTCGGATGTTTTCTGTCAGAGGAGAGTTACATGCAGGGGTCAAAAATACTGCTCCAGTGGTCTAGAGACAAGTTGGAAACACCTACAGCAAAATTCAGATAAGTTTCAGGCGAATTGGATATGCCTAAGATGACACTGTGACTAATTTGAGGGAGAAGTTGTTGGTTTTTTTGAACATGTTCAAAATTCAAGAGACAAGGCTGCACACCTATGCAACTCATACAAGGAAGTTGAGAACCTGTCAGGATTGGGGTTTTGTTTGAGTTTACTTATGTATTAGGTTTATTGTTTCTGTGTTTAGTTTTATGTTGTAAGTTGTTATGTTTTGCTCCCTGTGTCCTCTGTGTTCCCTGTCATCATTCACTTTTCCTCTGCTCATTACTTGTCAACCTGCCTCAACCACCCACACCCTTCCCTTGATTATAATCAGTCTCCTGTGTTCACTTTCAAATCACCCTCTGTCTTTAAAACCAGTTCATCCTCTTCACTTCCCCACTGGCTCATTGACGTTCTCATGTGCTGTCCGGGTTTCCTCTGGTCTCGCCCCTCGTGTTCTCTGCAAAGTTGGATGTTGTAAGTTTTGCCTTTTAGTTTTGTGGCTGCCACGTCAGCATTTTGTTTTTTATTATTAATAAGTTTTTCATATGAGCTCCTTGCCTGCCTGCATTTGGGTTTAAACCATTCTACCACTACTTAACTTGACAGAACCCAGTGAAAGTTGGGAGACATTCTGGAGACATTTTGGGAGACAATTTATAATTACTGATCGTCTACTCACAGCCCAGTGAGATAGGGCCTTAAACAGCCATTCTGTTATGAATATGTAAATAAGGCATCACTACTTTAAAGAAAACAAAAATTACTTATGTGGATGTCAGAACTTATTTATAGTTTTACAAAAGTAGGATTTAACTTCTAAAATCATTTTAAACCACACTGATCTTTATTTGTGGCGTTTTAAGGTAAAAGATTGAAATACTTCTGCAGCTATTGGTTAACCCACATTGAAGGACGCTAGTTAGCATGTTAACCTCCTCTAAGTTGAAGTAGGTTCTCGCGTGTTTTGGGGAGAGTTATGTTTTTTGTT
Organism: Kryptolebias brasiliensis; assembly: GCA_028566095.1. Lineage (NCBI taxonomy): Eukaryota > Metazoa > Chordata > Actinopteri > Cyprinodontiformes > Rivulidae > Kryptolebias > Kryptolebias brasiliensis. The sequence goes on along the minus strand of JAOXNZ010000044.1, from coordinate 32,732,560 downwards.
TTGTTCTTGTCAGTCGGGCAGTGTATGTAACATGGAAAAATGGCGGCTGAATAAATCTCTGGGGAAACTATAAACCTTGTGTTTTTGGAGTTTTACATGGTAGCAGAGGATGGTTACCAATTATAGAGTACTGCCGAAGTTTGATGAAGCCTGACCATACAAGTTCTGGAAAAATGAGGTTAGCATTTGGACACATGTTACGGATTTGGATAAGAAGAAACAGGCACTCGCTGTGGCGGTGGGGCTTGGAGGGAGAGCTAGAGAGGTTGCATTTGAGATACCCGCAGACGATCTGAACAAAGATAACGGTATGGAAACCTTGTCTGCTAAATTGGATGCAGTATTTTTAAGAGAAGAAAAAGACCGAGCTTATGAAGCATACTCCTATTTTGACTCGATATCCAAAGACAGTAGTATGTCCATGGCAGAAAATCATAGATTTTGAGCAACATTACAATTGTATGAAGAAGTACAACATGGCGCTGCCTGACGCTGTGCTAGCATTTAAACTCCTGGACGCGGCTTGTCTCGAGGAGCAAAGAAGGCAGCTTGCCCTCACTGCATGCACGGATTTGAAGTCAGGATTGAAGCAAATTTTCGGGGGAAAAACTATCAGCAAGAAATGGCACCGAGAAATGGCACCGAGAGTCAAGAGGCTGTTTATTTTTCAGAGCGAAGATCACTAGGCAAATTCAGAAGGAGCAACAGCTCATCACAGAGCAGACAGCGGCAGCCGCAGCAGGGTACAAATCCACTTGACAAATATTGTAAGCGAACAAAATGCGCCATTTGTCAGAGCACGTACCATTGGGCCAAAGACTGTCCGCATAGAAAAAATGAAGTGGAAGATGGAAATATGGACGAATGTAACATCACTTTGCTTACAAAGATAGAGACAGACTTGGAGATCTTCCTAACTGAATCTTTGGACTCTGCTATCATTGATACCGCTTGCACCTGTACTATTTGTGGTGAAAAGTGGCTGGATAGTTACAGAAAAGACCTAAGCCAATGCAAAATTGACAAACTACTGCAAACAGAAGCTCCAAGCTGGAGAAGGTCAGGTGGTATTCTCCAACAGAAAAGTGAAGCTTCCTGCTAAGATCGGCCAAACAAAGTGTCACATTGAAAGTGGTTTCTGCTGATATTCCTCTATTGCTGAGCAAAATGTCTCTAAAGAGAGCAGGAACTGTTTTAGACATGGAGTTACCAATGAACCTAACATACATGTTTTTGGTCTGTGGGAGGAAACCGGAGTACCCGGAGTAAACCCATGTGTGCACAGGGAGAACATGCAAACTCCACCCAGAAAGGCCCCAGGCTGGGATTTGAAACTGCAACCTTCTTGCTGGGAGGCGACAGCTCTAACCACTACGCCGCTGTGCCACCCTGGAAAGTTCATTCTATGGATATTAAATATGCCTTTTTACAGGGTATGGAACGCTCAAAAGACATTTTCATTTGCCCCCTACCTGAAGTAGGCGTGGAGAATGTTCTGTGGAAACTAAAGAAATGTAATGTAAGACGCTTCCCTCTACTGGTACAATAGGGTCAAAGAACTCATGCTCAACTCTGGTGGTAAAATGTCAAAGGTTGATCCTGCAATGTTTTATTGGCAGAATGAAGAGTGTGAGGTGACAGGAGTACTGGCGTGTCATGTGGATAATTTTCTTTGGGCAGGATCAGAGGACTTTGTAACTAATGTTATATGTTATACCTGAACTTAAGTCTGTTTTTCATGTGGGCCGTGAAGAACATGAGAGTTTTCTTATGTGGGTATGGACATTGCCACTTTGGATGGTATAGTGCAGGTGCATCAGCACAGTTACATTGACAACCTACAAACAGTTCATTTAAAGACAGCACGGGCTGTACAGAGAGATGTCCCACTAAACAAGACAGAGAGAGAACAGCTTAGGTTAAAAAACGGACAGATTTTGTGGGTTGCTAAACAGACGAGACCAGATGTTATGTTTGACACGTGTAGACTGGTGTCTAACATTAAAAATGCTACTGTTCAGTCTGTACATGAAGTGAAAAAAGTGGTTTGCAAGCTTAAGTCAGAGACAGTTGCACTTAAGTTTCAACATTTGGGCAACAGTAATGACTTGAGTTTAGTTGTCTTCAGTGATGCCTCTCTGGGTAATCTTCCAGAATGAGGTACACAGGGAGGGGCTTTTATTGCTCTCATGGGAAAAACAGGAAAAATTTCCCCTTTGTTTTTGCAGTCTAAAAAGATCAGACATGTGGTAAGAAGCATACTGGCAGGAGACACCCTTGCTATGTCCACTGGTAAAGCAGGTCTCAACTCTATTCCCGTTATAGATAACCATTCCTTATTTGATGTGCTTAAGTCCACAAAACAGGTCACTGAAAAGAGGCTCAGATTAGAAATAAGCAGCATTAAAGAACTCTTGCAAGCGAAAACAATCAAAGAGGTGTATTGGTCAGAAGCAAAGTCAGAGCTTGCTGATTGTTTGACAAAGAAAGGTCCTTCCCCCTTTATGCTTCTTAAGGCACTAGATGAGGGTGTATGGGTTTTGTAATGCTACGTGCACTATTCAGCATGTGTTTGGTTGCAGTTCTTGTCATAATGTCAATCTGTTCACCACAACTAAAATGTTACTGTGTTCAGATAGACTTTTGTCTTTGGTGTCAGAGACAAAAGGAGTGTTTTCAATCAAGGTAAACCTCGCATTAATTGTTGTTTTTTATTTTTTTATTTTAAGAGGGAAGGAGATTGTTAACCTCCTCTAGGCTGAAGTATGTTCTTGCGTGTTTTGGGGAGAGTTAAGTTTTTTTTTTGTTCTTGTCAGTCGGGCGGTGTATGTAACACTGAAAAATGGCAGCTGAATAAATCTCTGGGAAAACTATAAACCTCGTGTTTTTGGAGTTTTACAAGCATGCTGAATAATGACTTAATTATTTTACTGTAGCAGAAGTGAAGATGCCGATCAGGTCTGTTTGTCAGGCTGAGGAAGCAACCATACAGAGCTCCATTGCTGAGCATCTTCCTTACTAATGCTGGGTCATTCACACACAAGTTGAATGAGCTGGAGCTAAACATCAATGCAAACAGCTACGTCCAGAACAGCTAGCCATGCTAGCTACCAGCAGGACAGAAACAGGACAGACTTGGGTATAAGCATAGGAAAAGGGCTTTGTATCTATCTGCATGACAACTGGTGCACAAACAGCAGGGTTGCTGCATAACACTTTTCCCCATTCCTAGAAGCACTATTGGTACTATGCAGACTCTTTTATTTACCACCAGAGCTAACTGCAGTTACTGTTACCGCTGTTTACATTCCTTTGAAAGCTAACATTACCAAAGCTCTCACCCATCTGCTGTCCATAGTAAACTTACAGCCACATAGCTACTCTAATGGAATACACATTGCAGCAGGGGACTTTAATCGTACTCCCCAGCTTTGTAAAATATGGGAACTGTGCTATTAGGGGGGAAAATACTTTGGATCAGGTGTATTCAAATATTAAGCATGCCTATAAAACCACACCTCTTCGTCATCTGGGCCAATTAGACCATCTATCACTGCTTCTGATCCCAGCATACACTCCCCCCAGGAGGAAAATTAGGCCAAGAACTAAGACCATCAGAGCTTGGCCTGGAAGTGCCCTTTATCAGCTCCAGGACTGCTTTGAGCAGACTGACTAGGATGTCTTCTCACAAGATGACCTGGAAGAACACACAGAGACTGTCCTGTCTTACATCAAGCACTGTGTTGACAATGTCACAGTCAAAAAAATGTATCAGGGTAATTCCCAGTCAGAAACCATGGATGACTAGCAAGGTCAAAAGACTCCTGGAAAAACATGATGCTGCCTTCCAGTAAGGGGACAAGGAGCTGTACAGCTCTACAAGGGCCACTCTAAAGAGAGGCAACCAAGAGACAAAGGAGGTCTACAAAAAGGCTAAAAAGGCACAGTAGTGTCTCCACTTCCTGAGGGTGCTAAGGAGAAACAACCTAGAGAAGAAGCTGCTAATGACCTTTACTCACACTGCAATCAAGAGCATCATCACATACAACATCCCAATGTAGTATGTGGACTGCTTTGCAGCAATAAAAAAGGCGTTGCAGAGGATAATTTGCTCTGCAGAGAGGATCATTAAAAGCCTGCTGTCCTCTGCAAATGACTTTGCCATCTTCCGTTTCCTCAGAAGAGCAACAAACATCACAAAGGAAACCACATATCCAACACACAAATCATTACACCTGCTCCTGGAGTCTGCAGTTTTTGGAAACTACAAGCACTATATTTAGTCCTACACACTAAATAGGAGAGCGACCATCCTGCGTGTTGTCACTTTTGTCAGCACACAGTTCAAAAGCCTGCCTCTCTGATTGTATGGGGTTGCATTAGTGCCAATTGCATGAGCAGCCTACACATCAGTAAATGCACCATCAATGCAGAAAGTATATACAGGTTTTAGAACAAGTATGCTCCTATCCAGATGATGTCTTTTTCAAGGAAGGGCTTGTATATTTTAGCAAGACAATGTTAAATCGTATACTGCATCCATTACAACAGCATGGCTTCCAAGTAGAAGAGTCTGGGTACTGAAATGACCTGCCTGCAGTCCAGACCTCTCATCAGTTGAAAATATTTGGAGCATCATGAAACTAAATGTCTGGTAAAGAAGATCTAGGGCTTTTGAACATCTAGAATCCTGCATCAGACAAGAATGGGACAACATTACCCTCCAAAAACTCCAGCAACTGGTCTCCTGAGCTCCTAGGCATTTACAGACTGTGGTATACATGGCCCGGCCTGGGGCCTTTCTGGGTGGAGTTTGCATGTTCTCCCTGTGCACACGTGGGTTTACTCCGGGTACTCCGGTT
>JAOXNZ010000044.1:32507726-32517802 GCA_028566095.1 Kryptolebias brasiliensis | reverse complement strand
ATTGACCATTTATGGTTGAATGTAGGCGTGTGGAGGGCAGAACCTGAGGCGGGATCTTGTGCGCAAACTTTTAGACAGGTGTGATTTTTAAAGGGAAATTGCTTGCTGGTGTGCGTACGAATGGTTTTATAAATCTGAATTTTTTTTGGCGTACACCTTTTTTGCCTTTTGGGTGTACGTACACTTTTAGTATGAATCCTACGCAATCTTTTATAAATGAGACCCCAGGTGATTTATTTCCAGGGAGTGAAAAGCTCTCCCTGTCCTCCTCTGATAAACAAGGTAATTCAATGGAGGATAGAAATGACTCAATTTCATGTAAATCCCCCTGTGATTGTGAAGTATAAAGAACCAAATATTACCTTTTGAAGCCCTTATTAATTTCTTTGGGATTATACATTATAACATTTGATGGTGTTTCTATAGCATTAATTGTTTGTTTGCTTTCTTCAGTTTTAAGTTGCCATGCTAGTACTTTATGTGCCTTTCCCCCAGTTCATAAAATTTATATTTAGACCTAGTTATTGCCCTATCTGCTTGATATGTGTTCGTAACATTGTATTTTAATTTCAGATTCATCAGTTCCCTGTACATGTCTTTCATTGGGGCATTTTGGTATGTTTCATGAATTTGTCTGTCCAAAGTATTAAGCTCAGCCTCATTCTTTTTTTTTATCCCCTAAGTATTAGACATGATCTTGCCCCTGAGAAAGGCTTTTAATTATCCCAAAAAATGAAAATATCAGGAGCAGACAATTTATTTGTTAAAATAAAGAAATTGATCTGTTCCCTGATGAAGGTACAGAATTCAGGTTGTTTTAAAAGAATATGGTTAAGTCTCCATCTATATCTTTCAGTCACCTTGTCTGGACTGGACACCGACATCACCAATGGAGAGTGATCACTAAGTAGTCTTGGAAGGTATTCACTATTTATCATTCTGTGAAATAACTGACTAGAAATCAAAAATGTATCTATACGAGTATGGCAGTTGTGGGGATGTGAATAAAAAGAATAGTCTCGTTCCTGTGGGTGCATCTGCCTCCAGACATCTATTAAATTTAAGTCTTTCATAAGTGAAATTGTTACTTTAGCTGATTTTGAGAGAGGGCAGGGTCTATCAGAAGATCTATCCAGCACAGTGTGTAAACAAAAGTTCAAATCCCCTCCCACCATGTGGAACCCAGGCGCTTGGGAGACCTTAAGAACGATCTCCTGAATAAATAAACTATCGTCATAGTTAGGCGCATAAATGTTCATGAACGTCCAGAGTTCTGAATACATTTGCCCTTGTACCATCTACCTAAAGGGTCAGATATAGTTTTAGTAGGATCAAACCTAAACCAGCAACTCCCCTTTTTACCTAGGTAACCCACCAGATCCATAATGAACACTATCTGTTGTACCTTTGTGTCTCTCTGATAAATGAAAAGTAAAAATCCTTTTGGAGAGAAAAAGAGGAAACAAGAAAAAAAATAAAATGGGGGTGGGTGGGTGGACAAAAGAGGAAGACAACAACATTTAACATACACCACTCTTCTCGTTTGCCAGCATAACATTCTGACAACCAAACGTAAAACTAAGGTGTGAATTGAAAGGTGCTCACCTTTCCTTATTCTTAAATTTTGATCATTACCAAACCTACCAGCTCTCTTAACATTTATAATTATGAAAACAAACGCTTTCATGTTCCACCTGAGTAAGACCGTTTACCTACAGAGATACACTCCGTAACTGCCCAGGTGTATGGACGATAATAAATTACAATGAAAAAAAATGCAAATATAAACAGATCAATGGGCTGTAAACCATAATCTTTTCAACTATCAACCATTGAATTGACTTTAAACATAACAATAGTATTCACCGACTCATAGTATAAAACTTAAATAGAGTAGAAGAGACCAGCTAACTACAAAAATTAAACCGTATGTATTTTGAGGGATAAGGACGGATCATTGTAACACCAGGGGACCTTCATCCATCATCCAACCACTTCACCTGTTTCTGGAGATGTAGTCCTGAGCAGATGGGAATCCCAATTCAATCAGACATCTTAGTGATCAGTGTCGCTCCAGTATGCACCTTCATCCGGGGGCGGTATGAGGATCCCACAAGCATCCTAAACAGTCCCTCATTTATTCAAAGTCAGTGTTAATGGTCAGTGATTATTGGCCGAGGGCGTCTGCTGCTACTCTTGAGTCACGTTGTTGAGGAAAGCAGAGGCTTCCTCTGCACTGTTGAAAAAGCGAGTTCCTCTGGTGACTGGGAGGACCTTCAGGCATGCCGGATAGATGAGGTAGCAGGGGATGTTTCTTGCTTTGATTGCTTGCAGTGCAGGGACGAGTTGTTTGCGGCGTTTGACTAATTCTGGGCTTATATCTGGGAAGAAGTTGATTCTCATATTATCAAAGCAGATATTCCCTCTCTTTTTGGCTAAAGCCAAAATTTTCTCTCTATCTTGAAAGTGAAGTAGATGGATCAAAACCAGTCTGGGGGTGAGACGAGGAGGCTCACCCGGTCCGGGCCTCAGACACGGTCCTGTGTGCTCGTTCAATTTCCACCTCCAGCCGCTCAGCTTCTACGCAAGAACCCTCGACTCCCAACACCTCCGGTATCCAGTTTGTAAAAAACTTCACAGGATCTGTGCCCTCAGAGCTTTCTTTTAGTCCCACCACTTGAATATTATTCCATCTGCTATGATTTTCAAGCTGGTGGATTTTCCTTTTCATGAACTCGTTATCACTTTTTAGCTGCTTCGTCAACTGTTTAAGCTCTCTTACTGCGTCTTCAGTGTCACTAATTCGATTCTCAGCCTCTGTTACCCGCATCAGCACATTAACCAAAGTAGCCTTCACTTCGTTGATGGAAGTTTGGACCTGTGCCGAATTTGAGTCAGTTTTCTTCAAAAGATTCTTATTTAATTCATGAATTTCCCTGAGTACACTTGAAAGCACTCCCGTGGACTGAACATCTTCCGCTTCACCCATATTTGAGCTCACGCGGAAGGCACCCGTGTCTGTCTCGCTTAGGCTAATATTAGCTTTAGCCACAGCTTCTTTGCTAGCGACAGATTGGTCGTCTTTCTTATCTTTCTTTCTGTCCTTATTTTGAAGTCATGAATCCATTCCACATCAGTTGCCTTTATGTTTTATTTGCCCAATCTGAGTTTTAATTTAGCTTTGTTTTTTACCCTATTAACATGGATAAGCTGAGGGGCTCCGGTCGGACACGTCGTCTCAGCTACACGGCATCCCAGAATCCGTTTATTTTTTATTTTGATGGGTTTCACACAGATATACACACAAAAGCTCCTCCTTGCTACTCCAAACAGAGTGAGACAGAGAACACAGGCACAAGGTGAGGACAGTACACTTGTGGTGCTTATTTGAAATGCAAATATCACAAGACGTGATCTGAGTTATCCACACTGTCTTCATGTGAGTGCCTAGTATGCAGCAATTTAAGTGAGACAGTGGTGGAACATATTTTGTTAAAGTTAGTGGTAGGCAACTCAAAACGACAAAATGAGTAGTCTGAGCCAAAGAAAACTTAGCAGCATCTGTATACACTTTTCTGTTAAAACTAGTAAAGCAAAGCTGTTTTGTATAAAAGTTTATTGTAGCCTGCTTAGTTTTTTGCTGTGCTGTGCTGTGTTTAGGTGTGGCATAAATATCATAAGTCAAAGTAGATTTATTTACACACACAATTTTTATAAAGAGTAAATCCAAAATAGTGATCCCACTGTCAAAGCAGAGGGATATCATGTCACTTTGTGAAATGTTTACAATGAATGCAGATCAGACATTCAAATCTAGTCTACACATGTCAAACAAAAATTATCATCAATATCTCAGAATAATTCAAACTCCGATATTCCAATAGAATATATATTGGCGGTATGCTTAAGCTTGAATGATTCTGATCCCAATCTTACTTTATCATTTCTCCCAGTGATTATTTACTGGACAAAATGAGTTACCCCAGATGGTCTTCCTAAAAATAAATATAAATATAAAAATTAGCCAGTCTTTTGAACGTTCTTTTTGAAGGATTTTGGAAGGAATTTGGAACACACTTTCCTGTCCCCCTTTTGAAAGACAGGAACCACCATCCCAGTCCGCAACTCTGCAGATCTGTCCTCTATGAGACATTGTAGAGACATGCCAATCATGACAGCCTTGCAAAGTCTGGAGCCTTCAGCATCTCAGGGTGAATCTTGTGACATGACAAGAATATAGATTTTTATATCAGAATGCAGTAAAAATCAATAAAAATGTACTCTTAAAATGTGATTTTAGAAGTGCTGCTGCCTGTCCTTTTGTTGCATCCACATAATTAGAATAAAGCACAGGCAAAGTATCAAATCAGAGTGGGAGTTAGTTTTTAGATTTGGATTCCAGCTGACATCCAGGATTTCTAAACCTGTCTTACATTTAGGTAATAATTTGATATCTTCTAAAAGCTAAAGACTTTATGAACTTTTCCATTGACATTCTTGCATCCTGCCTTTGTCTTATGGATTTGCATGAGGCTGTGTTTGTGTGATGGGATTACAGGCGTTGTTGTCCTTGACCCAGTAACGCCTAGCTGCTGGCTGTGCAGAGGGTTAGGAGGCCAAATCTGTGGCTGCTTGTTAGCTTATTGAGAAAATATTTTTAGTATTAATTTGCAATGATTTTAGTTCAAGGAGTAAATATATACAAATTAGGATCATATTAGGTTGCTGCAATAAAAACTTTGCATTAGATGCTCCATATTTTGAAGTATTTTACAGTCCTGACATCATATTTACTTAAATACAGTAATATGAAAATAACTGCTGCTAAAATAAGAATTGGTCCAACAACCCTTTATTTATGTTTGTCTGATGTTCTTTGCACCTCAGCTGGTACAAAATGTAAACATTGATGATGATGTAAAGTCCAACTTTCTGAGACCTGTTTAAACTTTGAACAATGTTTCCACTGTTAAGTTTGTCTGAGCTGTAGAACTCCAAAGAGGGCTGGGTTTTCTTACTACTTTTACCAAAATTCCACAGTTGTTTGTGGAAATATTTAGCATTTTGTGTGATTTTCATCAACACATATAATGTACTGCTTCTAAAAGTCTTAGCACACTATTGATCAAGCCACAGGGTTTGATGTATTTTTGTATGTTTTTTGTTTAAATTTGTTGGGAGGAGATGCAAGTCAAAAATTGTGACAGAAATGGAAGAATGCATTGGCACCCTTAAAATAAACCTGAGACCTATAAACATCGTCTGGGAACTTGAATCTTGGAGTGTCCAAACTTTTGCATATAACAGCTTTTTCTTTTTTTCTGTATTTATTTTTCAAAAACAAAAAGGAATGTGTCCCTGTTTCCATTTACCTTTGAATCTGTGTTGAAAATCCGTTTTTTCTCCTTGACTTTCAATCCTAGTTAAATAGAATATCCTGGCTTTTATTAGGCAGACTTATCAAATTTGTTTTTTTGTTTGTTTTGTTTGGTTTTTTGCTTTATCTGAATATGCTTTCTTGTTTTGTTGATATACAATTTTGATTAAGTAATAAATTGATTTTAAATAATATACAGCAGTTTGGTAAGCTGCTGTTGTTTTAAATGTGTTAAAAATTAATTAAAAGTTGATTTCTACTACCCACTGAAAAACAACTTTTGTTGCTGGGTCACAGGGAGCTGGTGCCTATCTTCAGCCATCACTGTAGAGAGGCAGGGGACACCCTGGATAGGTTGCAAGTCCATCACAGGGCCACATAGAGACAAATGAGACAAACAACCATTCACATGATAGTTATCAATTAACCACACATGCCTGTTTTTGGTCTGTGGGAGGAAACTGGAGTACCCGGAGTAAACCCATGCATTCACGGGGAGACCCAGACTCTGCCGGTATGTGGTCCTGCTGCCTTCTAGGTTTAAAATATAAAAGCAATGCAGGTGAACTCAAATACAACACTTGACTTTAAATATTCACTGTAGTTGGGTTTTTTTGGCATGTGTTGTTGAAGTTTAAGTCATAGAAACTTTAAACTCAGTTCCTCATTTAAAGGTTTAAAGGGTACTGAGTTGTTAAAATTGTGCCTTCATGAAAATTCTTGTTGTTGTTCTGGTGTTTCTGCTTGACTTTGGGTGACTTTGCGTTTCTTTTTAGCATACGCAATAAAGTGTGCCTGTGACGTCTCCTTTACACGTTTTTTATGTGTCAATAAAAACCCAGAAGAGATGGTGGCTGTTAAAATGAAACGCTGCAAGTCTGAGTCTAGTTTTAAAGTTAATAGAAAAAGTACTTTTGGCTGATTCATATTTGTTTATTTAGTGTTTCACTGTGGATTTGTGTGCAGGGTGTTATCTTAGAAGATCGCCTGCTCTGGATTATTCCTGTTCCTTTTATTATTCCTTTTCTGAACTGATCTGTAGAGTTTTTAGCCAATATTATGTTTCAGCTTTCTTTACCATAACAAATAAAAACACTAAAACAAGTGAAGTGGAACTCAGAGCCTTTCCAAGATCAGCTGATGTGGTGGCAGATTTTTAAACAAATAAACCTGTTTTACTGTACATTTAGATTCTTAATCTAGCTGTTTGTCTTAAAGGTGGGGGGCTTAGAGAATACAAATAAATGAGTTTTCTGCAGAAACTGTTATGGGGATATTTGTTTCTGTTTAGCTCTCTGAAGGTCCCACCACAGCATTTCAGTAAGACTGAGGCTCTGGACTTTGACTGGAGCATTGTAGCACTTTAAATCTTTTATTTTTGAGTCATTATGTTGTAGATTAGTGGCTGTTTGAGATCATTGTTCTGTTGCATCATGACCCAGTTTGGTCCAAGCTTCAGCTGTCAGATGGTCTCATATTTGACTCTAGATTCCTTTGGTCTACAGAGGAGTTCATGTTCAACTCAATGACGGCAAGGAGACCAAACCATCAGCCCTCCACCACCGTGCTGACAGGTGGTATGAGGAGTTTGTGCTGATATGCCAAACATGTTGCTGTGCATTATTTGTAAACATCTCCACTTTAGTCTAATCTACCCATAGGCTATTGTTCCAGACATCTTGTGGTTCAATCAGATGATACTTTACAAACGTGAGTCCTGCTGCCATGCTCTGTTTAGAGAGAAGAGGTTTTCTCCTGCAACCCTTCCAAAGAAGCCATATTTGTTCCATTTTTTTCTAATAGTCCTGTCGTGACATTTAACCTGCATGCTGAGGCCTGTTAAGTCTGAGTCTCAAAAGTGAGTTCATATGATAAAGATGAATATGACTACATGGCCATCAGAACTGCAATTTCTCACATCATTTACTGTTTTTGCTGTCAAAAAGCAAAAGTCTGAAACTGACAGAAAAGTTGCTCATTAGAATAAAATTTAATCACAACTGCTTGCAAAACATGACAACGCTGTTGTTCAATTTGATAAAGTCCTGATTTTACTCAAACACATCTGGCAGAACCTCCAGTCACACAAATTTAAAAAAAAAAAACCTGAGTTATTAATTCAGCTATATTTACATGTGTAATGATGATCAGAAAGAAAAGTTAGAAACACCACAATGTCTGAAAGTTTGTCTCTTCCTTTGCTCCTCCTGTCTTCTACCCAACATGCTGATACTCACTTTGTAGCTGGTCCACCCTCTTCTGTTACATTTAGAAACTAACCAACGTGGTGACAATGAATCCTTTAACTGGCTGCCTGCTCTGGCCTTGCACTAAATACTGGCCCAGGAGCATGAAGCCTTAGCCTTCCGCAATGCAGCGGTTAGCCACTGGCACTTACAGTGGCTAGACCTGAGAATGAATCACAAGACCCAGTGCAGCCAGAAATGCAGTTATGGAACAGAAATCCTTCCTTTGGTCTCAACACTGTAGAATGGGCAGCTAGTTCCAGGACACACAACACTGTGAAACAATATCCTTGATTTTCTCCACATGGCTGTGAGGGGTTTTATTTTTCATCCTGTCGGCTGTCTGTTTGGCGGGTCTGCACTCCGCCCTCTTCAGGTCAAAGCAACTCATTGTCCCAGTTGATGTGTCCTCTCCTACAGCTTAGATAGGTTTCATCAGACGGTGAGGGAGAGCTGAGCTAAATTCTTGGGGAAAGTTCATGTCTTCGCTCTTCCATCCTCTACTGTATTTCTGCAATAAGCAGCTACATGTCAGTTCAGTATGTTCCTATAAGAACAGTCTTTCTGGCTTCAAAACAAAGCAAATTTTGTAATAATCAACTACAGCTACATAACCCTGCACTCTGGTGGTCCTCACTAGAGTGAAACTGTAGCGTACTACACCAGGTGTACAGTCATCACTCCATATATATTGGTGCATATTTCTTTTAACGTGGGCCTGCCCCCACAAAAGGTTGTTGGTGTGTTTAGAAGAAAAGTGCATTTTAGAACTATTTATCTGCTTTGATTTTCAATGTGATTTATTTCTGTTAACACTGTCACGATTTCGAGGCCTTCTGGCACCAAAACATGATGTTCCATGCATTTTAAGGTCTTAAATCTGCAGGTAGATGGGATCTTGCCTGCATTTGTTCATTGTTTGATGGGCACTTCATGTGTTTGTCATAGTTTTGGACATTTATGTGCCCAGAATACACATCCTCACTTTTTAAATGTATTTGTTCTTAATATTATTTCTAATATTTGTCAGATTGATACTTCTCTGTTTGGTTTTGAACACAATAAGGGCAGAAGGATCTATGTTACAGCTTAGGTTCTTAAATGTTTCAGGTGTGAAGAAAGTCTTGCATCATCATCATCATCATCATTTTTTTTTTCTGTTCTGTTTTTTGCATCATCATCATTGTCATCATCATTTTTTCACAGTTATTTACTGGTTACAATCAGCATCTCCTAGCAGAAATCATGGCCATCTCAGTAAGCTGCATATACACAAACATCCCCAGTTACTGCATTTTCAGATGCACACACACACAGAAATCACATGATATTCAGTCTTAAAATAGCTTAGAAAGGAAAGCGTTGTTTCCTATAAATATTTTATTTATGGGTACAAAGAGCAGCATTCTGAGCCCACGACTCTTAGAGTTACTTTTTATTTTAAACAACCATGACACAGTGTGCGATCAGATGAGAATAAAAACTGCTGGAGGGTAAGACAAGACGAGCTTTACAGAAACAGCTCATTATCACATCAACTCCTCATTTAATCATGAATGGTACCCCCCCACACACACACACACACCTCAAACCTAAAGTGCTGGTATCAATCCTGGCTCCACTCCCATCACCACCGGTGGTCGCTAAGCAACCAGGAAGATGTTAGGTCTCAGTGCAGTAATGCAGCCTTTAAGAGTAAAGCTTTGCACAAACTCAGGGGACACTGAGGCACAGAGGGAAGTCAGGGAGGGAGGGCGGCAGAGTAGAAGGGACTACCAGAACAACAGGGTGGTCCTAAATTGATGTTGTACCTCTTCATGAATTTTTCTTTTAAACTAAGTGGATCCTGGAAGGTTGTTAGAAATGTCCTCTGAAGTTGTTGTATACTGTAACTGTTTCTTTCATTCAGCTGAATGTTTGTAAACCAGTTTGTTTTTGTTTGATTCATCAATACCCAATGAGAAGCAGGTGACAAAGGCTGCAGAGGATCCATTGTTGTTATTTTTGGAACAACACAAAAGTTATGGGTGCAGCAATTTGATGTAGATACAGCCTCAACTGTAGCCTCAACTTTTTTTGAGAAGACTGTCAGGAAGTGAAAGATAATGTTTAAAGTATAAATACTGTATACATTTGTCAAGTGGTCAGTGTTATTCAGGATATTTTCCATATAACAGTTTTTTTAAGATGCTTAGAAAAAAAAGATTTGGTTTGCTAAAATGACTGAAGTCAAATGACTAAATTGAAGTTTTGGGACTGGGATCAGTTGATTATTTCACTGAATCAGTTTTATCTCCCAGACCTGGAAACTTGAACAAACATGATCTGCAGTGTATGTGCAGTACATTTGTGAGTGTGGCCTCTGGGAAATGTTTGTGTGATCAGTGTTTCAAAGAACATTTATGTAGTTTGTACTCTTTTTTTTTTTTTTTTTTTTTAATAATTTTAAATAC
>JAOXNZ010000044.1:32340177-32351549 GCA_028566095.1 Kryptolebias brasiliensis | reverse complement strand
TGTTTGGGTGTTTTGTCCTTAGGGTGGACCAGTCTCTGTTTGAGAGTCCTGTTGGGTTTGAAATGCACTGGGATGTTCTCAGATACTCCAGCAACATAAGGGATGACAATGTTTTTCTTGTCCTCCTTGTTCTGTTCTGTGGAACTCGACACTCTCCAGTTTTAAATTAAGAAAGTTCCCCAGTTGGGAAGCAAAATGTTTTAAACTACAGAATAGAAGTCCAGTTGTTATTTTTTTATTTTTTTATTTGTTTGGGGGGATTTGAAATGTGCAGGGATGACCAAAAATCGACAACAGCAATTAAGAAAAAAAAGAAAAAGATTTTCTTCCTTCCAAATATTATTCAATGCAGCCACAACACACAAAGAACATCTGGCCATGATGAGATTCTAATATTTAAAAAAATAAAAAATAAACATACATTCTCATCATTAGTTGGGGTCTGGACCCCACTGTGGGTCATGAAACACAAAGTGGGGGGGGGGGGTCTCGAGAAGCTGTACAGAAATCAAAATAAGTTACAACTAAACATGTCATTGTCAATAATTTTTTAATTGTTAGAAATAGATAAAAACTGTATTCATAAGTAGATGAAAAATAATATGATGGTTGGTAAAGCCCTTAAATGTTCAAATACTTCAACCAGCAACAGTTGGGGGTCATGATTCTCTGCGGATTACTTTTTGTGGGTCAAAACCTGAAAAGTTAAGAAAGCCCTGAACTACATGTCTGTCATGAACCTGGACTAAAAAAATGCTCAAAGTGACTAAACTGATTGAGTTCTACATGATTCTGTTTCAAGTTTCATGAAAAATTTGACTTTTACCATGCAATTCTGCAATTCTGTCCGTTTTCGCATCACATAAATCACAGGACCTTAAGTGTAGTGCATAATCATTTAACATAAAATCTCAGTCCAGAATGTCTGACCTTGGCTGGGGGAGTCCTTGCCAGGAATGCTGAGTCGGCCCTTGTCTTTCTTTCCAAACAAGCGTCCAATGGAGGACTTGATGCTCTTCTTCTTGGCTGCTTTGTTGAGAGAGTCCTGGCTGCTGTTACTGCTGCTGGGGTTACTGCCCTGACCGTCCTGCAGGCTTCCCAAACTACACAACCAGCAAAGATTACAGATAGTTATCTACAAGACAAACTGTAGACATCGTAGCAAACCTCAGAGATAAATAAGGAAAAAAAAGGGTCTAACCCTCGAATGTCTCTTATATCTTCGTGGCTGGCAGCAAGCCCTGCCTCCCTGTTTAGACGCATGGAGCGCGGTGTGGTGGGGGGAGATGTCTCACATCGGATTGTGGCCTTATCATCCTGAGCAGACTGCATGACAGCAGAAGCGACAGATTAATAAAGTTGAAAGGAATACCCTTTATACTGTATAAAGCACAAACAAGAACAAAGGATTTACATGATTGTCACTCAATATGCTCCATTGTGGCTTTTAAAACCAAATGGACCATTGTGAGTAATGATGTATTAGGAGGGATATGAAAGTAAAATATACCAGGTCCAAAAACATTTTTAATCATTAAAGGTCTAGCATTTCTTCTAGGAATGCATATCAATCACTACTTTTTATGCTAGAGTTTAAGACTATAATCATCTTATGTTGAGAAAAGATGGAGTTGTATCTGTTTTGGCCACACATTGATAATAACAATGTGTAATCTTAAGCAAAATCGCAAGATCTTGTGAGATATGTTAGCGACACTGCATGATTCCCACATCAGACCGTAGCTCAATATCTGTAAGACTGACTAAGTTTTACCCATTTTTTTGTTTGCTAAAGTTGATTAGCTTTGGTCGCCAAATTGAATTTGATTGACTCCAAACGTTATTCAGTTGTAGATGCATATTTCATGATTACTTCCTGAAAATCTTCTTAAAACCTGTCCAGTGGTTCATGAAATCAGACAAACAGGTTTGACTACAACAATTAATGTTGATGTGTTAGATCTCTTGGCACTTGGAGTATGTGTTGAGGACAACCCTTAGCTGCTATCAAATCAAATTTATTTTATTTATTTTTGTGTTTGCTAAGGCTGCTGAACTGTAGCAGTTATCTTGAATAGGGTTGACTCTGAAAGTTAATCAGTTGTAGACACACATCCATTTATTACTTTGAGAGTTTCATTAAAATCCATCCAGTAATTTATGAAGTATTTTGCTAACACAACTGACAAACACAAGCACATTATTGCCCTTTCACCTTTGGTGATGAGCAATAAATAATTTTAAGTCATTGAATGAATTTGGAGGGATTTGAGTGTGTAAAGGATAAGTGAGCAAGCGTAAGCACATCAAGAACTGTCATTCACCAACAGCTGACAGCTGACATGGACAAGTGATCACTTTAATAAACTTTTGTCAAGAGGGGACGGATTCTGGACTGGCCTGCCTGCAGACCTGGCATGTCCCCAGTTGAAAATGCTGGAAAATTTTGAATAAATAAAAAAATCATGAGGACGAGCCCGTACTGCTGGACACCTAAAGACGTTTACAATTAGGCATTACATCAGCAAGAAGACAGCCCATGTTGGGCATGGAGAAATTCCAGTTGTTTAGAAGATATTGTGTCAAAGATGGAGAAGGTGAGATGTCTCCCAATAATACACCAGGACTCAAGAGTGTATGGGAAAACGAACTATCAGTGAGTAATGAGGGACAGACTTGGGATGAAATTTGGAGTTTTGCAAAAAAAGATATTTATCTGTACTCAGATGGCTCCAGAGCCAAAGGTCTGCAACTGTTGGTTCTGGAGCAACGTGTGGTTCTCCAAATCCACCAGAGAATTCCGTTTCCAACATATTTAAGGCCAATTGCCAGAAATGCAGAAATGAGAGTTTTGCATACTTATTGTTTATTATAGATTTAAGTATGATAGAAAATATTTGTCATAAATAAAGGCAGGTAGATTTAGTGGTTTTATTCAGTAGGAAAGATGGTTAAAATGGCCTTTTTCCAGACCCATATACTAGGACAAGTCAATATAAGACATTACATAGACTGCACATATACCCAAGTTGCAATCATTCTTTAAGACTCTCTCCCTTATGTCTTAATTGTAACATTGAAACTGGCACATTGACCCAGTACCCAGCAGAGCAAAAACGTTTGATATTAGGTCTTCTAAGTAGATGTATTACTACTGTAACAGGCAAAAAACACTATACAACATTCTTACCTTTGCTGCCAGAAAAATATATATATATATTGTTCCAGTGGTTCCTTGATAAGAGCCCTTCTACAGTATAAGTTACATTTGAGTGGTTTCTAAGGGTAAATCTATGTTTAGGTTAATTTTCAAATTTCAAAAATCAATTTTGTAGTTAATAATAATAATCTGTGCTGCCACTTTAGGAATGTCAGCAGAGTAGTTGTTGCACAGTGCCGTATCCTAGTATAGTTACTGTAGTTTCCTGTAGTTGTAGCTTTCACACATTGTCTTTGCTGAACCTGAAGAATACATGTCTGGCAGTTATAGTTGAAGTTGTCTTAACATCTGTCTTTAGTAATGACTTAGAAAATTTTGATTTGTGTATAAATCTTCGATGATAAAAACAATTGTTTCATTGTCCTGATGCTTAAAACCCCCAAATGTGAAAGAGGAAGAACTTTGTTTTCCCCATGACTATACACACATACACACAAAAGCAACAACAAAAAAAAACTTTTGTATGACTATAAAGGTAACTGCAGGTCTGAAACAGCAAAATGTGCTAAATGATAACAGTATCTCTGTAGAAAAAATGCATTTCTTTTGAAAACAGAATAATACATCAGAGCGGTGCTGAACAATGGGGGATGTTTAATTTTTAGCTTTTGATCTGAGATAAGTGAAGTTTATTATGTTAGACAAGTTCCTCACAAAGCCCTGTAAATCAGGAAACTAGTAGTTTACCTTCCTGCGATGCTTGCGCAGGTCACTAGGCTGAAGCGTGGCAAAAAAGGAGAGGAGAAAAGCAGTTAGTGAGATGCAGATCAGCAGCAGACCCAAGCCATGCGCATACACATGAGAGCAGGAAATCAGTAGAGGCACTGTACTTACACCTGAGTACACTGTTAAACACATCAGAAGAAACTCTTAGAAACTGTTTGATTGTGCAGTGAAGACACTCAGCTCTTGAGAAAAGAAAGTTTGCAGAAACAACACTACACAAAGTTAAAAGTCACAACAAAATCACACTAAAGACTGGATCAGAACTAAGTAGAATTGGTGCAGCCCGCTTTAGTCTAAAACAATAGATTTGGTACAATGGTTAGCAAACTAGATTTTATTTGTGTGTTATGCCAACTAAAACAGTCACACCTAAATTAATAAGCATCACCATCTTGGTAACATTTTCACTAAAGAAAAAGGATGATTTCTTTGCCTTACACATTGCTCACAAATTTAGCCTTAGCAGAGCAAAAAAAACACAGGCATGCCACATTTCTCTGGGAGTTTCTCTGCCCCCAGGAGTAAAATACCTAATCACTCATTTCCTTCACTCTGCTAACAACAAGGCCAGGCTACAGGAGAGATTACTAAAATATAAAAGGAAGACAGGAAAAGGAAATCAAGGATTGAGCCAAAAATTCACTTATTTACCAAAAATAGATTTTAAATTGTATCCTTCCTATTCAGGTTGCACTTCAAAATATAGACATTGTCTTTTTTCACACAGCGTCTCTCTCACTGCTATAGGACTTATGGTTTTCTCTCAAATGCCCACCAGAGTGCGCACATCCCAAGGTTTCATAGGCTCCCATTATATCTAAGCTTAGAATTTTCTCTTAAAAGCTGAAGTGAAGTGTCTTTTTAACATGTCATATTTCATACATAAAACACAGCAGAACAGTGGTTCTGAAACCCACTAAGCGTGAGAGGGGCGGTGTCACCATTCCTAATTTTTTTTCCTAAGAAAGTTTAAGGTGGAACTAATATTTAGACCTTTTTGTGACTCTGATTTATTTTTTGTTACATGTGATTAGACAGAGCACATGCAGCACAGAGCAAGAGTGAATCCAACTCTTACTCCTCAGCTGGTGCATGACCCAAATACAAGTGATGATGAGTGAAGATTTTTATCTCTCTTTCATGAAAGAGAGGTTTAGCAACCGGAGGAAGCGTCACCAAATCAGGAACATAAAGACAAACTGATAATGGTGGAGGTGGACAAATCTGAGCGAGACATTCAGCGCATGGGTCGGTTGATTATATGGTTAAAAAGATGTGCAAACTCTGTTTAAACATAACGTGCTCGTGTGTCAATAGGTACTTTCACAAAACTCTTTAAGCAAAGACTTAAGACACCTTTTGGGCAAACAGTGTGATTGCCTAATGGACCGAGGTGGCATGGAGGACAGAACTCTGTGCCTTTGTGCCTCCCTGCAAGGTAGGAACAGAGCCCTAACAGTTGACATTTAAAAAGGTAAACCAGCTTAGCAGCTGAATAATCTGATGTGGCGATGACATATGGTCTGTGTGACCACCGTCAGCAGGATTTAAAAGCCTAAACAACAATAAACAGATTTATTACCAAGGAAAAGATTAATGATGAAACTTTGCATCTTGTTAAATAATTTGGTTAATCAAAATGATGATCACTAAACTGAGGTAATTTGAAAATGGTAAGAGGAAAACATCCATCTCACAGTTTATGTGTAGAGGTTTGTGTTAACGCAGCTGAGTTCTACACCTCGCCTCCTTTGGTTCCATGAAGCTTGCTTCATTTCTGAAATGAAGTTTATTTTGTGGAACTGTTTTGTAAAGTGTCTAATCGGGACTCGGGAGATGGAGAGCAAAAAACAAACAAACAAACAAACAAAAAAAAAAATTGCCACTGTGAATTAAAGAAGAAAGAGACAAGGGAAATACTTTGCACATTGTGGATTTGCAATTAATGGTAAGACCTATTTGTGTGTGTAAAGTTTAAAAAGTTAATAACACACTTTGAAACATTACACCACAGTGAAGTTAGTAAGTCGTTCAATTTCTTTCAAAAAACAAACTTGACTATCCCAAGCAAGTAATGATATGTGAATATTGTAGGTACACATGTGCAAAAAGCTAACAAATGAATACCCTATTGGTATGAAACAGCAAACACTGAATATAAAATGGCAACCGCTGAGTATGAGGTGAGGGAAGGGCTTGGTTGATGTACAAATTGACCAGCACCCAATTATTTCACTTTTAGAGGCATCTCAATTGAATTTAGAAAGATTCTTTCACTGAGAATTCTGCCTTTTATCATCCTGTAAAATAAGCAGTGAGACAATGATTTTAATGAGTAAAACTGCTTTAGATCAAGCAACCACTACCTATTAAACATTTATTACTGAAAGAAAGAGAAAAACTAGCATGCACAAAGACAACAATGAACAAATGTTTTTTTTATGTATTTGAAGCTATCAAAAGGATCAGAAGGAAGTAGCAGACTGCACCCACTCAGAAAAAATCATAGACTGTTTATATCTAGACCTCCAAACACAACCCAGAAGTCAAAGCCAGAACAAGACCAGCTTCCCTATTGGCTGGTCTCAATACAAGTTTTACATTCCACCCTCTCGTATGAAACATTATCCATTATCCTTGTTCAAATTAAAAATATACCTCAAATAAGTTTTTTCAGGTGTTGACTCATTTGGATTCACATAGTTCTTACCTTGCTGCTGTACGTTCAAAAATCCATTTTTTAATACATTTAACCGTTATTAGTTATTTCATGCTTAGAAGAAAGCTCATGTAACACCATCATTGTGTGCCGGGGAGTAGGCAGGACTTAAAGTCCCACATCACCAGTGCACAGAGTTTGGTCCCAAAAATACATGTATAACATGGGAGCTTTGTTAAACCAGGTCTTGCTGGCTTCAATTTTTAACAAGGATGCTTGGCCTATAATATAAACAGTCTGGGAAGTATAAAGGGAACTCTGGGAGGGGATAAGTTGCAGGTACCTGGAAGTAAGGTGCATAGCTACAAGCCTGAGGAGGGGGACTGAAGCCAGTGGCACCAAAAGGCAGGTAAGTTACTGTCTGCTGGGAGAGGGAACTCTGGATGATGTACGGGTCATAGCAATACTGCTACGGGCAGGGGGCAGTGGCATATGCAAAATGGCATACAAACAAATATACTATTGAGCAGCTATTAATGCACACACTTATCATAAAACGCCAACAAAATACAAACTAAATCAATACAAAAAAAATACTGAATTTATGTAAATCATACTTTATTTTTTAATAAGATTAATTAACTGCTCAGAATAAAAAAAAGAAACAGAAAAATGTTAAAAACATGTTACCAAAGTCATGACCCCCATCCGATCCAGTTCTCTGTTGGGGCTTCGGGGAATGCGTCTAGGGGTAGAATGGCCCGAGCTAGGTGGTGAACCCCCCAACGATGAGCCCGCACACAGTGACGGAGGGATGGAGCTCAAAGAGCGGAAACGTCCTCCAAGGCCATCACCACCACCGACCCTGCACTCAATCTCTTCTGCACGGATGGTGGTGTTCTCCTTCTCTTCTTGGATCATCCTGCAAGGACAAGTGGGTAAAACTGAGTCAATTCAGGAGCAGGACTGTATCAATATTTGAATTTCAATAATAATTCTGACTTTCTGCAACTAATTAAAGACAATGAAGGGTCCTAATAAACTCGGTAGTTGCAGCACTTAAAAAAAGTCTTTAAAATCAAGTTTGGCGACTGAACAACTGGCATGTATATAAAGTACGAGTTCTAGAAATAAAGTCGCAATCCTAATCAAAGAGGCTAAAGCAAACTTATTTCTTGACATCATTAAGTAGGCAAATGGCAATACTAAAAAGCTCTGGCAAAGTACTGAAAAATGAACTCATGAACAACCACCTAAGTGTGGCACCATAAAACCTACGATAAATGAGATCCCTCAAAACAATAGCCTTGGGAGGCGCTAGCAAGTGTGATGCAGTGAAGACGTGTTTGTAAGAGCTCTTGCAGATTTTTAAAATGTTTCATAATTGAAGGACACATAAGTGCCCAATTTGTCATGCAAGTGCTTTGGAAGTTCTATAACCAACAAAATTTTTCAGAAGAGTGACAAGTACAGAACACATGGCAGCCAATTTGAGAAAATACAAATACGAGGCCTCCTCTTCTGCTAGGCCCAGCACCGCCTTGAGCAAGAGTTCCGAGAACACTGACCAATCAGCACAGGAGCCCGCAGCTAGCATGGATCATGAATTGATCAAATCAGATGTCCTGGCTTCTATAGAAGAACTAAAGAAGGCACTGATGAGTTTTGAAGAACTGAAAAGGAAGATAAAGGAAGCGAGAACAGAAATTAGCAACGACATTACTGCTATGCGAGGAGAAAATGAACAGGTAAAAGCAGATGTGAAAGTTGTGGAGGAGGACATGTCATTTGGCATTTGACTGTGTGTTCTGGAAGTACTTAGTCTGTGGATTGCAGAGATTTCATTTTATAAAGTGGATAAAGACCATGTATTCCAGCCCACAATCTGGAATACAAGTCTGGCACATTGTCAGACAGATTTAAATTAGAATGTGGCTGTAGACAGGGATGCTCCTTGTCACCTCTGTTTGATATCAGTATCGAGCCCTTGGCGCAGTTAATCAGGGACAGTGGTGACATTAAGGGGATTACCATAAAAGAGGAGCAGCATAAAGTGTCTATTTATGCAGGTGATGTGTTATTATATTTGTCCAATCCTGAAACAACAATCCCTGCCTTAAAAGAGCTAATCTCAGAATACGGGAACCTATCTGAATATAAACCTAAGATAGACAAAACTTTAGCTATGGATATAGGGGGCAAATTACCACAAACCTTTAAAGACCACAGCGGGTTCAAATGGCCTAAAAGTGGCATTAAATACATTGGGATTCAAGTTCCTCAGTCACTTACAGACCTGTATAAGGCAAACTATGAAGCAGTGATTGGAAAAATTAAAAAAAAGATCTGGAGCGATGGGTGGTTCATCCCTTGTCCCTCCTAGGTTGCATAGAAAGCTTTCGTATCAATGTGTTGCCTAGTCTATTCCATCTTTTTCAGATGCTACCTGTAAATGTGCCTAGTTCAATGTTTGACAAGCTAGATAAACTTTTCTTTAAATTTATATGGCAAGGGAGGCGCCCACGAATTAGGCTACAAGCATTAATCTTATAAAAAGCTCAAGACGGACCTAAAGTCCCTAACCTAAAACATTATTTTTGGCCTGCAAAGCTAAGGCCGCTAACAGTATGGATGCAGAATTTATCTGACACACAATGGCTCAATATTGAAAAAAGTCAATGTGCGATGCCCCTCGGGGCCCTACCTTTTTCAGATGTCCCCTTAAAAGATCTAAACATGAGTATATGGACCAGGGCTTAACCTGTTCCATAACTTGTTTTCGCTTAAACTTCAGCTACTGTAGTTGGTCGTCACCTTTGCTGCTGTCTGAAATGCTGTATGGGGGGAGGGTCTACTTTCATGGATATGTGTGTCTCAACACAAGATGTTATTAATTGAGACTGTTTATTTTAATGTCTCAATTCTGAAAGCTGAAGTTCTGACAACAAAAAAACAGTTAACAGCAATGGCTGCTTTCTTTCTTTTTTTTTTTTTTTGCAGTATATACAGTGCATCACATTAACTGTCTTTGGCCCCTGCTCAGAGGATGATGCTAACATTTCTGATGCTACGCATGGGTCGGGCATATTACCTGAAGCAGGATAGCTGAATGGATGACTGTACCTCCGCTGACTGTGTAATTCTCTGTACAGTCAGGGATAAATACAGGGAGTACAGTAATTTTTTCAAACAAAAAACCCCAGTAATTCTATTGATTCATCTTGTCGATACATTTAGTGTTGTTTGGCTCGTAACTGGTTGTATTACTAAGACATGATTTCACACGCATATAAAGTGCTGTCTAGTGGGTCAGAGCCAATTAGTTTCAAAGCAATCGTTTATCTACTTCTGATTGGATCTGGCCTTCAGAGGCAGAGAAAGGGCACTTCAATGAGTGCGGACCAAAAAAAGAGATGATTTAAAGGCATGACTTGTGAGGTGCACCAGTGAGGCACACCAAAGAGAAAAACTTGTCACACTGGACAGAATTCTTTGTGCGTCTGGAACCAATTGGTCACACTCTGGAGCCCCGCCTGAGCTGAAATCAAACTCTCCTGGTCCAAACCATAGACTGTATAAATTTTACACTGAACACAAGAACATAATGCAGAAGTAAAACCGAAACATATCGGTCACTTCCCAAGGGTTTTCATGTAAAGAGGAGTATACTGTGTATATGCCTTTAGTCATAGTACACGGTATAGTGTTTTCTCTCAAAGGGTTCAAGATGTAGGAAGACTTTAACCTGCATTATTTAGATTTTCAAGATCAATGGCATTTTAAAGGAGGAAGGTGATTTTTAACAGCTTTTCTGTACTGTATTTTCCGCACTATAAGGCGCACCTAAGAGCCTTAAATTTTCTCAAAAATTGGCAGTGCGCCTTATAATCCAGTGCGCCTTATGTGTGCACCGAGTTCCAAAATCTGTCAAAATGTTGTGCGACTTTGATAAGCAAACCCGGTTGCCTGACTGACGGACCATTTCCCACTGACACAGGGACGTAATACGCACAGTACGTACGCTGGCACCGATAAACCCATCAGAACAGGTCGCCATACGTATACTTACCTCCGCCACGCCTCCGGTAGGTATACTACCGGTATGCTGCAAAACAACAGCGCCGGGCGAGTTACGCCACCATATGAAAATGGATTGTGGATGCCTGGGCTAAGGTATCTGCTTTAACTGTTGTCCAAGCTTTCGCGAAAGCCGGCATCATTGCTGAAACCACCTGGCCACGAGACTGACTCCGACAATGATGAGAGGGAACCTGGCATGTTCGATGGCGAAATTGCCCAGCTGTTTAATTCAGACACAGAAGATGAGGACTTTGATGGATTTATAGCGGATGAATGATAAAAAGTAATGTATTTTTAAATAGTAGAATAAAGTTCAACTAAATTCATTGTTTTGCTTCCGTTATCTTTTATTTCTTTGTAGACTGTATATTTTAGCATGCGCCTTATAATCCGGTGCGGAAAATATGGTAGTTTAGTTTTATGTCATTTTAGTGTTTTCAAACTATTCGATAAAACACTTTTTATAAGACTCGAGTCAGATATTGTGGATGTACACTCACCGGCCACTTTATTAGGTACACCTGTCCAACTGCTCATTAATGCAAATGTCGAATGAGCCAATCACATGGCAGCAACTCAATGCATTTAGGCATGTAGACATGACCAACATGATCTGCTGCAGTTCAAACTGAGCATCAGAATGGGGAAGAAAGGTGATTTAAGTGACTTTGAACGTGGCATGGTTGT
>JAOXNZ010000044.1:32157649-32168368 GCA_028566095.1 Kryptolebias brasiliensis | reverse complement strand
TTTTAGTGAACTCAGGACAGATTTTAAATCAAATTCTGATCAGCTCTTTTATTTAGAACTTTATTTACAATGTACAACAGCGTTTTAGGGCCACTTGGAAAAAAAAAGTACAATTTTTTATTTTTATTTAGAGATTAAAGTGTAAATGTTGAGATTAAAAGGGTAAATATTATTGACTGAAAAAGTGTCACTTCATTTGACAAAAAAAAATAAAGTTGACTTTTGAGATTTAAACAAGTGGAAGTGAACTTCTTATATTACTTGTTATTTTGTACTTAACCCAGTAAAAGAGCCTGTTTTATGTTTGGTCGACTAATATGTTGTGAACCTTAGAAACAATGTGTTTCTCTTTAAGAGAAACAAAAGGAAAAGCTTCTGTTGTTTCTAATTCTACAGTAATTGTTTTTATTGCAGTGTTACTTCTTCTCTGCCGTTCTGCTCTGTTGAGATCCTGACAGCTGATGCTGGTAATTAGCCTCTGTAGCCAGCCTGCAGAAGGCTGTATGTATTTCACCTGCTTACATGCTAACTTTAGTGGCTTGACGCAAATGTTTGAGAGATGGGTGTCACTCCTCGCTCTCTGATAACTGACTGGGTTATCTGCTGGATGGTGGTTGTAACACTGTGACTTTTTAACACTGTGATATACCATAAAAGCAGAAACCGGCCCATGCCTAACTATCAGTACTTGTTTTTGTTTGTATTAACATCGTGCAACTCTGGCAAAAAGCGGATCCGACGGGAACCTGAACCACCACCTCTAATTGTTGTCAGCTTACCGTTATACGAATTCCTTTTTAGCTGAGATTCAACTGGAACACACACACACACACACACACACACATCACCATCTGTCACTGGTGTGCTCCTTAAACATCAGCATCATTTCTGATTAAACTCAGATCTGAGCGGATGTTTCAGCCCATCGATCAGAAATAAAAATGCGTGTGATGTTTGTTTTTGTGTGTGTACAGTGATGATCGGTCCAGATTAATGGCGGATCAGAACCAAAGGTTCAAAGGTCACTTACTGGCTCCAGGAACAACCAGCAGGTACAGACCCTCCAATGTGGCGACCACAGCGTCATTATAAAGGTTCTTCCAGGGAATCTTCAGTGTCAGCTTGCCTGAAACACAGAAACCGGCAGGAAGTCTGAGAGCAGTCAGGATGAGCAAGATGAACTGTGGCTGAAAAAAAAACTTTTTACTGGTTCTAGTCACATGTTTAAAAGCCTGAGATGACATCCTGTCACATGACAAAGCAGGTAGAGACTCCATGTTCTTATGAAGCAGCTCAAAAAGAAGAGCAACCAGCACAGCAGCTACATGCAAACTAAGCATCGCTAACATTCTACGTCTTCTGTAATGTGTCATTAGATGATTGTTGATGTCAGCTGGTGCAACATAAATAAACTAGAAAACCTCTGTAGAAATGTTGGAGGGTTCAATACAGCTCCTGCCTGAAACTCCAACATCTATCAGCTTTCTTCTCTGAACCCCAACAGGAAGTTGAGACTTCATTTGCAATAATCTAAATTATAATAGAGACTCTTAGAGTTTAAACAAAAAGCTCATATTTTCAGCTGAGTTCAAACCTCTTCTTGTTTTTCTGACTTTAAATCCTGAATCCTGCCGACCCTCTGACTTAATCCTCCTGAACATCAAAAGTCTGATTAGAAACGACATGAAGTTGAGATTCTACAGGATCTATGGGGGGCGGCCATGATGGAGACATAGAAGGAAGAAACGCATGCTGGGTAATATAGAAGACAAAGATCCAGAATCTGCTGAGTCACTGGTTGCCATGGTGATTCCTGCCTTTTTGAGGAGCAGAATGGGGAGGGGAAGAACACAGCAGCACTTTAGGCAGAAACATAAACTAAAAACTAAGCCTCAGACAAACAGTCTCTGTGTAAAAACTCTAAGTTAGATCAAAAGAATTCTAGACCCGTGAGCAGCAGAACGCTCTGATGGTCACTCATGTTCATTTCTATGTTTCAACAATGTTTTATGTAGGAGATATGACAAGTTAAAAAGATCCTCTGGAAGAGATAATTCTGAGCTCAGATACAATGAAAGTCAATGAGAGTTTGGGTGTATTTAATCTGCAATCTGAAGGGATTTGAGAGAAAACCCTCAGTCTTATGGCAGAGTCACACTGGGGAAAAGAAGATAAAAGTACCTACGTTTTGATGGATAAACTGTATGAGAAGTGTAAAGATTGTGAGAGTAAGAATGTGTGTGCAACATCATCACACTTATTTAAACATTCTGTGGCAAAATCTCCAAAAATCAACCTTAAACTGTGATTGTATAAAAAGCATTAAAGATCTCCAAACACCAGTTCAGTCAACTTTCTGTGAGCTGTTAAAACTTTGGATAATTTTTTTGTGAAGCCTGTCTGAGCTGTAGAGTTCCAAACAGGGCTGGGCTTTATTGATGTCTATGGCGGGTAGGGAACATGACCCACTCAGGTTTCATGTTTTCTTGGAGGTTTTACCACAGAATGATCAACTAAGAGGGATGATGTCACACTTTAACTTTTGAGCTGTCTGAACTTTCCAACATTTCATGAACAAACTCTTCTTTTCACAGTCTTTCAACCCTTATACAGTTTATACATCAAAATGTGTTTTTGTTTCTCAGCTTAGATGATTAAAAAAGGAAGTAGATGATAGATGTTGGAATTTCAGGCAGCAGTTAAATGGGCACCCTTCAAAATTTCTATAGAAATTTTCTAGTTTCATATTTAGAGTTTCAACACAAGATAGATTATTTTTGAAGTGATTTTTTTAAAACACTATCTTGAGCCTAAATAAACAAAAAACATAAAACAAACCCTAAGACACTAGATGATACATGACACCAAGTCTCAGTACTCACCAATCTGTCCGGTCTTTATTTTGAAGGGAACATCAAACTCGCTCTGAAACACAAACACAGTCAGAGTCCTGCTGCGGACTGAAACCTGACCTGAGGGGGGTGCCACATCCCCCTCAGGTCAGGTCGATTGGTGATTGGTGAGAGCAACAAGGCCTGAGGCTTCACACCACCACTACCACCCTCATCCTCACCACCCTCATCATCATCATCACCACCCTCATCATCATCATTATTCTGGCTAAAACAGCAGCGATATAAAGACACCACTCCTCCAAAATTAAAGGCCTAGCATTCTTTGAAGGAATGCATGTTGCCCATCACCTTTCATGCCAGTTTTAAACTAAGATGATGAAAAATGATGAAGTTGTGGCTGTTTTGATCAAACCTTAAAAAAAAGGTTATATACAGTCTCACAAGATGTCACGCTCAAAGTATGTGTTGGGAATGACTCTCAGATACTACCACATCAAATTTTAGCTCAATATTTGTGAAAGTGACTGAGTTATAGCCATTTTTGTGTTGGCTAATGTCCATTAGCTGTGGTGGCCATTTTAAATGGATTGACTCCAAAGGTTAGTTGGTTATAGCCGTCCATCCAATGATTATTTTTTAAAAATTGATCCAGTATTTCACGAGATATTTTGCTAACAGACAAACGGGGTTGACTCCAACAGTTATTGGTAAAGTTTTAGGCAAAGATCTTGTACAATCTGTTAGTGCTCAGAATATGTGTTGGCGATCAGTCTCAGCTACTACCACACCAAACGTTAGGTCAATATGTGTAAAATTGAGTAAGTTATAACCATTTTTGTGTTTTTGAAGGTCATTTGGTCGTGGCAGCCACTTTGAACTGGGTTAACTCCAAAAAGTACATCTTGTGATTAGTTTCTCAGAGTCTCATTATAATTCATCCAGTGGTTCATGAAACAGTTTGTTAAAAGACACACACAGACTTGAGCAAACGTTATTGTCCGCCTTCGCCTTTTGGCGGTTGGCGATAATAAAAGCAGAGAAGAACAGGTGGATCTGGATCTGGTACAGACAGGACCAGAAACCAGAGTTGGTTTCAGAGAGATGAAGGAAGAGTCTGATGGTTAGAACTTACAAGAGCATTTTCCTTCACCCTGAGGTTCTCCAGAACAACATTTCCTGTAGAAACACACACACAAAAAAACGGAGTCAGCAGGGCCTGAACCTGGTCCCGGTTTCAGTTCGCCCTCCCTCAGATCTACACAGTAAATCCATCAGCAGCCTTTAACACTGGAAATCTAATGTGAGGACATGTGTTCTGGGGCTGAAGTGGAGTTTGGAACAAACAGCAATCATCAGAGTTTTCAGAACAATGCAGGAGGATCTGTTGGACCATCTGTTAGTCCATGGTAACAGAGGATGAACTCATCAGCTGCAAGTTTCAGTTAACTGTCAGTAAGAAGCTCAACCCGTTCATTAAATCTGTTCCAGAAAAATCGGACTGTAACAACATTTATCTGTCATCATATATTTAAAATATAAAAGATTTAAAATAAAACATCAGATTCTAAAATAATTAAAAAGTCTACCATCATCTTAGGCCAGTGTTTTAGATGTTTTATTTTAATCGTCAAATTAGAACCCAAACAATGTTTATTCAGAAATATATTTTCCTTTAGCCATTAAATCTATTAAAACATAGCCTATAAGAAATCAATTCTTAAGTAAAAATCTTGCTCATTTTTTTAAGTAACTCCATGTTTTTCAGCTTAAGAAATAGCTGAAAAACACACTTGGAGACTTGAATACACACATGTATTCCCTGCTGTGTGCCACTAAGAAGCTGCAGACTGCCTAAGAGATAATGATAAGAAAACAAAAAATGCAGATTGTACAACACAATATATCAGATGTGTTGCCCAATCCTTATCAAGTTGCCTGACGTGGATGATGTACAAAACACTAGAAATGTTTTTTAAGATTTTGTCTGGAATTGCTGAGCCGTTTGTTAAACAGTTAATATCAGATTTAACTCATTAGTACCACTGTACAACAGAGAAAACTGAATAAATAACAGATCTGATTTGATAAATGAAGTAATTCACACATTATGGGACAGAGTAAGAGCTAAATAAACCTCTTTACTGTGGAGTTAAATTTTTTTCAGAGCTAAACAGCAGCAGGGGGCCTGCTCTGTTTTGTACTAACAGTTTTCTGCAACAAAGGAGGAATTCCCCCTAACTGTGGAAACTGTTTCCTCTTATGATCTTTGTACACTTTCCATTACCAGAACAGGCTATCCTTTATGAATAAAGTCTCTGGGCAAGTACTTTTTGTTTTCTCCTGAAACTTTATTTGTTGGATCAGTGTATTTTGAGCAGAAAAAGCATCAAATGGCATGCGTCTTATCATGTGAATGTGCTTAGAGACTACAGCAGAACGTCTAAGTTAAAGTAAACTCAGAACCACCATCTTAGTTCCTGTCAGTTCTTAGTGGAGCTTTAGGTTTGTTCAAGTCACGCTAAGGAGATAAAGCCTTACTTTGTTGATTCTCAGGGTTACTGATGAACCTGATCAAGAGTGGATCAGTGCACCTGTGTGAACACTTTCAGGGGATTTTCCATTAGCAGCTGATTGGTGGAGAGTCTCTACCTCCTCAGGTAGGTAAGTGAACAGGTAAGAGAGAAAACAATACAACAGAGGAATGCAGTCAGACAGGCAGGAGCAGCATCTAAACCTACATGTGTCCACATGTAAGGAACCAGTTTTCTACATGTTACTGATATGTTGAGCCATGAGAAAAATTAAACACACCTTCTTTTCCTAAGAAGGTGCTGCTGATCAAATTAATTAATTAACTGATCATCAGTGGGACCACCTCTAGAAAAGCAGGAGTTTTTGTTGCTCTGGAGCAAACAGGTGTGTGTTAACACAATGCCAAGATGGAAAGACATCAGCAATGACCTTAGAGAAACAACTGTTGCTGCCCATTGAACTGGGAAGGGTCAAAGGTCATTTCCAAACTATTTGGAGTCCATCATTCTACATAGACAACGATTATTCACAAGTGGAAACATTTAGGACAACTGCCAATCTTCCCAGGAGTGGATGTCCCAGTGAATTCACCCCAAAGATAGTACCTTGAAATGCTCAGAGAAATGAGCTCCATCTCAGACTCTACAGGCCTCAGTTAGCAGATCAAAGGAAAAGGTAATGACAGGACAACTACAAAAAGACTGAACAAGCATGGCTTGTTTGGAAGGGTTGCAGGAGAAAACGTCTTGTCTAAAAGAACATGGCAGCACGACTAATGTTTGGAAAGTTTAATCTGAATGAACCACAAGACACAACTAAATCTTATTTATAAAGCGCCTTTCAAGATAAAAATCACAAGGTTCTTCACATCAAGATACAGAAAAGACACAAAGATAAAATGAAACAAGGTAAAATAAAAAAAACAACTCATAAAATAAGCTAAAAGCAGATCAAATAGAAGGCTACTCAAATGCCAGTCTAAAAGGATGAGTCTTCAGCTGTATCTTAAACCCACAGAACATAGCTGGAAATACAAACAGTTCCAGAGAATCAAGGTGACGACAGGCAAAGTTATGTCACCTTTAGTTTTTAAACTTGATGATTTAAACCCTAACCCGTCCTTATGTTTAATTAAGGCGGTGAACCGTTTTAACTCTAAACTCCGTGATGGGGCTGACCTGATCCAGGACCAGAGTCAGAACCACCTCCGCAGTTGCATCGGGGCCCGCGGGGCACTCTGGGCGGGGACAGGGGAGCTGGGCTCGGACGTTTATGTTGTTATTTACACGCTGCTGGTCCTGTCACTGACGCTCCTACTCACATCCTCCTTGAAATACGAAGTGTTTAAATAAACGTGTTGCTAGTCGGACTTAAACAGGACTACACAAAGTTGTGGGTTCCTATTGTGAGTCGGTGGTTAATTCGGGAACCATTACATTCACTGACAATCACTTTAATAAACAAAACCTGACATCTTTATCATACGACGCGTCCACTTCCGACATCGTCTCAGAGGAGGCGTGGCAAGAGCGTCAGACAAAAGTTTACATTTGATCAGAAATAACAATATCGTGTGGTTAAAATTATTACCGATATATTAAGACCAATCAGATGTCCAACAATAGAACCCACAGTCTGGTTTAAAGTGTTTGTATATTGGTAATGAAAGAGATTATTTTTAAAGTGAGAGATTTTGGAACGGAGTCTGGCCTGTCTTTCTGTGGAGGCTGCAAGCTAGCAGCAGTGCTCACCTCCCCAGATCCCGATCTTCAATTGAGACTTGTCCAGGTTCTCCACATAGTCCCCAATGAACCTGTTCAGTAGGTCACTGACCAGTGACTCGAAGACCATGACTAAAAGCTCCCGTTTGGACCCGCTGAGGGTCACGGTCTATCGGCACCTGAGTTCCGAGTCAGATGGTCCTCTGGGGTCGACTAATACTGTCTGCGAATGTCGTGTGAAAGGATGAATCGGTCAGGTGAGAGTGAGTCAGAAACAGAGGGAGGGCGTTTTTTCTGACCTGTTTTACGAAAAGAAAACACTGTGTTAAATGTTACCAGAGTCAGAGAAAATATGATCTGCTCCAGTTATAAATATCAGACTCACTGAAATAGAGAAAGACTTAAATTGCCCCTTTATAGCATTAGGTGAGAATTTTGGCTGCCACCTTGTCAAGTGCTACGTGTATTACTCTGCACAGTTTACGTGTTGAAGTCGCGGTTTGTTAACGCCCTGTGCGTTCTGTATGAGTCATCAGTCTATAAGCGCGCAGATAGTCTTATTTTACTTAAATAAACATATATTATGCATAACGTGAAAATAAAAGACTAGAGCATTTTGTGATGAAACTCCCAACAAGCCTGGTCAAGCATTAGTGTGGTCAAAGCACCACCCAGGAGTGCTACTACAACTGTGATAAAGTGATCAAGTGCTGTAATCTTTCTAACCAGACCAGAACATAACTGTACTTTGAAGTATTTTACATGTCTGCTTAGTCTAACCAGAGCTTTGTAGTTAATTTCACTAATACAGATAACCTAAAGAGAAGGTTCAAACTTGGGGTGGGCGATATTGCAAAAATATAAAACTTTTTTACAGTAAAATAACAATTACAATTTTATTGCAATTTTATATTGATTTTTAACAGCTTTACAGTCCACACAGTTTACAGTTTACCCAGCTTGCCCTATCTTTTCACATGTTTCACTTCACTTGGGTCTTCTACCAGAGGAGGGTTCTACGCAGTATCTTAGCTGTTCCTAGGACTGCTCTCTTCTGGACTTTACTTGCATTTAACTTGCAAGTTAAATATTTAGTTTGGAACTATGACATTTATAAATGTATGAATAACATGGTGAAAATATGACTATTTTTTTTCTTACGAAAAGCTAAATAAACAAAAATATTGCTGTTAATTTTTCACTGTGTAACTTTACAAACGGTACCCCATACTGCTGGTTTTAACACTGTCTGATGTAATTTCACTCTAACCTTTATCCGATGCTCACCTGTTCAAACCTTGCTGTTACCATGGTGACAGTCCAACCTGAAACCGGAAGTGTATGCAGGCGTGTGTAGAGTAAACATGTTCATTAAGCTGGTTTCTGGCTGATTGGCTGTAATGAGTTGTCATATTAACACTGCATTAGCTGCAGTTGCAGCAGCGTCCTGTCTCGTTTGTGCTGAGTGCAGCAGTGATGTCATCAGCGCCACATTCTTCAGGGAAGTAGCGCCATGTTTGCAGGTAGAGGATGAGGACCAGGAAGCAGCAGATTGGCAGTAATAGAAGAAACGTGAAGGAACCAGCTGACTTAATGTTCTCCACTCAGAGGGACAGAGAGGGTCATTATTGAGCTCTAATGAGCTCTCGGTCAGAGCAGATCAGCTGACTGAACAGCATGTGACTCATTGTCCTCACAACCAAACATGTTTACAAAACTTCCATTAGCCTGAAGGATGATCAGTTTTTACTTCAAAGTCCCTCTGAAAGATAATCATGTTTTTTAAATAATTTTTTTCTTATTTTTTTAACTAAGAAGCAATCAATTTGTGTTTACATTTTGGATCTCAGGCCCTGGTTCTGTTTTGATGCTAGACCCAGAGTCTTCTCATTCCCTTGCTGATCATCTAATCGTCTTGGTAATGCCAAAGTTTTTAGCAAAAATGTGCAAATATGTTGTGCTTGAAGTATGTGTTGGGGATGATGCTCGGCTACTACCACACCAAAGTTTAGATGAGTATCTGTAAAGCTGACTGAGTTACAGCCATTTTGTGTTTGCTAAGATTGCTTTGCTGTAGTGACTATCTTGAATCCGGTTAACTCGAAAAGTTAATTAGTTGTAGATGTACCCCAAAGTTTCCTTTAAATCTGTCCAGTGGTTCCATAAGATATTTTGCTAACACTACAGACAAATGAACACATGCACAGACACACAGACATGGGCACATGACAAAAGGACAACTGTTTGAGATAAAGTGGACTTAATGAAGGATGACCGAGGAGGACACCAAATCTTAGAAAAGTAAGACTGAAATTTACCAAAATGCATATTTGGTACATATACAAGCCTCAAAGGCACTTGTAGATTGTCCTTTCAACAGATGAAAACTGAAAACTGGAGCCTTTTGGCAACAAGTCCCATCAGCTCCATGTTCACAGACCCAAAAATGAACCATACAAACAAAAGAACCCTTTACCTACAGTGAAACATGGAGAAAGCTCAGCTCTGTTGTGGGGCTGCTTTGTTTCACCTGACACAGGGTGACATTCTGGAGTAAAATGT
Organism: Kryptolebias brasiliensis; assembly: GCA_028566095.1. Classification (NCBI taxonomy): domain Eukaryota; kingdom Metazoa; phylum Chordata; class Actinopteri; order Cyprinodontiformes; family Rivulidae; genus Kryptolebias; species Kryptolebias brasiliensis. The sequence goes on along the minus strand of JAOXNZ010000044.1, from coordinate 32,158,698 downwards.
GCTGCCCAGAGTCAGAAAACTCAGTCTCAGCTGCAGGTCATGGGTCCTCCAATAGGATAGTGACTCTAAACACACCAAAAATGTCTCAGAACTAAACACTGGACATTTCTGAAGTGGCCTTCTGAGCCCTGATCTAAATCCTATCGAACATCTGTGGAAAGAACTGAAACATCTAGAGAAGGAACCCTTCAGACCTGAGACAGATGGAGCAGTTTGTTCATGAGGAGTGGGACAAAATACCTGTGGACAGGTGCAGAAGTCTCAGAACGTTACAGAAATTGGTTGATTGCCGTGATTGACTTAAAAGGTTGTGCAACAAAATATTAAATTATCCTTTTTGTCAAGGTTAGTATCATTGTTTATTTTTTAAAGTAATTATGTTGCATCAAAAATAAATTTATTTTTTATTAGTTTATTTTTAGTCTTTTTTTTCTTCTTTTTGTTACTATCAGTTTCAAGTTATTTCAGTGACCTTTGTAGGATTTTTTTCTTTATTGTACAATAAATTTGTCCATAACTATCTGTAGCCTTCTTTACATCACACTTCTACTTATTACTGTTAATTAGGTTGATATTTACCTTGTAAGTCATTTATAGTAAAATTTCTTCTGAGTACCAATACAGGGATCCTGAGTACAACTTGTGGTTCTTGTATCACAGTTTGAGAACCATGGGTTTATTAGTTACCTCGTATCGTCCTTTAACTCTTTTCTTTGTATCTTGTTTGAAAATATCTAAAAAAAAATGCAATTTTCAAGGATTTAGGAAAACAAAACAGCTCAGCAATGAGAGCGCAACCAAACTCTGATTCAGCTGGCTCAGCTGTGAGTGTGGGAGTCTGCAGCATATATACATGCCCCTTGGATCTTTTATGCTTTTATTGCAGTCATAAATCAATCACGGTCAATGCGCTGGTGTAGATTGTTTTTGTTTTTAACCTTTTTTGGATTAATTATGGTCAATATAAATTGGCCTTTTATACAAAAATTATTTTAGAAAAACCTTCAATGTCAAAGTGAAATCAAATTTCTACAATTTAATACCAATTA
>JAOXNZ010000044.1:32070517-32082686 GCA_028566095.1 Kryptolebias brasiliensis | reverse complement strand
GCCTTAAAAACATTCTCTCTCTCATTATTCTGGCATTTAGCAAATAGAAATAATTTTGAAAATCCTAATTGACCTAATTTCATCAGAAATTTTCTAGTTTGAAGTATTATCCTGACACAAAAAGTTCCTATTGAATGTGATGCCACCTGAATTTGACTGACTTCTAAGTCTGCTGTAAAATTGTCAAACACATCCCAGTTATTCATTAAACCATTAAACATTTATTCTCACTAACGTTACAAACAATACTATTCTTTTAAAACTAACAAAAGTGTACTTACCGTGTTGAACCAGAATTTGGTAAAAGGGGCATTGTAGAACTCATAGATCTTCCTCCCAATGGGAATCTTTACGTGTTTCTTCTGGTTTTCTTCTTCATCTCCTTTCTTTGATGTTGGATCAATATTTGGGGCAGCATCCTGAAACAAAGTCTGAGCTGATGAAGCTGCTTTAATCTGATGATGACTTAAGTTCTGTTAGTTTTGTACCTTATTTGATTTGTTGTCATCTTTGTTTTTCTCATTACCACTGTCTTTAGATGAGTGGTGATGAGCTTCGTCTCCAAGTCGGAATTCAAAAAGCAGGATAGTGGGAGGAAGAATGATTCCAAAAATCACCTGCAGACAAGGTAAGAAGGATTAAGTTTAAAAGAAATAAAGCATTAACACACTCAGTAAATTACATTACTGCAGTAGTCTCCTGATGCTGTTATTGGCTCTTTTATATAGTCAGTTTACATTTTCAGGACAATTCAAAGATTTTCAGTCCTAGGAAACAGAAAGACCACCCACTTTCAGTTGTAGGGTTTTACATATCAGGAAAAAGGAAAATTTACCTGATCTATGTGTGGAAAAACTGCGTTCAGCCCCTAAACTAGCAGGTTGTAGAACCTCCTGCTGTTAGCAGCAGTAACTCTCAGTGGTGGTTTTCTGTAGGACTTTATCAGTCTCTCACATGATTGTGGAGGAGTTTTGGCCCACTATTCTTTCCACCATTTCTTCAGTTCATTGAGGTTTGCAGACATTGATTTAGCTTCAGCTCTCTGAAGGTCCCACCACTGCATTTCAGTCAGGTTGAGGTTCTGGACTTTGACTGGACCGTTGCAGCACCTTGATTCTTTTCATTTTGATCCATTCTGTTGTAGATTAGTGGCTGTGTTTGAGATCATTCTTCTGTTGCATCATGACCCAGTCTGGTCCAAGTTTCAGATGTCAGACAGCTGGCCTCACACTTGATTCTAGAATCCTTTGGTCTACAGATGAATTCACGACTCAATGGCTGCAAGAAGCCCAAACCATCAGCCCTCCACCACCATTCTTCACAGTTGGTATGAGGTGTTTGTGCTGATATGCTTGTGTTTTTTTTTTACCAAGCATACTGCTGTATGTGTCTCACATTTTATCTTGTGGCGACTCCTGCACAAGGGAAGCAGTGGAAAGAAAAACCACAACAATAACAACTGCTGTGCATTGTGGATAAATATCTGCTGTTTGGTCTAATTTTGTTCCAGAAGTCTTGTGATTCCTTCAGATGAAACTTTCTAAACCTTAGTCATGCTGTCAAGTTCTTTTTAGAGAGAAGAGGCTTTCTCCTGCAATCCTTCCAAACAAGCCATGCTTGTTCAGTCTTTTATTTTAATTGTCCTGTTATGACCTTTAACCTTTAAACTGCTAACTGAGATAAAGCTCATTTCTCCGAGCATTGCACGGTTTGACCTTCGAGGCGAATTTGCTGGGAAGATTGACAGCTGTTTTAAATGTTTTCTACTTGTCTTTTTCTCTGTAGAATGGTGGGCTCCAAATGGTTTGGAAATGACCTTTGACCCTTCTCAGTTTAATGGGCAGCAACAGTTCTTTCTCTTAGGTCATTGCTGATGTCTTTCCACCTTGGCATTGTGTTAGCACACACCTGTTTGCTCCAGAGCAGCAAAAACTCCTGCTTTTCTAGAGGTGGTCCCACTGATGATGACCAGTTAATAAATACATCTGATAAGAAGTTCCTGGCTGATACTGAACCTCTAATCCTATGGAAGCAGCAAGACTAGACACAGTTGTTTTACACAGTTTTACCATTTTGGCATGGTTTTTAATAATTAATGACAAGGTAAAGTTTGTGGTGTGTTTTAGTACAACCCCAATTCCTAAAAAGTGGGGGTGTTGTGAAAAATGTCAAATTAATAAATAAATAAATTAAAAAAGACAAATGCAATAGTTTGCAAATCTCATAAGCCTATAATTGATTCACACCTGAATATAGGAAACATAAAATGTTGAAACTAAGAAATTGTACCATTTTTAGGAAAAAAAGATAATACTGAATTTGATGGCATTAGCACATCAACAATGTTGAGCCAGTAGCAACAAAAAGCTGCAAAAGTAAGTGGTACGAACAAGATACAGCTGGTGGAGAATTTTGCAACTAATTAGGTTAATTTGTAACAAGTCAGCAAAAGGACTGGGTATAAAACGAGCACTTTAGAAAGGTTGAGGTAAACATAGGAAGAGGTTTCACCAGTCTTTGAAAAACTGTCTAAAAGTTGTGGAACAATTTCAGAATAATTTTCTTCATGGGAAAATTGGGACGACTCTGAACATCCCATCATCTACAGATTCATCAAAAGATTTCAGGAGAAATCTCTGAGCTCAAAGGTCAAGGCTGAAAGTCAATACAGGATGCTCATGATCTTTGGGCCCTCAGGGGCCACTGCATTAAGAATATGTCTCATTCTTGAGCTCATCACTGCATGGCCTGAAGAACACTTCCACAAATCACTGTCTGTAAACACAGTTCACTGTGTCATCCACTAATGCTGCTTAAAGCTCTATCATATAAAGAAGAAGCCAGATGTGAACACCATCCAGAAACACTGCTGTCTTCTCCGGATTAAAGCTAATTTAAAATTGACTGAGGCAAAGAGGAAAACTGTTCTGTGAGCAGATGATTCCAAGCTTGAAATTATTTTTGGAAACCATGAACACCACGTCCCCTGTAATAAAGAGGAGAGGGACCATCCATCCTGTTATCTGCACACAGTTCAAAAGCCTGCCTCGCTGATGGTATGGGGTGCATTAGTGCCTCTGCCATGTGCAGCTTACACATCTGGAAAGGTGCCATCAATGCAGAAAAGTATACACAGGGTTTAGAACAACATCTGCTCCCATCCAAACAGCACCTTTTTCAGGGAAGGTCCTACATATTTCAGAGGGACAATATTAAACCTCATCCTGCATCCATTCCAACAGCATGGCTCTGGCTGCTGAACTGACCTGCCTGCAGTCCAGACCTCTCACCACTTGAAAACATTTGGCACATCATGAAACAAATAATCCAGCAAACAAGTGCCAGGACTGTTGAACAGCTAGAACCCTCCATCAGACAAGAATGGGACAACATTCCCTCCAAAACCTCCAGCAGCTGCTCTCCTCACTTCCTAGATGTTTACAGACTGTTGTTAAAAGAAGTGGGGATGATTTACAGAGGGAAACATGACTTTGTCCTAACTTTTATGAGATGTGCTGCTGCCATCAAAAGCAAAATTGCTTATTTTTCCCTAATAATTGTACATTTTCTTAGTTCAAATGTTTATTTGTGTTTACTATATCCCATTGTGTATAAAATATGAGTTTATGAGATTTGAAAACCATTGCATTCTGTTTTTATTTACATTTAACACAATATCCTAACTTTATTAGTATTGAGGTTGTACACTTGAGGTAAGAACTGAATAATTTTAGAACCTGTTAAAAGCCAGATCATTTTTTTCTTAATATATAAACCCCTAGAACAGAATGAGGACTTTCTTTGTGTAGTTCTTTTTTTTTAAGGCAAACAAACTGGACATATTGCATTTCTGTAGTTTTTTGTTTGCTCTTTTGTCAGAACTCTGTGGCTCTGTTGGTACCTTGAGGCTGTTGCTCTTGCCCATCCTCAGACAGCCCATCCACATGTCCGTCAGCAGCATCTGGCTGCAGGTGTGGGCAATGAAGTCTCTGTGTTTGGCAGCTACAGCCAACTTCAGGCAGGTAGAGTTACTCCAGTTCTTCAGCTCATATGTCAGTAGTTTCATAGCCAACTGTTCATCATGCTTGTAGGACTGATCCAACAGTTCATAAGCCAGCTGACCAAACTCCCTGCACAGAAACATATCAGTACCCTCTGAGGGGCTGTCATTGAACTTCAGTCACACTAATCAATCACAATTGATTAGTGTGACACACACAGAACTATTACAAAGACAACAGAGCTTCAGAAGCACCTATGTCATTCAAGTAGCAACACTCCTAGATCAAAATCTTTAAAAGGATTAGAAGGACTGGAAAGCAACAAAGCTCAGCAACATCCATAATTTAAAACAGTGATTCTCAGTGTTGTGGTTGAAAGTGTGGGGTCTGTTGTGTTCCGTTTTAAGACCACGAAGGAAGCCGTCAACTTGTTGATTTAAACACCACTTTATTCCGCGTGCCACACACCCTGCTTACAATCAATTCTTCTTCTCTTATATCTATTCTCGCTTCAGCCTGTGACCAAGAGTAATCCTGACACCTAGTGGCTAAACTGGTATTAACTGTTGTATCATTACAGGGTCTTGAATTTATCTTCTGAAATCAAATTATTTTTACAAGGATTGCCACCAATATATATTTGCTCAAAAACTCTTCTACAAAACTCATAAAAAAGTCTTCAGTTGATCCAAAATGCTGCTTCAACTGCTTCAACTTCAACGTCTTCAACTACAAATTGAAGTCCAGTTGCTTTTGTTTTTAACCTTTTTTGGATTTACCATGTCCTGGATGACTGAGAATCTACACCAGCATGCTGCCAGAGGTCTGATTTCTCCAGTTTTAGCTTCTCTCCATTGGCAATTTAAAATCTTACTTCTAACATATAAAACTCTTAACAACTCAGCTCTATCGTATATTAAAGATCTTATTGTTCCATATTTTCCTAACAGAGCACTTCTCTCTCAAACTGCAGGTTTACTTGTGGTTCCTAGAGTTTCTAAAAGTAGAACAGGAGGCAGAGCTTTCAGTTTCTGAAACTTCCAGTTTCTGTCTGTGAGGCTGACACCCTGTCTGCTTTTAAGACTAGACTTAAGTCTTTCCTTTTTGATAAATCCTATAGTTAGGGTAGGCTTGGGTTTCCTGAGCTATCCTTTAGTTATGCTGCTATTGGCTTAGACTGCTGGAGGACAAACTGACCACATTTCCTCACTCTGCTGACTTTACGCTTTCTACTCTCCATGTTTATATTTGCATTTTTGTTATCATTAACTGTGCTTTTGTTTTTCTTTTTATGAAAACTACACCTGGATCAACCCATCTCTGTCCTGTCCTCACCAAAAGCTGGTTAGGACAGATGGTTTTCTTAGCCTGGTTCTGGTTCTGCTGGAGGCTTCTTCCTGTTAAAAGGGAGTAGTTTTTTTTCCACTGTCTCTATTGTGCAGCACAGGATGGAGGATTGAGTCGAAGTGAAGATTCAGCACAATCTGCTGGCTTCCTTAGATAACTTTTCTAATTGCCATTTCATAATGTACTAAATGTGACAGCAATGTACTGAGATAGGAGTGATCTGACAAATTGGACTAGAATTTGCATCTTAATTCAGATCAGACTTGTTTGTTTTTGTACAGTGCCCTGAGATGACTTTTGTTGTGAGTTGATGATATATAAATAAACTGAACTGAACTGAAAAATACTTTGATTCTTGTTTTGCAAATATGTCCTTTAGTTGACTCATTGGCAGTGTTTGGATACTTTAACTCTCAATAGTTGGGGTTTTAAGTGTCCGCCACTGTTATTTTTTGAGACAGAAGCTGAAAAGTTTAAGAACCACTGGTTTAAAGATAATGAACAGCACCAAAATGTAATCCTTGTTATGGAAACTCACTTGGAGTTGTTTTCCAGATCTTGGTAGATGTCGTCTACCAACTCGCTCTGGGACGACTCATGGGCCATGGCCTTATAGAGTTTACAGGCCACCAAAGCTTTGGCCATGGCCTCTTCGCCTCGCTGCCACAGGAATAGGGCCATCTTTTGGCGCTTCATCAGAACCGCCCACACCATCAGCTCATGGAAGGGATATTGGAACCTGCTGACCTCAGGATCATCCACATCAATGTCCTCCTCCTCCTCCTTCTTTTTGTTCTTCTTTCCCTTCCCCTTCGGTCGGGGATCATCGTCCTACAGGAACAAATAGCAAAAAACCAAACAAACTTCCTCTTACAACAACTTCATTACAAATCCACCTCAAAAAATACATACCTCCATGCCAAGAAGCTTCAGAGCTTTGGGCTGTAAAGAACAAAACAAGATCAGAGAGATGATTATAAACAGACAAATACAGCCTCATTTCTTTATTACTAAAGTTATATGTAGAGGTTTGTTTATTGTTTAATGCTGATTCAACATTCTCACTATTGTTTTCCTGATTTCTATTTTTTGTAGATATTTGTATTCTAATACTTCTGCATACTTTGTACTTGTTTATCCATTTATATAACAAAACATTTAACTCATTTACAAATATTTTCATTATAGAAATAAATTTAAATCTCTTTAATTCCTTCAAAATCATTATTCTATCTGCTTCAGTGTACTTGCTCTAATTTGGTCTTATGCTACTTTTAGTTTTTATTTACAATTCTACGACTTTTAATTTTTAGTTAGCTTAGTTAGTTAGTTTAGTTACATTTTTTACTCCTAGCTAGCCTTATGCTACGTTTTGCTTGTAGCCACAATTCAGCTACTCTTAGCTTTTAGCCAACCTTTTGCTACTTTTAACTTCTAGCTATCTTTTTGATTGTTTAAGCTAGCCTTTTGCTACATTTAACTTTTAGCAAGAGTTTTGCTAATTTTAGCCTTGAGTTACGTTTTTGCTGATTTTACATAATACTTTGTTACTTTTAGCTTCTAGCTATACTTTTGTTAGTTTTAAGCCCTATTCGCATGGGATTAGTTTTACCTAGGGACCACATGCTATTTGTAATAATTACGGAGATTGTCTGTGTTGCGAATCGGCCAGGTCAGTAATTTATATAGTAAAAATTCCCCCTTAAATGACCTACTATATTTTGCAGAACTCCGAGGTCCTGTGATAATACTAATACAATGCGAATAGGCATCTCTGTGATTTGGACAGAAATGGGCGGGATCCGATACGTAATTAGGCTTTTTTTTTTTTTCCTGGGTGCATTTTTATTTGCTTTTGTCAATGGAGGCTGCATTGGAGTGCATAGATAACCTTTTGTGTCCCGGGCCAGCAAAACCCTATTGACCCGTGACGGTTGCCATAAAAAAGAAAAGGCTGAAGAGAAGGACCAAAAACACATGCAAATGGTGGCTCACATCATGCATTGCTCTGTGCAGAAAGAATAATTTTTTTGTATTTATAGCCTACTATACAGCTGGCTAGCTGGGGACATAGCTTGAAAAGTAGTTTTAACATCCACTCAAAGTTAGCGGATGTTACGCAATATGCAGTGTGTTAACATCAAGATGTCCATAAATTTCAGCAAAATCTCAGGCTTCGGTTATCCCGTACGAATGCGACACAAAAAAAGCAGACAGGGAGTAATTTATTTATTACATGGGGTCCCTAGGTTAAACTAATCCCATGCAAATAGGGCTTTAGCTTGCCTTTTGCTTACATTTAGCTAGAATATAGCTAAATGTAACAACTCAGTCTTAGTCTATTTAGAAAATTTTAGCAAAGTCATTCAGCTATCAACATTCACACTGCATTTTTCAGGGAAAATTAAATTTCTCTATTTTTTTTATTTTTGTTTTGTCTTCTAATCTCAAAGTCATATAACATTTAAATAAATTCTTTGTGCAGTTGACCAAGCTGACCATTTAGATCAGAGGTCCCCAATCCTGGTCCTGGAGGGCCACTGTCCTGCATGTTTTAGATGTTTCTCTGGTTTGACACATCTGATTTGAATGACTGAGAGATTAACAGGCTGCTGCACAACTTCAAGACCTGCTAAAGAGCAGGGAAACAACTAAAACATGCAGGATAGTGGCCCTCCAGGACCAAGATGAGGACCCCTGATTTAGATGTTCTCTGTCTTTACTCACTCTCTTGAGACCATACAGGTTGTTGTAGAGTGTCCTGAAATTCTTCCTGGTGTAATTGCACCGATACGCTCCACCCATCAGAAACTCCAGCACCAGTCCAATATCAATTAGTGTTATCTGGTAATCTGGAGGAAGATTGCCCTGAAACACAGATCAGTAGACAACACATCTTCTGTCACATTGCACATTTTCTTTATTCTGCTGGTTTATTGTGCCATTTATAAACAGTACCTGCTGTTTAGACATCTGAAAAAAAATCAGCCAGTCAGCTTGTAACAACTATAAACATTTGATTTTCTTAGCCATGTTTTAATAATAAGTTTCATATTATACTCACTAATTGTTGTCCCACAAATTTGTGGGGGCAACTGTAAATGAAATAAGGAGACAGCTGGTAAAACTGACAAACTTTATTACATGCCTGCTGTCAGGTCAGATGCTTTTACAGGACTGCTACACTCTCTACCAGTCTCATCCTTCTCTAAATCTCTACCATAACACAGTCTCTTCCACCCTACAGTGTCAAAGCAGTGCTGTCTAGTGACCAAAAGTAATAATAGCAACATACGTAAATGCATTCACTATGTAAACTTCAGAACACACCATCTCTCCTGTTACCCAAACAAACATTCTCATTCTTTAAATCAAAAGTAGTATTTTCTTGGAAAGACTAATATTCCCATAATGCAAAATAAAGTGTCTGCGATTTCCAGCCAGTCGAAGCAGATGGCCGCTCATCCTGAGCCTGGTTCTGCTGGAGGTTTCTTCCTGTTCAAAGGAAGTTTTTCCTTTCCACTGTCACCAACATGCTGCTCAGGATGGGAGACTGCAACGAAGTGAAGATTCAACACAATCTGCTGGCTTCCTTAGATAGATGACTTTTACTAACTGGCTTTTTGTACTGTATGTATATGTTTTTGTACAGTGCCCTGAGATGACTTTTGTTGTGACTTGGCACTATGTAAATAAACTGAATTGAACTGATTTGAACTAAATTTATCTTTAACCTTTCAGTTAGCAGAAGGGCTATTAAATACAAATAAGGCTTTCATAAAACACAAAACACTATCAGAATTACAACTTCAATTCGCTCAAAATCACAAGCCTTTTGTTCACATAGTTTAACTTTTTTCACTATATATATATATTTTTAACCAACTTATGTCATCATATAGTCTTGGTACATGTCTAGTTGGTACATGTATTTCCCTTTGCAGAACAGTTTGTTTTGATGTCTGTTTTGGGCTGAGGATTCCCCAGCTGTATCAGTCCTTGGCATTTCATTTGGGCAAAGTGAAAGTCAAGCTGCATTCAATCTTTTCCTGTTGCTGAGAACGAATGATTTCAGTCCAGTCCAGTCTTCTGCTGTACTGACAAAGGATTGCTGTGCTGGGTCTCTCCTTTACCCACATGAAAAGGCTTTTTCACTCTGACCATAGCTCCAACAGTGACTGTAGTGAGTTTGGCTCCCCTCTTACGGTAGTTGTGGGTCAGTGGTTAGAGCAGTCGTACTCCAACAAGACAGCCTGAGGTTCAACTCCACCAGTATGCCACAGGTCGAAGTGTCCTTGGGCAAGACACTGAACCCCTCACTGCCTCCAATGTGTGCCTCATCGGTGTACGAATGTGATCTAAAGCATTGATTAGACTCTATAGAATGATTTATTAAGGTTACCTTTGCAGAGATGTAGTAGAATACTGTATGAATGGTTGTGTGAATGAGTAAATGAGGGCACAGACTGTGTTGTAAAGCGCTTTGAGTGGCCTGATTCGCTAGAAAGGTGATATATAAGTACAGTCTATCTACCATCTTTTTGATTCATGCACTTCTGTCTTGTTGTAGAACCAGATTTCCTTAACATGGTTGTACTGTCCATTGTCCTTAGATGGAGGCAAGATGTCGAGTTTTGTCCTCACTGGTCTTCCTTTGAGAAGCTGGACTGGGGATTCACCAATTTTGACATGTGGTGAAGCCCGGTGGGTGTAAAACATTTCATGGTGTCTTTTAGCACTATATTAAAGCGTTTCACACATCAGTTTGCCTGAGGATGGTAAACAATTGTTCTGATGTGCTTAATGCTACATTCACTCATAAAATTAGCAAAAGCAGAAGATGTAAACTGTGGGCCATTATCAGTTGTTGTTCTCAAACATTTTACCTGGTAAAATAAAGATCAAATAAAAAATAGTTGTGGTGGTGTAAGGGTTTCCTTCACATGCAAAAACAGAAGTTAGAAATGCCATGACACTGTTTGTTGTAGCATTAGGAGTAAATACTACTTCAGGCCATTTGCGATACTGATCAACAAGGATGATGGGAAACCTGCAGTCACAAGTTCCAACTGGAGTGACATACTGAAAGTAGAAACAAACTTAAGTATAGATCCCATCATGCTAGTGTCAATATGATCTATGATATGATATGTTGGTGTAAATTCTCAGCCATCTAGGACATGGCAAGTGTAAAAAGTTAAGAATTAAAAAAAATAAATAAATACAAAGCAACTGGACTTCTATTCTGTAGCTGAAGAAGTTCAAAGTTCTAAACTCTAAACTGCATGATGTTGTTATTGATATATAATATCAAATAATCCTTCTATCCATCCATTTTCTTTTATCCACTTCTTCTTTCTAGGTTACCGGTGAGGTGTCTGAAATATGTCAGTACAGAACTGTGATAAAACCTGAGTTCAAGTTGACGAATGGTGTTTTTGTAAAAACTAGCATCTCAGCAGTTCCCCTTATCAGGAATGGTATGCAGGTCTTAGAGCTCGCTAGTGAAAAACAACTTTGACAACAGACATGCTACATGGGGCCTCAGCTCTGCCTCTCCTGGCTGGCTCAGTTTATTACCATAAACGGAGGGGAATGTATTTTGAATATGCTTTGCTCAGGCCATCCCAGAGGGATGTGTGGGTGATACTGTATGGTCGAGGCTTGTAAAAAGGGAGTGACTGCATTTGAGTGGGGTTTTTTCTTCTACACTGATTGGGCCAGAAGTATCTCGATTCGGCACAGGCTCTGTTATTTTGAATAAATCTCACTGTTCAAGAATAACTTATGTCTGCAGAGTCATTTCTTTGATCATTACATCACTGCTGCAATTTTGAAGACCCAGAAGAACGTCCACCATCAAGACAGTTCATGAGACTACCAACACCAAGTGGCTAGACCTCTGTTGAATAAAGGCAGTCACTTTAAAGGGGTGAATATTTATGCAGTTACTTATTTTACATTAGATATTGTTATTTAATTGGCTGGTGAAGGAAACAGAGGAGATGAGGAAGTGATGGACAAGTTTGATGTCAAGGAAAGGAACCAGGAAGGACAGAAGGTTTGTTAAAGATAGAAATGGTAATGTTCTAACAAGAGAAGGGAGGGTGATGGGAAGATGGAAGGAGTACTTTGAGGAGCTAATAAATGAAGAAAATGAAAGGGAAAGAAGAGTAGAGGCCAGAGGAACTGTGGAAAAGGTTAGTGAAGATGAAGTTCGGAAGGCTTTGAGGAGGATGAAGAAAGGGAAGTCAGTTGGACCTGATGACATACCAGTGGAGATATGGAAATGTCTAGGAGAGATGGCAATGAGGCTTTTGACTTGGTTATTTAGTGACAGTTTGAGAGTGAGAAAATGCCTGAGGAATGGAGAAGTGTGATGGTGCCAATCTTTAAGAACAAGGGTGATGTACAGGGGAATTCAGTTGATGAGCCACATGATGAAGATCTGGGAGAGAGTTGTGGAAGCTAGACTTAGACAAGTATGGAGTGAAATAACTGGCAAAAAGATGTGTGCGTAATTCTAACATTCGTATTTGTAATTGTATGTCAATAAAATTCTTGTACAAAAAACTCGACTGTCATGTATGTGAGTCTGAGAAATTGTTTGGATTAGGATTGTTTTTATGAGTATGAATCTAAAAGCTGTGAGTGCAAAGTCTTGTGAATACAACTCTTATTTCTACGACTAGAAACTCTTCCCTTCTGCGTGGACACAAATTCAAGTTTGTGGGTACGAGTAGAAAAATTTTGAAATGACATCACAGGGTGGAGTAATCAATCCGCGATTACATCAAACACAGCATGCACCAAATTCAAAG